>JBBELK010000946.1:0-229134 GCA_037783545.1 Henricia sp. BOLD:AAB3569
GAAGGGGGGATTGACAATAAGCCTCGATTCGAGCCAACGCGTACACCCAACGTTAAAGCATATGGGTGATGTCACTAATATGCGTACAGGGGGGAAGGGGGTCTAAAAAGTTGGCATTTCGTGCCTACGTACTTTATAGCCGCCTAAACAGGGTTGTAGTCGAGTCCATCACAAGTCTATCACAAGTCCAGAGCTGATAAAATCACAAGTCCGTGACAAGTAACAAGAAGCAAAGGATGAACACGCACAAAAGAATGCCTTTGTTGAAGTTCATTTGAATAGCTTGTGACTTGAGTTAAGACCCAGGGACTTGTGATGGACTGGACTACAACCCAGCCCATAAAACCAGGAAGTCTAGATTCTTCAGACCCACAAGACTAAAAAATAACACACCTTAAAATTCCATTAGAATTACACTATTAAAACGCAAGATGAACTAAATATTTCTGAAGCTTCTGAAACAGACTTAAGTGCTTACATTCCACCATTAACAAACATCCTTATTCGAATTCCCCAAAGAGAACACAAACTCCACCCTATGGCTGACTGTAGTATATGGCCTAATTGAATAAACCAAACATGATTGGCCAGTAATTGGTAATATTGCCAATTTGTAGTCTTTGGGGAAGTAGCCTTCCTTCAAAACAAAGTTGTCAGATGGAAAGTACATACATGTAGGTGTGTTGCTACAGGTGTGTGAATAACTCCCACAGAAAGGGCAAATTTGATGCTGTAATTGGATTTGCAACTGACAATACGTGGCAGCTACTACTTTATTATGATAAAATTTGAAACTGATGGTAACAATCTGGGTAATATCAATGCTGAGATATAACGTGTTTGTGTCCATGGGCTAGACACTTAATCCCAATTGCCTCGTCAACCTGAGCGATATTTAGGAAGTTGTTTGGGAGAATGCCATAATTTACAGGCAAGTTAGAGTGCACCCACAATGGCAAGCGAAAACAAAATTTGGGACGAGGGAAAAATAACATGGTACTCAGTGGGAATTGAACCCGAGACCTGTGACACACTAATCATCCCATGTTCTCATCCCACATTAGCTTTTCCTAAAGAATCAAACTTTCCTTACTGTTGAATACATGTATATGTGTCCCACTGAGCAAATTAATAAAAGTAAAACATAATAAGGGAATAGGCCTATACCGAGTATACCACTGTGCCTCATACATGTAGCTCAGTTGGTAGAGAATCTGCCTGGTGTGTCAGAGGTCTTGGGAGAAAACCCAAGTGAGTATATCACTGTGCCTCATAGCTCAGCTGGTAGAGAATCTGCCTGGTGTGTCAGAGGTCTTGGGGAAACCTGAGGGAGTATGCCACAGTGCCTCATAGCTCAGCTGGTAGAGAATCTGCCTGGTGTGTCAGAGGTCTTGGAGAAGACCAGATGGAGTATACCACTGTGCCTCATAGCTCAGCTGGTAAAGCATCCACCCTGTGCATCAGTGGTCTCGGGTTCAAATCCCAATGAGGACAATATGATTTTGTTTACTTACACCGGAGGACACGCCTCAATGTTGCAAGCTTGCTGCCGAATGCTTGGTTTCCTAAATCCATCACACAGGTTTGGGTCTTGGGTTCTGAAAGTCTGCCACTCGACGCAGTCTATCCTGGTGTGTTTAATACCTAGAGAGAAAGAGACAGTTAAAGAAATATTACAGGATTGGATAACTGTTACAAATGGCGTTACGTCCATGCGTGATCGAGGATTTGTATGATAAAAACCAACCTGTGTGTGAGTCAGCTCAGTACCTCATCTACGTTACGTTCCGAGAAAACAATGAAAAACTGTGTCCATGCTTTCTATAAATGTTACAAAGCCACCAGCTATTTAAGCGAGTTTCTTTGTCATACTGCACTGAAAATGGTTCCAACCATAGTACCTCGATAGTCAGCTAAGCCTAGTTTGGTTCACATGAGGGCATCCTTGTAAAAAAGAGAGAAGACTGTTCGAAACGTCGAGAAACCACACATCTTCAAAACAGACTAAATGTTTTTCTCTGGGCGCTACCGCAAATCACCATGCATAGCCTGAAGTCTTACTTGTCTATTTCTTCTTACAAAAATCCCACAGAACAGAAATCAGGCACCATATCCCCATAAGAATTCAGGTACCGGTATTGCTTTCCCGTTTTCCTTAATTCTACACATCAAATACTTAAACTAACTTCTTTTTACAACAATTCAAACAGCAAAACTGCACAATCATGAGCATTGTGAACTCGGTTTATTATCCTCTGAATGTTCTCAAATACCTTTTGTATATATTTCTTTCAACTGGGACCAATGTACGAGTCTTAAAATCGGGTATTTGGTTCCCTTCAGTATTGTCAGTGACAAATGACTAGTGACACTATACACCAATTTCAATTTCTGGACGAAATCACAGAACCTTTGGCTCTGAAACCAAACCCTAAGAGATTGTTCGGGCATCGGCTAAGGTTCCCACAGTGTCTAGAAGATAGAATTTTTCAAATCTTCCCCAATCCAAAAAGAGTTATAAGATGTTGCTCTTTTTTATTGCTTCTGACAGACTGACACCAGGGAACTGATTGAAATTTGTAGATGTGGACATGGGAGGAGATTTGTTTAGGTTCATTTCAGAAGGGAATTCTGTAATGCAATTGTTTACATGACATTGTCACCTTGTTTTAAAGTTTCGCCTGTGTGAAATTCACAGGAATGCCATTTCTTCAGGCTAGAATTACTACCAAGGAGGCTACTTTTGGGGAACAAATAAACGTACAATTTGATATTCTGCACATAACCAAGGGTCCTATTTGCTGGACAAAGACATTTTGACAAAATGTTTATTGAAGAAATCAGATCTGATGAGATTTGTCTGCATACAAACCTGAGAAAGAAAATGTCTAAACAAGGACCAGTGTTTTTCAAAAACTGAGCTCTTGTAAAGACCAAAAATGCTTTAAGAGACGCTAAAATGAGTGACAAATTAATTATTGCCTACTATCTGAAGATTGGCAGATACATTGTAGGACAAGGGGAATTATATGTACCTCGCAAAGATATCCTGAGATAAAACAAAGACCAAATACTACCTTTTTGCCAATTTTACCAGAGATTGGTCAAATATAATATATTGGTTATATATTGAGATGTTAGTTGGATTATGATGACTGAAATCAACCTGTTCAGTAGCATTGAGCCTAAAAATACACATGAAAGAGTAGGCTTTAGGCCTACATGTACATTCTCTGCTATCCCATCACACACACACCCCACCTCTCCCAACTCTCCCCCCCCCCACCCCCCCCCCCCCCCCCCCCCCCCCCCCCCCCCCCCCACCAGCCCCTATCTTGATCGATGAGTTCCCAGTCTAATATCCTCCAGTGAAAGTTCTTCCTCTACAGAAACATCGTCTTCCCACCCCTTGTAACACCTGAGTAGGCCTAAATGTAATTAACTTCCTCAAACTGAACAAGCATACTGTAGGCCTGACAGGTTGTGCTAATTCTTTAAAGCAAAATGTTGGGTTTCAATTTACGGAACTCGAGTTCCCGTCCCCTAATATAATAAAGCAAACCAGATAATCTGCTAACAATTTTATGATTTATTCACTGGCAGCAAACAAGGTTATATTTAGCTTAAAAACCCCAGACTAAACAGGAAAGTGGGGATTTTTGTAAACAGTTTTCATCCATCGTTGGCCCTGTGTACACATGTTTTTAACAAGACCTAAAATACACATATGTAGGGCCAATGACAATTTGACTGTTGTCTCACATTCCCACCCTCGCCAACTCTTCCTAAAATACCAAATCACAGGTAAAGACACACGACGCTACACCAAGCAGTAGACACGAGAATAAGACATTAATATCTTCCCGAGCAGCCGCCGAGATGAAGCGAGATGATTCTTATGGCAAGAATTACAATAGCAACAGCGTTTTGATACTTTGGAAATAAGGCGCTATACAAAACCAGCTATTATTTTTCTCAGCACTTGTCCAAAAGATTTCTTGTTGTCGTCAAAATCAAACAAAGAGTTTATTTTGTAAAATCTCTAAAATTTGAGACGTACCCCAACATTACAACTCTGCTCTTTTTTACTTGACATTTTTATAAAATGCCAAACATGGTGACAGACAGAACTTTAGACATCTGCCTAGCTTGCAGGAGGTCTTAGGTTTGAATCCCACATGTGCACACAATGAAGTTTTTCTCATTGTGTCTTGAGAAAGCACTGAGTGTACAAACCCTAACATTCATTTTCCCCAATGCAAGTTAAAATTAATTTCTCAGATAGAACTTTTTTGTTAAGTTCTTAAATAGCGCAAACAAGAAGACACTTTTAATGCATGCCAACCTGTCACAAACATGTAACGTTAATAAGAAGTATTGGGGCTACACCTTACATCCCCCTCCTCCTCCCCCCCCCCCCCCCCCCCCCCACCCCCTAATCATTCTGCAATAATATTGGGTCCTCTCCTTGACCCAGAAACAACACATTTATCATTCTAAATCACTGCTAGAGTGAACATATAGTTTATCACTCTTCCCATCTGTTGCTTAAATTTCCCCTGATAAAGCAGTTTCCAATGTATGTAGCCAAAACAAGTCTTTGATCACAGAGGTTTGTTTGGTTATGTTGCAGCAGTAATTTGGAGGAAGGAAATTTGCCAAGGACAGACAAACACCAATGCATCAAATCATGCCATTTTGGAGGCCTTTCAGGAAGTTACATGTACTACGCCTCACTCAAAACTCCAAAATACATTCTGTTCAGGCAGCACTCTGAGACATCTTACTTATTCTAATGTAACCAAATAAGTATCTAGCCAAACTTAGTGACGCAACAACAGCTGTATCCAAGCGTGCGCATGCTTAACCACGCCACAACCGTAAAATAGCGCTTAACTCGTCTGCTACAGTAAGCACGCCGTTACTGCTTGTGCTTAAGCAGTGCTATGAAATTGCCCCTGGCCTGTCAAATCACATCATCAAACCATGGAGCTATAAAAGGCTCCATGATCAAACAAAGGGAGCTTTCTTTTCTTAATTGAATGAAGCAATCTTCTTATCAGATGAAGCTAATTTGGAGACATTTTAATCGGCGTCAAATGAAGAGGCGTGTATTCGCATTAGGAAATCTCTTCGTTTAATCATCGGCAAATCTTTGAACAAAACAATTTTCCTAATGTGAACGAGTTCAATGTTGCAGAACTTGTTAACATTGCCAGACAAAACCCAGCAACGTGATGCTGTAATCCATCACATTTTGACCCCCGTGACCTCTCTCATTTGTTTGGAGATTATGTCACTTCATTTACCAGCAGGGCCCAATTTCATAAAGCTGCTTAAGCGCTAGCTGAAAACGTGTGCTTACTGTAGCAGAAAAGTTGTGCTAACATTAAGGCTATTTCACGGCCGTGGCGTGCTTAAGCATGCATGCGCGTCACTATCTTCAGCAAAATTTGGCTCTGCGGTTAAGGCAGGTTTTCAGTTGCTTACCGTTAACGATGTATATGAAATAGCCTGACGCTCGGTTAACGGAAAATGGGCTGTTAAACAGCTCTATGAAATTGGGCCCAGGTCTATCTTATCATATCTGTGTCTACTTTCACTGCACTGATGATAGTATTGCAGTGAATGGAACACAATCCATATTCACTCAACTAACCGGACATTGGCAATCTGAGGATTACAGGCTAATCAAGCATGATATGGAGTTTTCCGTTTTCACGATTAATATTAAACAGCTGCAATGACAGACAGGCAGACAGACAGGCAGACTTCCTACATGCACCGTGTTTACACTCGAACCGGTAAAGGTGGATACAGACCCAGCATTTTTATTGCGGCCGCAAAACTGAACATTTGTTGCGTTTACACTATACACCTTGATTCGGCTTCAACTCGCCTTCAGAAACCGCAAAAGTCACCACTAATTGTAACTGCAGCGCATGGCGCCAGATTGGTCAAATAAATCTACCACACGGCGGGCACCGCCCCAAGGACACTCAAATTGCCGAATCTGTATTCGGGTAGCGTTTACACTACAAGTGACCTTGACAGTTGCGGGGTTGGACCCCTCAATTGCGGGGTTCAACCCTACCCCAAAGGTGACTTGAATAAGGCAAATCAGACCCGGGTCTGATCCGCCTTTTTCAATTTACCTTTTGCATTTACACTTAGCGCCTACCCGGCTTCAACTCCCAGATTCAGCAAAGGCGAATCGAGTGTAAACGGGCCTATGGCAGCATCATTAAGGTTTTACTCCTGATCGAGTTTGGCACCAGCCGGTGCCTCAGTCTGACTAAAAAAAAGTTCAAATTTGAAAAGCCTAATTACAGTAACATTAAAAAGGCAACAATTGCTTTACGCCAAATTTGTTACTGCATTGCTAATTTTGGTTGAACTACTGATAGCATCCAGGTGGGATCAAGAGCCTTTAATAGAGTGACTGAGAAAATTAAGAACTGAAAATCTGATACTGTCACGTATGGGTCCGACTTTGGCTTTCAGTAATTGTTAATACTGCCTCGTTGATTCTGGCTTTGCTATAGAGAGAGTTAGTGCCCTGGAAATAGCCAAGTAGGCGCCTCCAATTTGAAATGCAAACAACACAAGTGGAGTTGTAAAAAGTGTCTCCTTCCACGACACTGACTTTGGATTCAACAATCGTTATTACTGGTTGGTTGATTTTGGTGCACTATTGATATAGTTCAGGCACTTAAAATAGTCTAGTACAAATGTAGGACCCTAATTACGGTAGCTTGGCTGGGTAAGTTAAAAACTGAAAAAGCAAAAGTCACAACAGTATTAAAGGGCCCGTGACATGGTAAACAACTTTGTGCTTAAGCTTTGCTTCATAATGACGGATTACTTGTTCAGCAAGACATACTATTGTTCGTTCGGATGTAAAATCAATAAAAGGTGGCCTTTTTCAACTTTGAAGATTTCATTGCAATAAATCACAGACAGAGGGCGCTGTTTTGAGTGCATCACATAAGGAAGACAGAAGGGAAAAGTTAAGAAAAAACATAAGACTTCAAGTTGGACTTGTGGCAAATTGCTGCAGTTTCTACCCCCAGTTTTGTCATGGCTTACAGCAGGCAACATGTAAAACAAACTCAAACAGCCATGGATTACAAAAGTTTCAGGAAAATTTAGAAAAAAAAGTGGAATCTTTTGTGCACAGTTGAATGTGATTTTCCTGTGTTTGCCTCTTGTGACATCGTGACCTTGGTCATGAATATGCATATTTTCATTAGCATAAAAACTAAAAACCTTTGTTTTAACCCCCAAAGCAAGCTCCAAATAGGATTTTTATGGCTTTAACCGAGTATAGTGGTTTTAAAGCATAGATTTCATTGATAAAAATCATAAATAAGGGTCCCTTTAAGTGGCATTAAGTATCTCCTTCGGCTTTCAGTAATTGTTAATACTGCTTGGTTGATTTTGGTTTTACATTGATAAAGTTCAGGTGCTGGGAAAAGTTGAAAACTGGAGGGAAGAAAAAATGAAGTGTCTCCTGTCGCGACTTTGTGCCTTTTAGAAATCGTTACTTTTACTGCTTGGCTGATTTTGATAAAGTTCAGGTTGTAGAAACAGCTGGAAAGTAAAACAAACTGAAAAGCCAACACCACAACAGTAAAGTACATGCATGTTGTAACAAGTGTCCACGTGTACTTCCGTGACTGGCTTTTAGCGATGGTTAATACTGCGTGGTTGAATCCGGTTTGATAGAATTCTACATGTGCCAGTACAGAATGGCACTGTTAACAATTGGAAAATCTCTGCAGAAAAAAGCAATTAATTCGCTCTTTCATGGGTAAAGTATTTAAAGCCGAATGTTTTCACAACAATTTGTTCAGAAAAGGATATGCTCACTGTGCCGTGAAATTACACCCTGAATTGAAAGCAAAAGGATTTGGAGCTGCTTCAAGCGTAGAATAATTCAGAAATATTTCCCTTGCTTTCTTGAGAGACTACTGGTATCGTTTGGCGGCAGCAATGTTTGGTGTCAAAAATTCTTGTTTCTCCATTATACACATTTCTGTACCATTTTACTATATGTTCAGAAAGTTCCATCTACACTTATAGATCATGTATGCTCAAACACTCCACACTACGGTACATGTTCTTACGTCAACAGTAAAGAGCCGACAGCCATTTGGTATTTTTCAGGTAATATACCAGTATCTATACTGCCTTATTTTGCCAGAATGGTTGTTCCCAAGAGTAGCTTTTGTTGACAACTTACTTCATTGTTTCTGAACCATAAAAAGAAACTTGAAGGAATTCCTATTCCAACCAACAGGAAATTGTTAATTATTCTGACCACGACTGTATCCGTTGAGGGGCGCTATCTTCTAGCATGTCCGACCTTTAAGTTTCCTGCATGGAAGCTTACATAACGCTATCACTCGTAGAATCAAGACTAGGATAAAAATAGCACCCCAGTCTCTGTGCGTTTATGTGAGCTGTTCAGTTTATCGGGGGAAACTTAGCTAGGACCAATCCGGTAACTAAGGCCTCCTTCCCTGTATATCTGCCATAGCTGGGGGGCTTGGACTGTGCGTTATATGTTGCTGTTGGAACGAAAAGTGCGCATCCATTACATGTACATGTATACACGTGATGAGCCCCCTTCGCATACACATCCTACAAAGACGCGCTTCGAACAAGTTGCGCGTCTTTGTAAGATTGCGTATGCGAAGGGGGTGCATCGCATGCATGTAATGCCAATGGATGGGCACTTTTCGTTCTAACAGCAACACAAAACGCACAGTCCATGCACTGGACGCCCCCCAGCTATGGCGGTAATACAGGGAAGGAGACCTTAGTTACCGGACTGGTCTATATGTAATTCTCTAAAATATTTGGGCTCCATTTATAGTAAAAAGTATGTCACTTTAGCAAAATTCGTCAAACTTTTCCACAAAAATATGTACATGTACTCCACAGGGGTCATATAGACAGCAAAGCACTGCCCATAGAAGACAATATAATAGACTAACCCAAAAATGATAAAGCCACGCCCCCATAAATAATTTTGAAAGACAATGGTGATCCATTTGGTCTTTTGGTGATATAAACAATATAATGATTGTGCGCACTTTAAAGTTTCTAGACATGTTTCTATGTGGGCGGAGTTTACTCAATCAGTCTATTGCCGTACTTATTTTGTAAAGCTTGGAACACCTTTTCGGGGAGTCAAATCAAGTTCAAGTGTAATTTGCACTAGTTCATCATATTTTATTTCTTGAGATAGTCTATGCTCTGGAAGTGACTATTTACATGTACTTTGCAAGAGACTGGAACGAGAGAACAGGAAAAAGGATCGTATTTCCACTGGATGAGATCAATTAAAAAACCTCTCGCTCAGTGTTTTGACTGCATCTGACTCCATCTGTTGCTCTCATGTCAATTTCCAGTCCACGTGTTGTGTTTCCTTTAATTTAGGACAGAGACTGAGACGAGGGAATTACATGTACACATACTACATGTATGTACAATTTTCCCCTATTTTCAGCAGAAAGGTCAAATTGGGCAGTTACGGATAGAGAGGCACTCAAGCATGTTGCTCTCAATTTCGGTTTACCAATAGGTGAAATTGACATTTAGGAATACATGTAGATACAGTCATAAATTGTTTAACTTAGATGCATACAAAAAGAAAAAGAAAAATATCTTGGGGCAAATTGTAAGTTTGTAAGTTTGTGCACGGGTGTTTGCTGCTTATTTTAGCTGCCTGTTTTACTTTGGTTTTGATTTTTAAATGTGCATACCCTTGGTCCGAGATATCCTGAACTGACCCAAAAGCTCTTCTTCTGTAGGGTGGACCAATTGCCTGGGTCAGCAGATTTAGTCTTTTTTTTTTATCTATGTACATGTATATGTATGTTATCGCTTTCGTTTTTGTTGTTATACTGTAAAGCGCCTAGAGGCCCTGGCATTTGGCGCTATATAAGATTGCTATTATTATTATATTGATTACGTTTGTTTTTATAGTAATTAAAAAATCCACTGGGAAACCATTAATGCAAGAAATTAAACATATATAGGGGTCAAAATAGTGGTCTGAGACCACCAGTATAAGATCAGCAGGACTGGTCACTAGATCCTTCGGAACACTGAGGGGGCAGTGAAAACACTTCCTGACCGCTGGAAACATTCCCAAACTTGAATCTCACCAAGAAGAACATACATGGAAGATATACAGGGCTGTTTTGGGTGCTTTGAGGAGACAGCTGCAGGGCAGTTTTGGGCGCATTGAGAACTAATGGGTTAACTGCTGGTCCTGTTGGCTAGCATGAAACTCAGGTTAATTTAACCCCTTATGAGTAACTTTGGAGAAATGCAGGATACAAAATTAAAATAGAAGAATATAAGCACTCTAAAACAAGAACCTTCTAATAAGACCTCTTAAAGCCTACCGGTATACCTCCAATTAAGCAGGCTGAATATGTTAAGATCGAATTAGTGATTAGACCCTGCTAATTCAATGGTCTTAAGGCACGTTCCCATTGGACTTCTTTTTACGCGCCCTCGCGGGAACTTTCCGCGACTCCCTGTAAACATTCCTTCCTGTAAATCTCCCGTGCGTTCCTACTACCATATATTTTACACGACGCGAGCGGAAAATTTAGCTATTTGGCTGGCCATATGTGGTCAATTGAGGGCGTAGTTTACATAACCTTTGACCTAACAGGAGTTTCGTTTTCAGGAAACCCAATCAAACTTCTATTAAACTTGCCATTATATTTGCGAAGAAATGAGCATGAAAAAAACACGTGCGTACGTACGTACATGGCATGTACAGTACATAATAACGGAACAAGAATTTTCGCGCAATGTGTGGTGGGATTGCACAATGCAGGAAGTGACGTCATCCATTTGGCATTTTACACAGCGGTAGCGGTAGTTCTACAGGGCGGCGCTGTTCCCATTGGACTTTTTCGAGGGCCCTGTAAAACTCCCGCGGCTGAGCGGAAAGTTTCCGCGGACTCTTTTACCCTGTAAGTTTTACATCGTAGTCGCGGTAACTTTACAGGGACGCTAATTCTCCGTGCGTCCCCATTGGACTAAATTTTGCTACTCTCCCGCACAACCACGGGAGTTTAACCAAAAATAGTCCAATGGGAACACCACTTTAGACTGCTAGTACCAAGACCAGTCTCAGCATATAGTAAAGACCATACCAAATCCACCCTTGATTCAATTCAGGGAAGACACAGGTGGTTATTAAACAAAGAGGAATTAAAGTGCTGATGCCATTATTACTGATGCCATTAGGGAATCACCAGAATCATCTAGGCGTGCTGCCCAGCCATGGAGTACAACCTACATGTACAATGTATCAGCATTCGGGTCTTTCTATAAATTAGGTCCAAAACCGGGGTCCAAAAGTGTGACATTTAGTGTCCCCCCCCCCCCCCCAAGACCCCATTACACCTGACATGTGTTATTTTTCATACAAGAATCATTAAAATGGATTTCAAACTATTTTGTATGAACTGTACCCCCGGTACTTTTAAGTACTCACTCTTTGAGGAAGTATTTAAAGAATGTGTCATGAATTTACAAAAATGGACCCAATTGCCGCTTGGGTGGACTAAGCAATTTGGATTAAGTGTCTTGCCCAGGGACACAGACACATTGGAACCAACAAATCCATATCATGGGAATTCTCAAACCTAAGCTCAAAACGTATAGGTTTCCCAAACCACTTGGCCTCAGTACTCCGCCTTTAGAGTCTATGACATCACAGGAAGGGCCCAAGGCATAGGAAATCATGGCTGCAATTGATTTCTGCCAAACCCAAGGCTTACATCTAGAAGTTCATACTCATGTACGCAATCTCCTATGGCACAGTTTGGCAGAGGGCCTTATCGACTTTTAATGCCAAGTGCAATTTCTGGTATGGATGATTGTCCACAGTTAGTCATGTGCACCGAGTCCCAAGTATACCCCCAATGCTGGAATGAAATGGCTTTCAGCTTACATTACACATGAGCCAATAGAAGCTGGCTTTATCATTACTATTACTCAATTAATAGCTAGAACTAAATACTAGCTGGAACGAGCATAACCACGCCTTCTCATTAGCATAGTTCTGAGCACCTCATTTGCATAGTTCTGGGCACCTCATCTGCATAGTTTTGGGCACCATTTGCATGGTTTCGGGCACCTCATCTGCATGGTTTTGGGCACCTCATCTGCATAGTTCTGAGCACCTCATCTGCATAGTTCTGGGCACCTCATCTGCATAGTTCTGAGCACCTCATCTGCATAGTTCTGAGCACCTCATCTGCATAGTTCTGGGCACCTCATCTGCATAGTTCTGAGCACCTCATCTGCATAGTTCTGGGCACCTCATCTGCATAGTTCTGAGCACCTCATCTGCATAGTTCTGAGCACCTCATCTGCATGGTTCTGGGCACCTCATCTGCATGGTTTTGGGCACCTCATCTGCATGGTTTTGGGCACCTCATCTGCATGGTTTTTGGCACCTCATCTACATGGTTTTGGGCACCTCATCTGCATAGTTCTGGGCACCTCATCTGCATGGTTCTGGGCACCTCATCTGCATGGTTTTGGGCACCTCATCTGCATGGTTTTGGGCACCTCATCTGCATAGTTCTGAGCACCTCATCTGCATGGTTCTGGGCACCTCATCTGCATGGTTTTGGGCACCTCATCTGCATAGTTCTGGGCACCTCATCTACATGGTTTTGGGCACCTCATCTGCATGGTTTTGGGCACCTCATCTGCATAGTTCTGAGCACCTCATCTGCATAGTTCTGGGCACCTCATCTGCATAGTTCTGAGCACCTCATCTGCATAGTTCTGAGCACCTCATCTGCATAGTTCTGGGCACCTCATCTGCATGGTTTTGGGCACCTCATCTGCATGGTTTTGGGCACCTCATCTGCATAGTTCTGGGCACCTCATCTGCATAGTTCTGAGCACCTCATCTGCATGGTTTTGGGCACCTCATCTGCATAGTTCTGGGCACCTCATCTGCATAGTTCTGAGCACCTCATCTGCATGGTTTTGGGCACCTCATCTGCATAGTTCTGGGCACCTCATCTGCATGGTTTTTGGCACTTTTCCATTGATGCACAATTTTTTAATGTTTGCGACGATTGCGCATGTTATGTTTAAATACAAAACGCGCTACGTGCGCATGCGAACCAAACCGACCTAAACCGGTTACGGTGGTGTGCCCATTCAATAACACACTTAATGGTTATCTAGCTTATAATGAAAATGTGTGATCACTTCTCATAGAGGTGTGTGTTATTTCTGCCGTATGGGTACAAACTCAGAATGAGTTAAAGTACAGCTGCTAATTTTGGGCCTTTCACAATACACAGTACATGTAGCATCACCAAGAGTTCGTTGGAGAGGGCATTTTCTGACTATGTGGTCGACATTGGCGCATTTTTACAACCCCACTCTCATTACCCAGTTGCCTTAGTCATATTTACTACGTAAAAAGTGTACAAATTTTTATTTTTTTTTAAATTGTGAAAATGAGATCATCCATCATACACTTGCAGATTTCTTTTAAAAAAACGAATGTCCCTAATATTAGACCTTTATCACGGCGCGTCCATCTTTGTCTTGTTCTCCATAGTACGTGTTGGATACGAGCATTGCGATAGCGCGTGGAATCACTGTCCATGCTGCGCGCTCTCTTGATCGCACAACACCTGTGCCATTGTGATGCACACAATGATCAATTTCAAAACGGTACAAAACTATTTTTTTCTGCAAGCCTCACTTTGGTTACGTTCATTTTAATAGGAGAAAAAGGAAGATGGCCGCGCCGTGATAAAGGTCGATCTTTGTTATGTGGAGATTTATTTGAGTACAGTCAAACCTTGTTAATAAGAAATCCTTGTATTATCAGGATTGAAAACAAAGAAGAAAAATGAAATAGAACACGTCTACAAAGCAGAATGTTATATTAATAAAAGTGCTCTTAATTTTCAAGGTTCGCCTGTATACCGTGGGAAAACAAAAGAAAAAGCTTGAAACTTTTACAATTATGTAAAAAAACAAAAAATAACTGAATTCTTACCTCCTGCACAGCTTGCGGAGCATTCAGTCATTCCCATGTCGATCCAGCCATATCTAGCTCTATCATCACCACCACCGTGGGGACGATCGTATATGCCTAAGTCTCTGGAGACAGTACTGGACTCATCAGTCTCTTGACGATGGGACTCAATGGGGTCAATCTCCAAGAAGGGGTTCTCGTCTTGATGGGTGTTCTGGGTGTTAGGGTAGCGGTTGGGGTACTGATTGGGGTACGGATTATTGGGGTATGGGTTGGGATAAGGTCTTTGATTGGCGTTGGGGTAAGGGTTTCGATTCGGGATGGGATTTTGATTGGGATAGGTATTACGATTTGGGTAAGGATTAGCGTTGGGATTAGGACTTGGGTAGGGATTAGGGCGATTTGGATTTGGATTACGTACGGGGTTTTGATTGGGGTTATGTGTTTGGTATCTGTTTGGATTAACTGATTGCGGGTTGTATGGGACGTACCCACGACCAGGGTTTGCTTGAGGCGCTGGACCAGTCCCTGTACCCCTCTCTGGGTTAGGTTTATCCCCTTGGGGTGGTGGGTACCTAGAATCCTGACTCTGGGGTGGATAAGACTGACCCTGGGGTGGATAAGACTGATCCTGGGGTACATATTGAGTGTTTGTCTGATCCCTAGCGAGGGTCTGTTGGTAAACCGATTCAGGCAACTGTCTAGCTTGCGTCTCCACGCCTCTTGAAGCGGCCACTGGATAAGTTGGACTCCCGTCTGCTTGCGGTGTCTCCTCAGCAAGATTCCCACCCTTCTCTGTATCGCTTTGACCAATGTCCTTCTGATCATCACCTTGCTGACCTCTCTGGTGACCTGTATGACCTCTATCCTGTTGACCTGTGTTGACCTCTTGCTGGGGGTCACCCTGAGGCTGCGGATTGGTGGAATCAGCCCCTGCGCTGTGCCCCGATTGGCTCGGTTTTTGTTGCAGACCAGCGACCGAATCTTGTGAGCTACTTAAGCTCGTACTGCTGTCCTGAGGTAATGCATCTTGTGCTACACCAGGGTCCTGCCCTCGAGATCCCACTGGTTTGTTTTTAGACACCGTGGAAGGAAAAACAGGTGCTTGCTGGCCGGCACTCAGGAAAGTACTCAGTGAAACACCACCACTGACCTAGGGGACAAAAACAGAAGGGGAGAAAGTAGAGCGTGCTCAGGTGTGACTTGAACACATGACCTCCTGCATACTAGGCAGCCGTTTTAACTACTCGACCACCAATCTGGCTGGCCTTGAGTAGCTGGTTCGAATGATCTAGCAAAAGGTACCACAACTGATGAGGGTAGTAGGATTAATACCAGTTGCGCCCTTGAGCAAGGCGCTTGCCCTAATTACTCCATCCTTCAGATGGGATGTAAAGACATTCGTCCAGTGTTGTGTAATACACTTAAAAGATCTCTGAGCATTAATTTGTAAAGAGAAGGGAATTCTCCTGAGTGTCTCTAACTTGGCTGCCTGATGCACCACCTGCCTACATGTAGATGTACCTCTATGTTTAGGCAGTTCCTGAGAGTTGTAAAGGGGCATTTTCATGGTGTAACTGACGTTACATGTAACGTCAGTTACCGTTAAAATGCATAATGAGAGCTACATGTAGCATACCTTAGGATGCAGGATATGTTGTGTCATAGGATGACACCCGTCATGTAGCTTGCTGGGTCAAAGTAACTAAGGTTGCATGTAATATCGCAAACTGCGAAAATGCCTTAAGTGTTGTCTGCAGACATAGACTGTGCTGTAAGCACTACATGTACATGTAGCTATTACACTACTCACAATAAGTTAGGGATATTTATTGGTATGTTGTCAATTTTGGAATTTGTTTTTAAATGACTGTTTTCATCTATTCCTGTGACAAGGTATGTCTGTCATGCAGATACAATTGTCTTATCATATACAAAATCATTCAAGCCGAATAAAATATCTGCGTACACCCCACAATATCCCTAACTTATTGTGCATAGTGTACTAGTCACATATGCCATATATAGAACAAAAAAGTAATTGTTGGAAACACAAACCAGCTGACATATTCATCACGGACATAAAGCGTTCAAAATTTCACGGATCCTTCTCAATTCCGACCAGATTTCCCTCCGACCAGCCAACCTAGGGGAAGCAGCCCTAACCATGACAAAGTTCCCTCAACAGCTAATCTGATAATCAGTCTTTCCTCTTGATGACCTTTTAACCTACATCTAAAGACTGCTTGTCTTACAGATGGGTTTAAAGGGCTTTGATACAAAGATAGGAGACTAAGCTTGGGATTTCCCTGAAGCTGAAATAGGTTGTTTATCCTGGTAATAAAAATGGACAAGGACAATACCGTACGTGCATCCCCACTGGTATACAGAGCACACCCATTGAAACCATCCATATCCGACCGTGCAAAATGAGTCCAATGTCGGTGGTCTGGGCAGAGTTTTCGCAACCATGACTGAAAATCAGTGAAGGTTCCAGTTCACCGCCTGGACAAAAAACTTGGCTGCCCGGACAAAAATAATAAATTTTCTCCTAAGAAAACACTTCAGGAGTAAGACCGAGTCATTTCAAAATTAGGTGTAAAGTCACAAAACGTGATTTGCTGATGTCATTATCGTTCACTCACACTGAACTGTGCATATCAAACGCATCGGCGACCCAATCTGCGGCCGATCACAGCCATTACAGCTGCATGCATCTGAACAGCGCCCTTACGCGGCAAACGGATTCACTAAGTTGGTCAGTGTTTGCCACATGAGGGCGCTGCTCAGTGCGCCCAAACAAGATTTTGACTAGTGGAGAACACTAAGGCCCATTACAATATGAAAATACAGTGGAAATTCCTGGCGGTACCCGAAGATTGCAGGCTGTACTCAGGTGCTGCCGAAACTGTCCATTTTATTTTTCTCATTTTAATGAGCCTCCCCCACACCCTGTTCGTTTTAATGGCTCCAGACTGTATTCACTTACAGTGACAAGCTAACCAAATGGATAAACTACCTGGTCAGTGGAAGCAGGTGGATCTTGTCGGATGTTGACTTGAGGCCTCCCAGGGGCGGCGGGAGGTGTCTCCTCCTCCTCCACATTGGGTAGAGGGACAGAGTACTCATAGGCTATGCCGGGATTCGTCTGTTGCTTTATAAGCTGTTACAAACAAGTTTAAATAAAAAAATTAGAACATTAAAACTACAACGGCAAGGCCGCCATGGCTCGCTGCTTCCTAAAATTAAAGGAGCGTGTCCAAATCACATTTTTGACCGCCCCATTTTTCCCCATGGGTGTCGATATTTTGATACCATGTGTGTCATATTTTTCTCATTATCATTTTGAAATTTTGCATTATCAATCTGTATATTTTCAAGGATATCGTAAAAGAAATACCTGATGTTTTGTAAACTAATTTATCTGGTTCCATAAAGCAGTGCAGTAATTACACTAACCTTTTTGCTTCCACATCCAAATTGGAGATTGCAAATATCCTGTTTTCTTCCCATGGATAGTATTTTGGGGAGGTATTTTATATGATGGTTAGGTTAAAACGAAATTTCTTTTCTGGAAAAATCTGAACACGCTTCTTTAATATTCCTATGACTTATTCCTGATAAAATAACCCTAACCCCACACCCAATCACCCGCACCCCAACCCCCCACCCTTTTGCTCCCACACCAACCCCCATCTCATAACCCTGCGTCCCATTACCCTGTATCTCAACCCGGCACCCCCGTCATCCTCTTTCCCAACCCCCACCCCCTCTCTCCAAACGGCCCCCACCTCACAATACAGCAACCAGTCGCAATTTACAAGTCCAACTCACAATCAAGTTGAGATCTTCGGTCGTCGGTCCTGTGGCAAGAAGCTGTTCCCCAACTCCCGTTCTCCCAGGCAATCTCTTATAAATGAAGAACGTTCCGGCGATTGAGAAGTTTCCAGGACGGTCAATCTTCCAGTCCATATTGATGTATTTGTTTCCATTGGTCCCTTCAAGGGCTGTGGTGTAACGATGAGGAAAAAAGAATATATAAGATGGTCAAATTAAAAACAAAAATGAAATGTGCACAGGGAAAAGCTGAAATGCCGAACTCATTTTACTGGCCTTTAAAAGGATTTTTAAGGTTAGTTTCTCTATTTTAGGGATGAGAATTTACTGTTAATTCAGAAACCGGTTTAACCGTTTATACCTCTGCACAAGAGAAATCTTACCTAGGTAATTTCTGCTGTTGGTGATTTCCGTAATATTGATAAACATGGCTCCTGTTGGTATTGTAATCATTTTGCGGTAGCCATGTCCCAAATTGCTGGTGAAAACTCCCGACATAATCTCGCACTGCGTGTTGCTTCCACCGCATACCCCGCATTTGTCCAACTTGAGACCTGAACCGAGAATGCCATCGCAGCCAATGGTCTGCACAAAGTAAAAAGGATTGTAAATGCCGTTAAGTATGGTATATTAATGATCCGAACCCAGAGCCAGAAAGTGGTTAAGGGGAATGGACTAAACCTACACTCAGTACTAGCAAATACAGTTGAAGTCAGAAGTATAAATACATGTACACCACTACCATCATCACCCAAACCATTGCAAGGTGTAAAAGCTATGCTTTTAAGTACTGCATGCACGTTAGGAATTCCACAAAATCAAGAATTTAGTAAAGACTGTTACAAAGCATACCAGTAGGCCTAAGCACACCAGTTTTAACACTTGCATACAGTTGTATTTATACTTCTGACTTCAACTGTACATGTATACAGCAGATAGAGAGACTAATGCTGGGACAGCATTCTGGCACCAAGTTCAGTACCAAAAGCCTCCATTTTGATTGACAGTAAAACCTAAAATGTGGTTAACACATTCATTCATCTTGTTCAATCACTCAGAGGCAATTCACACTGACCACAAGCCACAAATCCATACTGTATTCACTTTGTGGTTTTGTGGCCAGATGAACATCACCACAAGATACAGGCAATGCCACACAGGCCATGATGCAGGGGAGGGGCAGATGAGGGGCAGGGGAAAGTCGGACTCAAGGGGCAGGAGGGAGAGGAAGGGGGAAGATGAGGAGAACAGGGAAGAGAATTAAAAGAGCATGTCCACATCACACTTTTGACATCTCTCCATTTTCCCACGAGTATTGAGATTTTGATACCATATCAATTTTCAAAAACCCACTGATATTTTGACTTATCTGGTTTCATAAAGCAGTGCAGTAATCACACTAACCTTTTGCTTCCACATCCAAATTGGAGATTGCAAATTTCCTGTTTTCTTCCCATGGATAATATATTTTGAGAGCTATTTTATATGATTGTTAGGCTAAAACGAAATCCAATTTTTGAACACGCAGGGGCAGGGAAGGGGGAAGAGAAGGGGAAAGGGGGAGGGAAGGGAAGGGAAAAGGAAACAGGGAAGGGGAAAGGGGCACGGAAGGGGGGAAAGGCAGGCAGTGAGGCAAGGGCAAGGGGAGGGGGGAGGTAGTGGGGGAAGAAGGCATCCCCTTTCTTCAATCTCTCACTGCCACTGGACACGAGGATTTTCTCTATTAATCAGAAAGTAGTAAAATCTGGTGTGCAAGCTGTAACCGGCAAGCATTAAGAGCTGTAAAAGCTGTAAATCTCTCTATGGATAAAACGTGACCTTTCATTGTGACCTGTGGATTTCCGGATAAAAAGGATACGAGGGCTAAGGAAGACCAGGCTATTCTAGGAGATTACAATAACTCCAAGGCGGTCTTAGGATACATGTAGGGTCACTTCTTCCTTATGGCAACAGTACATACATCTTAGTCTTCTTTAGTAACGAGGGTACAATAATGGGGGCACAGTAAAGACTTGGGCGACTCCCCAAGAAATTGAGATTGTACGCCCCTATTTGTATTGTTTTGAAAGGGTTTACACAAAATGATTTTCAACTCATAAGCCAATATTGTATGTGTATGTACATATTTGTACATATATTTTTTTTGCGAAATTAGTACAAATTTTAAAAACAGACACTGGAAAAGATACCATACATGTTCGCCAGTGGAGACTCTGTGCACTAAGTCTATGGAGCATGACATAAAAATCCCAAGTGTTTTTGGATATTTTCTCATCGCTAAAGTCATGTTTCCGAACCAAATTTACCCTTTGTGGGGCATTATCATGTCATACCGGTAGTTACATGTAGAATTAGTGGCGAACCTGTATGGTATTTATACTGTTTTGAAATTGTGCAGTTGCTACCGGTTTAATGGTGTGATCAAAGTGATGCACATTTTTCACATATTTTGTTTAATTTTAACTTTCATGGAAGTAGATTTAACTTCAAAATTCGCAAAAAACAGAACCTTTAAGTACAAATGTCCACTTACATTGTATACAGCAGAATATTTGCTTGAGAAATCTGGCTTTTCAGCTAAGAAGAAACATGACTGAACATGTGACTGTTCTGACCAATCAGACTATGTTATCACAAAGTCATAACAAGAACATTTAATGATCAAGACATCAATTTGTATTTATTGGATAAGTCATGTGATGTATTACAAGCAAACCAACATTTGCAGAAGTTGTCAACTTTACTCATACATGTATACCCATGCTTGTACATGTACCTACTCTAACATTCACAAAAGTAAAGTGTGTTTTGTAATTTGAATAAAGTCCCCTGTGGCTCTCTTTCTGAAATAATAATAACAAAATTCTGCTTTTTACACGTTTGACAATTACAGAGTTCTCCGGGGATAAAATGTGACAATGTGACAAGCAGAATAGAAAACTCTCAAAGGGACCAGGGAATAAATTTGTTTGTCACTTTTTCATTCAAAACGTTCCATTTGAATGACTCGTCAAAAGGAAATATAAAGCAATGGATGTACATGTACATGTATCTAGGTTAGAAGGGGAGGTACTTTGCTGCACTCAATGTGGAATATTCTGTAGTTATAATTCTCAACAATGGCAAAATGAAACAGAACCTACTCGAATGATCTTCCTATCTGGGGAAAAAATAAAATATGTTTGTATTCTAAAGGGATGTGGCATTTTAACCAGTTAACGCGGGGAATATTTCAAACATTGCTGTACGCGTAGACGCGGGTTTATTTTTAGTTGAAACAAGGAGGGCGGAAAACAAATAAACACATTAACCATGTGCAGTGAAGTATTGTTGTTATTTAAATGTCGATGCACCGTCATTGTACACCATACTGTCGCTTAATAAACTTTTTTTGGCCATTTATCTCGGAAATTACTCGAGTGTAGACGTCAAACGCAGTAACAAACTAATTTCTCCTAAACGTGTTTACTAGTCCTCCGGCCGCTACACCGATACGGAAATCTTGGCGTGTTTACACGTCCTCTGGCATCAAGTGGTTAAATGAATAGGGGCTGTTCAAAGTTGTCAACATTTTCACGGTTCCACAGAGTGTAGTGTTTTTTTAAGACTCCCCCTACCTCCCTCACAAAAATATACTACTTATCAACATATTTTTGAAGTTGGAATAGTGCCCTTTGATGAACGCATCTCCTCAAAGAATTCTCTCCTCTTACATTCTATATCAAAGGAAATGGTCAATTTACTACACTTAAGGGGCGTTCACACTATCGCGGAAAAATCACACTGTTCCATTGGTTTGTACACAAACTGGTTTGCCGCTTGTGCGCGGCCTATCGCGACGTGCAAAATGTTTTGAGCTGGGTCAAAGTTTAAATTTGTTGAACTTTGACCGCGGGGCGCTGACCTTTCCAACGCGCAGCCAATGAGGTATCAGAGAAGCCCCAAGTTACTAGAGTGGAATTTTCTATTTTGGAATAATCGGCGATTGGGAGCTCATGCAATGCGGTGAGCGCAGCGCAAAAGTGTGATTTTTCCGCGATAGTGTGAACGCGCCTTTAGTCTCAGCGTTCTCAAAGTCTTCACGCTAAGATTCATTCCATGATTATTTTATCAATTTGCTACGATTGCCTGCAATTCTTTCCCCAAACTGTTTGTTATGAATGACTCATTTGAGTCATTTCCATTTTGGAAGTAATCAAACTCCTTTGGTTCCGCTCTGTAAAACATACAGCAGAAATTGCATGAGATATGTGGCAAGCTTCCTGACTTATAATTGGAATGATTCTATCATACTGTACATCCAAGAAGGTTTAATGTTGCTTCGTTGGTAAATTGGCAGTTGGTCTTAGATGGCACTCAGTTCCACCAACCGACACTTAACAAAAATGACGCTTAAATTGGGGCAAACATGCCTCAACATGTAGGAAAAACTTACATGAGGAAAAACTTACAAATGTTTTCGAGTTGTCCCAGCTATAGTTTAGTGCAGGGGGCGGGGTGGTGGGAGGTGCGTTCATTTATACCATGCACGGACACCCAGGATTTGCCTTTTTATGATCTATAAACTGTGTTTGAGGATACAAACTTAAGAGGGGAAAATGTCATAATTTTACTAAGGAAGAACTTAAATAAATATTGTTTGTCTCGTATCATGTGCAGTGCTTGCCTTGGGGTCCCAGTAGACACTAGATGTCCATGCATGGTAATCTTTCCCATCACGTATGATGTGTTGTTAAAAAAACAAATTTTGCTGTAGACTCCCCGTGTAAAACTTTAAAGCCTAGCCTAATGGTCTTTTTTATATGTGAACTGTTGGCCCTGACAACATACAGTCTAGTCAGACCATAGTGACTACTGCGCGCATAGTGCGCGCAGCGTGTGCGCAGCATACGTGCTGCGCGCTCCTTGCGCGCTCTCTGTGCGCTCTCGCGTGCTCTGTGCGCTCTCGCGCGCTCCCTGTGCGCTCTCGCGCTCTCCCTGCGCGCTCTCGCGCTCTCCCTGCGCGCTCTCCCGCTCTCCCTGCGCGCTTTCTGCTTTCTGCGCGCTCTCTGCGCACTTTCTGCGCGCTCCCTGCACACTCTTTGCGAGCTGCCTGCGCGCTCTTTGCGTGCTATATTTGCGCGCTTTCTGCACGCTCTCTGCAAGCGCTCCCTGCAAGCAGTTCGCGCGCGCGTAATTTTCATGCGCGCAAACAACATGCTTGCAGTACGCGTGCGAAAGTGGTTGCCATTTTCGTAAGGGTCTCACCCAATCCACATACTGACCCAAATTGGATTCGAACCAGGGTCACGTTGGTGGAAAGCGAGAAAAGTATGTACGCAAAACTAATGCTGACTTTTTAGACTCCACCTTCCCCTTGTACATGTATGCAAAATTTGTGATGTCACCATTTACATACTATGTAGTAACACTGGCGTACATGCAAATTGCATAGCGATTGACCACACAAGTGAAGTCTGTATAGGCTGCACAGGCAAACACTATTGCACAGAGCATCGTACAATAGCAATAGAGACTGGACTTGGGACCTGAGCCAAAGGACAAGAGTATCTACTAGTTCTTAAAGGTTCCTGGGATAAAAAACAAGCTGGGTAGATAGGATCAAACATCTAAGTCACTCGGCTAGCTTGATCTTAGTTATTGTATTGACACAGGTGGGCCTATCTCCCAGTGAAACGGCAACAAAATCCCCATGTAAACTTGGCATGGTGTAAACAGAGGTGGCTGTTTCCAGCAAGTACTAAAGACCTACAATGAAAAACGTAAAATGTTTGTTGGAATAGCAACTGCACTGATGGAGTTTATTAGATACTTACAAGTTGCAGGTTGTGGAGGTATAGAAACACGCACCTGGTGTTTTGCCAAGATGTGCTAAAAGATGCTCAGCCTTGTACCTTAGACATTTTACACTTTCTTTAACTACAATGTAAATTAAAGGGAGAGGACATGCTTGTTTGGAATTACCGCTGAATGTAACAAACAAATGTTTCCTATGTATAGTAGCCTATTGCCTGAAACATAATCCTCGATAGGAATCTGGGGCACCCGTTTTCAACATCGTCAAAATAATTTTGATAAACTTTGCAACAGATCCGGCTATGCATGTGCTGCACCATATTTAAACTTTCATATATCCCAAAGTTCAAGAAATGCACTTTTTATTACTGTTTATCTTAAATTACAGTAATTCTGGAATATTCCGCGATAAGTGCAAGGGTGTACCTGTATATGGGTTAATGTCTAATGGGTACAAAGTTGTTTTAGTGCATGTTGATTTTGGTTATTGAAAAATGTGAATTGTTCCAGGCACAATACTCATACTTTTGGGTAAAATAACTACTTTTCAGTTAAACGGGCAATTTTACACTCATCTTGTAGGATATTGAAGGTATACATATACTGTACGGTATGATAGGATTGACAATTGAAAGATGATTATATAAACGATTGTTGGCATGTAGGATATTGCACACTTTCCATTTTAGAGACCTGTAGTAAATTCAATCTCTCCAGCAAAATTGTTTACATAATTTATTTTATGTACTGCAACAACAAATAAACATCCAATGCAAGAACAATGTTTTGGATGTTTTTTATGTATGTAAGCATCGCAATAAAACATGTCCATGTCTGAAAGTGAAACAGTTATGGTTCGAAGGGTCAAGTTAGATTATTTGTTTGATTCCTGGGGGTTGCTTTTAAATAATAAATCGCAGTTGTAAATTGCATGTTTTAAAGCTTGATTATGTCTAAGAAACTGTGGGCTTGTCAAGAACCAGGCTTGATGTTCATGATATTGTGTTGAGGATCGGAATTAGTCGACAATGTTAACTTGGGACAATGTTAACTTGGGACAATGTTAACTTGGGACAATGTTAACTTGGGACAATGGTGCCAGTTGGTTTGCAGAGAACTCGGAAGTAGAGCACTGCATGTTTCAATCATGGGAGAATTAAGGAACATCAAAGTTAAACAAAGGTGTCTTGGACCCTCACGTGATCACTTTCAAATGTCTGTAATCAATAAGAAAACCTGCGCCCTAACATGGCTGCTGGTGGAAATGGTTTATAAACTATGTTCCTAGATGAAACATACATGTAAAAACAAGAAACCCAAAATGTCACATCACTCTACAACATTGTACCCTTGTACCAGTATGTGGGGAGTGAACTAATCAATCAGGCACATTCTCTATTCCAACTCGGGCATAAATCACAACCACCACCCCAGGTAGAATACTGTGTAACCCTGGCTCTTGCAATAACAGGTAGATGTCTTAGTCATGTGACAGATTGCTAAACATGTTGGACTAAGATTCTAAACATGTACCTGTCATCGCGATCACAACCCACAGTTAGATATAGAAAACTAGAGTGCGCACTCCCAATACATGATGTGCATGCCGATATGGACGCCGCCATTTTGGCTTAGCGCAAGGGGTGCGCGGGGGGGGGGGGCCAAGGGGTGTTGCCCACTTTGCACCCGTAGCGTTAAGCAAACATGACGCCGCCCACACGTGACTTGAATGTATGTCACAACCCTAGCTAGCTCTCACAATAACAATGTGTCATTAGTCATGTGACATGATTCTAAACGTCTGTCATGATCACAACCCTAGCTAGCTCTTACAACATGTAGACATTAGTCATGTGACATGATGATCCATGACTGGCAGGTCATTCTGGCCTAGTCCCCTGACTCCAACTAATGAGCATCAACATGCAACCTGTCACCAGTCCCACAAATCTGGCCCCATAATCCATCATTCCAAATCACAATCATATATCCCCTTAGATTAAATGCCCTATGTATCATTTGCAAGATAAAACTTTTTACAGTTTCGCAGAATAAGAGGGTAAAATATCTAAAGAAGAATGTTGGTAAAGTAGCCTGAAGAAATGTTAGCTACATGTACATACATGTACATGTACATGTAGATGCATCAGTGCTTAAGAAAACCTTAAAAATCTATATGAATTTTGTGTACAAGTGAATATTTAGAAACCCACTTTCGGTTGTCGAACATGAAATACCATTTTTTACGGAAATAGATTCATGTGGTGTTTGTTACCATTGCTATCAATACTTTGAGTAAGGTTTTTCTTGTCAACTCATGAAAAACAAAATTGGGTCATTGCAAAGGATACAACGGGCCTTTAAACAAGGTGTAATTCTCCTGTCCCAGAGACAATAAATCCCATGTCTCTGAAACTGGGTATCTTTTTTAATGATTTTTCCCTCCACTGGTCAACAAGGAAACAATCTTCACCTGAAACAAATGGACAAGTGGTATGTTTACAGAGATTTAGAGTATGAGATGATCATACATGATGTTTACAATGCAAGTGCTTTTCCCATGTCCCATCTTACACTCCTTTCGCAGTGGTTTTGTGCGGTTTGTCCACACTCAACCACTGCTCAACTTCGCTTGAAATCCTGCAAATGTGTCAGGTGACATGTTTATTGTGTCAGGTGAACAAATCTGGCCAATCTTGGCAAGTGTTATTCAGGCCTATAGCCTTGGGTGACGTCAGGCATGCACTTCGCAGGATTTCATGTGAAGTTGAGCAGTGGTTGGGTGTGGACAAACTGCGCAAAACCATTGCGAAAAGAGGTGTAGTCCCATCTTTGACCAGATTAACTTTTCTACCCACCCAAGTCCATTAGATTCACTGAGCATTTGAAGGCAGAGAATAGCCTCCTTGATAAACAGAAATTCTCAGGAACAATAATGGCAACAGTGCCAGGAGTACCCTGGACATATTAAGTGCCATATTCAATCAAGAACACCACATGCCAAATACCATAGCAATTGCACCAATAATAAAATGCATCTTTTGACAAATTGCCAACCGAATTCCGACCAGTTTTTCTTTGACACCCGATTTAACAAGGCACCATGTTTGAACCAGCTCTAAGAAAACAGAAGACTCACGACCGGGAATCTGCCTAACACCTTCAGGCCATGGAGTACTGTCAATGAAAACACAGAATAATTCATCCAGGATCATCGGAGGGACCCTGCCACCTGTACAGAACGCTGACCTTACACCTCCAACAAATGGACAATGCTCAAAATGTAAACACCACAGTGTAAAACAAGTGGCCTCAAGTTCAGACCCTAACAGAACCTTCTACTAAAGACAAATTGATGGGACATGCTAAAAGGAACACAAAAAGAAGCATTCAGGCAGAAAGAAGAGTTGGATAAAAGTAAATACATGTAGCCTTGTGTGAATGCTGGTCATGCCCATTTAGTTTCCCACCAGTGTAATGCGTGACAAAATCCCCACCCCTGGGGCCATATGTTTGTTTTCATGTGCTGAATATGACAGAGTAAATTTATGATAATGTCACAACATGGTGGCTTGAGGCTTTCGGTCTACTACAGGGTGGGAAGGATACCCGTACATGTACAAATCTGTCTAGAAATCCAGAATCTCTGGAGAGTTAATTATGCACTTAAACAATCTTTTCTTCTCCAGCTCTACCAAGGAGAGCCATACAAAGGTCCGACAATCTCACTACAATGGCACTAACAAAACCATTTCATTTTCAGAGAAATCTGAGATGTAGTTCCTGTGAAGCCACAAAGCAATCCCGGGTACCTTTGTTCATTGGGTATTGCTAAAGAACAAATCACAGTTATTCCTTTTAAAAACAGAAATAAATATTGAATCCAGAGGTTATGAATTGTACAAAGTCAGGGGTTTTCTGAACTTGCATCCTAGCAACGACCAACATTGACAGACTATCTGGCACCAAGGTGGATTTCATTTACATGTATGTAAGGCCAAGACAAAAATAGCTCTGTTTCTGATTACAGCAAAACTATTTTGAAGGGGAGGTTCTAATTTTTTGGTACAATGTAGGAGCAATAGGTCATATTTCTTGCCCGACAGTTTACAGTTCAGAGTCCAGATTTACTGTTTGAACAGTTGGGTAATTTGGTAGTTTGTACCAAAAAGCACACATAACAATGAGGTTAATGATACATTCCCCCTTCTTCAAATGGTCAAATAGCACCGACAGATAAGCAAGGAATTTGAGGAAACAATCGTTTATTTGTGGAGGTAGAATTTATTAAGACAACAACGACCTAAATATGGTACATGATACTCCTGGCAAAATGCTGATGAAAGTTAGCCTGTGTGAAGTAAACCTCCTAACAATTCAAGCTTGCTGCAATTAGCCTTTTGCGTTGGGGGGAGGGGGGGGGGGGGGGTGCTAACTAATCCCCCGATTCTCACCGCCTACATCACCCATGAACCACCCCGAGATTGCTCTTTTCCCGGGGCGAGTTTAACCCTTCTCGAAACCAGGGTTTGAATATTTCCCCCGGGGCAAGAACGGTAGTGTAAAAAGGTTCTCATAAGTGAGGCACGAGGTGCCAAACTCCGGGGTGAGTCTGCCCTGGTTCCAGTTTGAGAACAACAAGTGTGAATCGAGGCAGGGTTGAACTCGGGGGGGAGGGAGGGGGTGAGTCACCGTCTCGGGCATGGTTGTTTTAGTAGGGTAAAGGCCCAAGAGTCCGATATGCATTTGGCAGTACGTGTTATCCCTCATTCCAGCCACTTCCCCATCCTGGATTATAGCATAAACCATCTATAGTATAGTTTTAAACTTGGAAAGGTACATGTACATGTACATGAACATGTACATATAGGCTACTGTGCAACAGAAAATCCTGAATATCAATCCCATATCAATGAGCTACTTAGCATTGGCCTGACTGTAGGTTTACGCTACTTTAAACCTCAACAAAAAGACCCTTTGAGCATGCTGCTTGATTAGATCAGGAATATGCCCGTCTTGCACAACACAAGAAAACTGTAAAGGTCACGCAAGCAAACATTTCCAGGTGACATATTTAGAATAAATGAACAAGCCCCAATTCTTGTCCTCCATAGACCATAGTCTCCTTGCATTACAAAGGCCAAATATCAATGTGTAGATTGTTATCAGTAAGCAAAAACCATACAAATTGGGAAAATATTGTAAATATAAGAACAGAAATGATGGAAAGGTTTAATGTGTAGGGATGAAAGTAAAGAGTATAGAAGAAAAAGAAAGCATTTCCTATGGAATTAGCGACTGAAGAAAATCACAAAAGGTGCATTTTTGGCACGTCGGTACCATTTGTTTAGGTATACAAACACAGTTTTACTAATAATGCATGAGGCGGTTTGTGGGAACTGATGCTTACGTACAAAGTGGTTCAGGAATTCACCTTTTGCACATTTCACAAATAGTGTACTGATGTACACTGTACTTTCTTTGACACGCACACTTAATATCCACTTGACCAGACTAAATGTTTGCTGCTATGAGGTGCAAACGGCAGGGCGTGACGTACATAATCAACACCTTGTTCACCGTAGGAGAGAATGGCATAAAGCAACCAGACTGTTTGTTGCTGGGCATTGGCATGCACCACGTAGCAACAAGAGCTTAGTATGCGACATTCTAAACTGCACCTCTGAATGTGAGAATTTGGGGCGCCAGTCATAATGCAATGTTACATGCAAAAGGCTAATTGGAATGCATTCTTGAATCTTTCAAAAGTTTGAGAAAAAAAGGTGTGGTATAACTATTTTATTGGATACAAATAGAGAATTCCGTGGAAAGTCTGCCCTATCAACTTTCATCGTTGAACTTTGAATAACCTGTCTTATCACAGGTTTCTTTCACCAGCAATGGATGCTTGCAATTACCAATTCACACGCAAATGACACGTATCCTAATAAATCAAAAGTTTTGCAGTCTGTGCCAAGTTTTTGCGACCCATTGTATATCAACTTACCAAAGCTGTTATGTGAAATTTCCTCAGAAACAAGTTTAAAGATATTTGATTAAAGATACATTGTAGTACACATGTATACAAATATTGCTATTTCTTGTTGTTCCATCGATCTGGTTTTGGTGGAATTGTCAGCCCAAATGGCCAACAGCAGCTACATGTTTTCAACACGTGTCGAAAAAGTCTACACGGGTCGAGAGCTTTCAACCCACCTCCCGAGGTGGGTTAGTTTCAACACGGATCGAGCGCTCTACACGGGTCAGTGCTGTGTTGAAATGTTGTAGTGTGAAAAGTCAACACGTGTCAGACCCGTGTACAACCCGGAGATTTTTCATAGTGTGAAAAGGTTTTTAGACCCACTCCAAGGCTAGTAGAAAAGAATCATACAAAAGAAAAATCCCCCTCTAAAAATCAAGTGCTATAACTTATTTAGTTTCAAAAGATGTACCATGAGAAAAGCTACAAAGGGAATTTTTCGTGTTTGAAAAGAAATTTCTGTGAGTGTGCTACTGACCAATAGAGGAATTTCAAATTGCCATTAAAAACGAGTGGTCTCAATGGTTTCTTTTGTGATAAAATTTACAACTGAATAGATGCTGACGTAATACTAGAATGGCTCAGCATCTGAACAAGGCTACCGGTGCTGATTTGAAATTTGTCCATTGCGGTACTCCGTAAAAAAAGTAATATCGTTGTTGCCTATTCAACCCACTGCACCAGCAAAAAAAACAACATGAAAATGCTTCTTCAAACACAGTTTCCTAAAGTAGTGAGAAATTAGGAACTAATTGCTGTAGGTACACTCTAAAAACAGATTGGTTAAAAAAACTACCAATCTAATTGGTTGACCCCATATTGGTTGTTTCCAACCAATATATTGGTTAACTAGTGACCAATACGTTGGTTGTTCAGCAACCAATGGCATTGGTTGGGTAATAAACCAATCCTTTAACCAATACATTGGTCAATCCTGACCAATATGTTGGTTGTCCAGCAACCAATCACATTGGTTGAGCAATAAACCAATCCTTTAACCAATACATTGGTCAATTGTGACCAATATGTTGGTTGTCCAACAACCAATCACATTGGTTGAGTAATAAACCAATCCTTTAACCAATACATTGGTCAATTCTGACCAATATGTTGGTTGTCCAGCAACCAATGGCATTGGTTGAGTAATAAACCAATCCTTTAACCAATACATTGGTCAATTCTGACCAATATGTTGGTTGTCCAACAACCAATCACATTGGTTGAGTAATAAACCAATCCTTTAACCAATACATTGGTCAATAACGACCAATATGTTGGTTGTCCAGCAACCAGTCACATTGGTTGAGTAATAAACCAATCCTTTAACCAATACATTGGTCAATAACGACCAATATGTTGGTTGTCCAGCAACCAGTCACATTGGTTAAGTAATAAACCAATCCTTTAACCAATACATTGGTCAATACGACCAATGTGTTGGCTGTCCAGCAACCAATCAAATTGGTTGAGCGATAAATCAATCCTTTAACCAATATATTAGTGACCAATATATTGGTTGTTGAGCAATGATGAGCAATTTGTTTAATACATAGGCGAAATGACGGTGACCAATTAATGTTGGTTATCCGGCAGTCAATCATTGTTTTAGTCATTAACCATTGATTTAAACTTTTGTGATTGGTTGTCAAACAACCAGTCACATTATTCACAATTTGTGACCAACTAGGCTAGATTCATTATCAGATATCAAGCAGCCTTTCAGCAATTAACCAATCTCCAATGGTTGACATTAGAATTGTGGCACAATCACATTGGTTCAGATATTAACCATCGTTATATTGGTAATTGGTTCACACATGAGCCAATCTTCAATTGGTTTCAACCAATACCTAATTGGTGCAGAGCTCTGTTAGGCTGAGTGTCCGGTAACCAATCACATTGGTTCAACTATCAACCAATCGTTGTTGGTTGCAAGTAGGACCTATTCCACTATTTTGGGGGAGGTCACTGGTGCAAGATGATCCATTCCAAAGAGAAGTAGAACATAATTGTATATTCAAACTTTGTCATGCAATATCAAGGAATTGAAATTATTGAAATTTCAGTCCTATTATTTTGTCAAAGATTTTAAGCATTATAGCCTTTATTTACTAATTTTTTAATGCATTTGGAATGACCCTGTATGAAAGTGGAATTACCATGAGCCACGAGGAGCGCTTCATGCTGTGGTCAGCATTTTTACTGCATGCAGTAGTTTCAAACGTATAGTCAAACTGTTACCTTCGATCCTCTACAATCCGCTGCTTTATTGCATCCGGCCGTTGTCAGTTTCCTCTGCTTTTCACCCGCTTTTCAGGTAGGATATATGTTTACATTTTATTTTGTATCAACTTGGACAAAAGTATAGTTATTGTATAAATTATCTGTGTATCTTCCGAATAGTGTGGTCTAAATTTCACCGTTTTGTAGAGGTTTTGAAATGAGAGCACGAAACAGATAGAATAATGGGAGAAGCTTTTGGTATATTCATCCCACATAAATGAATATTTGAGAAAGATAAGCGATGTTAAGTTGTAATTTAGTGAGTTTTTACTTTGAGGACAGTTCTGACTTTTTCAAAGTTGCATGGCATGTACAAAGTACATGTAATTACATTATAATATGGGACGTTCACCCCGTACGCACTTTGTGTTTGTGTTTCTTCCTCCATGGTATATTCCTCCATGGTTAGCATGGGTATATGTACAGTGGTCAGTCCAATCCCCTCCAAGGACGGCCACCGTGTGCATGCTGTGTGGAGGCTCATGACCAGTTCTTGGCATGGGGTCCTGGTTAGCCTTGAATTCTATAGCAGTGCAAACTGCAGTATTTGTGTATCAACTTCCACAGTAATGTTATGAGACAGTTAACACTTTCTTCCCTGCATATTTTAGCGTGTTTGTGTTGTTGTTGTTCATTTCATATTTATTGCGTATCTCAGATTGACGTGGACTTCGATCTCTTTTCGGGGAACAGGCTGACAATCGAGGTACATGTACCAGATCATGGACTTCCATGGGCTAGACTGCTGTAATGACACAGCTGTGCGTCTTGTAGCAGATTTGAATAAACCACATGGAACAGAATGATGATGCAGAAGAGGATATGGATGCCGACTACTCCCTATTCCCAGGTTAGTTTTGCTCTCTTTATTAAGCTTACTTTTTTGCACAGTATTTTTTTAAAAATGACAGAGGTGGTTCGATTTTTAAAAATAATGTTGACATTCACCGTGCACCTTCGGTAGGTGACCATCCTAGCGCCAGTGGATTCATAAGAATTGTTCAGAGTTGACATTACACAGAAAAGACTGATTTAGAAGCCCAGGTTGTATGTTTTATATTATACTGGAACTTCTCAGGAGAGGGGCCTCTCGAGAGGTACTACAGCAGTGCACTTGCCAGACATTGCTTTAAGGAAATTCGCCATTTATTTTGGTGTGACCAATATCTAGTGATATGTTATTAATGCACTCGTATTTATTATTCCTTGATTGCTTCTCTGCAGAGGACATTATACTACATGTGTAACACCAAGAGCAGAGTCTACCTCGAAGGAAAAAAGGTGGAAGCTAGCCAAGCATAGTGGAAAAACGGAGAGCCTTCATTGCACTGAAGGTAATTGGTACCATTGAAGATACTTTGGTTTTTGAGGTTTTGGAAACAAAATGTATGCGACATGTTAAATGCCGCCAGTTAGCTTAGACAGGGTTGGCAGTCACACACATCAATCTGCATGGAAAACTTGCGGTAGGATACTGTATCTGATAGTCCAGATGTAAGGAAAAGAGGACCCAATTATAGCAGTTAATGCTTTGCAAGTTTATGATATTTTACATTGTGTGAGCCTGCTGACTAAAAACCTACACCTATGTCAACAGTTTAACAATTCCGAGTTTCAAATTTGCTAACATATATGAACCTTGCTTTTCAGCGTGGAGCCGACTTTGCTGCCTATATCCAGGTGAGGGACGAGGAATGCAGAAATCGGGAAGTGACTAGGCAGCTACAGGTCCTCATTCTTAGGAAACTCAATGCTGGATGCCAAGGAATTATTTGTTTGTATTAAACAGTCAGGTTATCTATAAAGTGAATTATCTTGTGAAGGCAAGAAAAGCCATCATCATGTTTGCCTATTACTATTTCTTAAGGAACAATAACGTTATCAGGATACAACAAATTAATATAAAAAAACAAAGTGACCCAATAACGTTTGTTTACAAACACAGCTAGCGCCAATCAAATATGCATGTAACAGCAGTGACGCTCCAGACGCTTGCGTCTTTTTAAAAATTGTAATATTAAATTAAATGTCCACTTCATGCAGTACAGAGATAACAAATTAATAATCTTTTCAACTCTGCAGCTGTACTGTATAGTATGTGAATCCATGCTCGGTGTCCATTTTAAATGTATATGCAGCGATATTCTTTAAAATAAAACATGTACAGGATGAACCCCAGCAATTATGTTGGTCTATATTAAATCATGTTGTTCTGTAAACAAATTAAACCAAACCACTTGCCTGGCAACTTTAACCAATAATATTGGTCATTCCAGCCATTATAATTGGTTAATGTTGACAATTTTTTGGTCTTTTGAAGCAATATATTTGGTTATCTTTAACAAATATATTGGTTGTCTTGACCAATATGAAATGGTTAGTATTCTAACCAATATGTATTGGCTGGGAATTTAACCAATCAAGATTGGTTATGGATTGGTTAAAACGTTAACCGATCTAGATTGGTTAAATAAACAACCAAGATATGTTGGTTAATATTTTAACCAATATGGATTGGTTAAATAAACAACCAAGACATGTTGGTTAATATTCCAACCAATATGGATTGGTTAAATAAACAACCAAGACATGTTGGTTAATATTCTAACCAATATGGATTGGTTAAATAAACAACCAAGACATGTTGGTTAATATTCTAACCAATATGGATTGGTTAAATAAACAACCAAGACATGTTGGTTAATATTCCAACCAATATGGATTGGTCAACTAAACAACCAAGACTTGTTGGTTAGTATTCTAACCAATATGGATTGGTTAAATAAACAACCAAGAGATGTTGGTTAGTATTCTAACCAATATGGATTGGTTAAAAAAGTAAACCATATCAGATTGGTTATTTTAACCAATAGATTGGTTGGACACATATCTACCAACCACATTGGTTGAATTTGACCAATATATTGGTTAATTCAACCAATCTGTTTTTAGAGTGTAGACTCAAATTCTTGAAATTACATCTACATTATACTTATCAGCCACTTAATGTTCATTGTCCTAAGTTCCCCTTTAAATAGTGGAAGATACACAAAGAAGCATTGCTTTTTAAATTGCCTACAGACACATTAATTTTATCTATCCTCAAATCAAAGTATTTGGAGTAATTGCAGAATACCCCGCAACTCGAAAATAACCTTAGTGTGCATGCTGTGTTGTTCATCGACTGGTTCTCGGACCGTACTTCCCCTAAATAACACAATCCTCCGACTCTACCAAATTCTTCTCAGACCGGGAGTTGTGGGTAATTCTGTAATTGTGCCAAGTATTTTCCAGCTTACCGTTTGTGGTGTATTGCTTGTTCGTTGACGGTGTGCTTGTGGCTGCGGATAACGCCGGAAGGCCGACACTTCAACCATCCACAAACACATCAGACTTAAGACAGGAATCGCAAGGTGCATCCACTTGGTCATGTCGATACATTTACATAAAAACACTCCAATCTCTCAAATTAGTCACTAAATCGCAGCACGATACATGTACATGTAGGCCAACTTCACAGAAGATTCTAAAGACAAGTTTGGCAAAACCTGAAGTCCAGTTTGATATTGTTCCACTTTTTTATGAGACCCTCTCAGGTCCCTGCAGGGGGTCCCCGTCCAGCCCTGTCACTCACTCCAAGGTCCAAGTACAGGTGTACATGTACCACCCACGGGATTAATTTGACTGGAACACCTACTGATGAATTACTATAGCATCCAACATTCCTATGCTATGGTGCCCAGCTTGTGACGAAGCGATGCTTCCAATAAAAAAAATCCACAGTCGCTTACTGAGTAGCAGTCAGCGAATAAAGCGGTGAAGATTACAATTTGACAAAGCTAATACAATCAGAGCAGTTCTATGCTGAACTTTGAAACTCCGATGATGGTGTGACACACACAGAGCCTACTTATCCTTCACACAGCATGTACCTGAACTATTGACTGCAAAGTTCCACTATGTAATCTGCACTGCACAAGTTTAATATCCACACTTCCTCGTGCCAACAGAAATCACTCCCATGCACTTCAAGCTCATGTTTATTCATGACTCACATCACCACCCGCCAATAGGAAGCCAAGGAAGTGCCCGAGGAATTTTGATTGGAGGTGAGAAGTTTCACAGCCAACCAATGGGGAAGGTGTAGGTGGATAAAAGGTCAAAGTTTTTGTAGAATTGTTTAAGCCTCCTCATATCACAAGAGTTTATCAGGAATTGTCCATGTTTCTATGGATTATTTTGGCACTTTAGGGATATTTTATGAGGTCATATCATATTTCTGTGAAAAAGGCAGGTTATTGTTAAGTTTCTTGTTAACAGTGGATTCAATAGCTGAACAACAGACCGCTCTGGGTTGATACGCAAATTTTCAACACCGCGTTCAACCCCGAATCGTTTAACACTTGTTTCATCTCGCCCCCCGAGACGAACAGTGAAGATTCACACTTGTGCAACGCCAACCCGGGGCGAGCGATAATCGAGCGTTGCGCATATATGCGTGGGTGCTGTATCCTGTCATGATCTTTGCACCAACAAGCGGAAAAATCTCAACCCGGGGCGAACTCAACCCTGCTCGTTTCACACTACCGTTTTCAACCCGGGGCGAGCGTTTCAACCCGGGCCGAAACATTTCAACCCTGGTCCCGAGCAGGGTCGAGTTCAACCCGGGTTGAAATCAATCTCGGGGTTGAATCGTCAGTTTTTTCAAAAAGTCCTTATGAGGAGGAAAGTCTGATCCTTTATTTTCTTGAGCAGTGTACCAGTAGGTACATGTAGTGTCACAAACTGGCTACACATGTCTTCCAGTAGATTGAGAGGGTGGGCCAGGCAGATTACTGCTGTCAACAGTGTAATGCAAGGCATAACCTTAGGGTGAGGAAGCTATGTTTAGAGGACAAGCCCTCAGGGATAAGCTCAAATTGAGGGGTGAGTTAAAGGCACAGGCTCGTCAGCAATGCGCGCGCCAAATTCGTGCCACTAAATACGCAGCTGACGAGCCTGTGCCTTTAAAGGCAAAGTAAGCTAAAAACATAGTCTTCAAGTGGTGAGATTTAAAGTCAGATTACATGATTGGAAAACTTTTAAAAACAGGAACAACAGTTACATTACTAAAGAATAATGTTGATAAACTGCCTTGTAGAAATTTCAGCCACATAGATGCAGTAATACTTCAGAAAACGGTTTTTGTGTGTGAATGAATGCTAAAAAAGTTGCCTGCAGACAACTTTAAAATTTTTTTTTTTTTTAAAAGCTAGCACTTTTAGTTGGCAAGTTCTTCCACAAAGGTACTATTTTAGATGGGAATAAAATCATGTGATGTTTGTTACCATTGCTATAAACAGTTTTAATTGATCACGTTCAAATAACGTCACTTCCTACAAATCGCCACGTGCATCAGAATTTTAAGCATATTATTTTGTGACGCGCATCAGCTGCGCCGTATTTCTAACAAATTTAGAGCAACACACGTGCGTGTTTGAAACATGTTACAACGTGTGCGTGCGCGTACTTGATAGCGTTTAATACGCGGTAGCATTTTTTCCTACGAAGATGGCGTCTGTGAACGTGATCAATTGGTTTTTCCTTGTCAACTTGTGAAGTAACATTTTGGGTAAACTACATGTACCAATGATGTATTGGGGCTTTAGGCAGTGATGTGCCTTGCCTGATTGCTTTCAGTTTCATACAAGTCCAAGTGAGCACTCAAGGTATTTGAGATCAAAGTCAAGTGCACATAAGAACCATGAGCTCCTCACACTGATAACAGGGGCTTTCTCCAGTAGGGATGGGAATTTACGGTTAATTCAGAAACCGGTTAACAATTTGGCTGACACTAAAGATTGTTGCTGGTATTTATAGATCTGCATTTGCAATGCACACAATGCCCCAAAAATAAACGTTGAACCTTTATTTAGTAAAAAAATATTTTAATTTCATGAAGTCATTACAAATAACTTTCTGAAAACTATTGTAAATTCTTTAAAAATGGGTTTCGTTTAAACGTTCGACAAAACCAGTTTTTCGTTATTTCTTTTGGTTAAATGGTTAACCGGTTAAACGTCCCATCCCTATTCTCCAGTCTAAAGCCCATTTTGGTAATAGGGATTAATCAAATTAATATTGTCCAACAAATGCTTTGAAAACTTGTGTATTACCAGAGCGTGTCCAGGTCACATTTTTAACGCCCCGATTTTCCCCATGGGTGTTGAGATTTTGATACCATATCTTTTGTCATTTGTTTTCATTACCATTTTCAATCCTATATTTTCAAGGATATCGTCAACAAACCACCGATGTTTTATAAACTAATTTATCCATAAAGCAGTGCAGTAATTACACCAACCTTTTTGCTTCCACATCCAAATTGCAAATTTCCTGTTTTCTTCCCATTGGATAGTATTTTGAGGAGGTGTTTTATGTAATTGTTAGGTTAAAATGAAATTCATTTTTTTGGGAAAAATCTGAACACGCTCCTTTAATACCACATTTACAAACTGCTACCCCTTTGAGAGAAGAGTTTAGCTTATCTGCTAGAATTTGCAGAGTGAGCAAATTTGGATGACAAATTGAACCGTCTAAAATAACTTTCTGGCATATTCGGTGTCATTTCCAATCTGAAAATCCTGAGACATGTACCACTTTTTCTCATTCTTCAGAGCTACAAGGTGCTTCTTATCCTCAACTGACAATTTACATGCCAAGGGGAACACACTACAGTACAAACTCATACAGTTCATTGATGATTCTTAGTAATTTGATGGGTTACAGCCACCAGATTTTTCTTTACTTCTAGGTTGGCATACAAATGCCTGTTTTTCTCTCCATGATGTCTTTTTATATTTAATCAACAAATCCCTAATGATTTAAGAACACAGAAGCCTCCAGAGAAAACCTCACCCATGGGCAATGCCAGAAATGGGCAATAACTCCTTCCAAGGGAGAAGGGTCACTTACATGTACTTCCCACTTTAAGCAGCTTGACAAACTTTCTTATAGAACATGCATTTTTCTTCAATTTTATTTATTTATTTTGTTACCCTCATCCATTTGTTTTTCAAGTTTCCTCTTTAATGAGAGAGAGGGTGAAGTCTCCCTTTCCCTACTCCACCCCTAGTGACATCAGTTACCTCATTAAGATAGATTTTAATAGTAGGGGCCTACATGTATTTCTTAATCTTGTCTCAGTCAAGCCTAGCCGAGCCGAGCCATTCCAAAAAGTTTCAACCAATCTGCCATTGAGTATACATGTAGGTCACTGTACACAGCGACAAAAGCATGTGGTGTCTAACTTTACGTTACAAAATATATATCTGAGATGGTTTAGCCAAGATAGCCCACATAAATGTGATACATTGACACTATTTCTTGATTTCTGTGTAATCTAAACAGCATGAGTCCTTAACCTTGTCACAGACAAATCTGCCAGGGCGACAAGAAGTCAGAGTTATCTTACATGACTTCTGGCTATATTTTGAGGAATTGAATAACCAGTGTAATGTAACAATCTTACATTCAACAATTTTTCTGATACCCAATTTAAGAGCTGTTTGGTTTTTTTTCTAATAGTTGACTAGAATTCGCGACTAGCCATCAATGGACAGAGTTTGCTTGTGCCAAAATGGTTAAACTGTAGTCAGCTACATGTAGGCTCAAAGTTGTCTATGGTGTACAATATTTAACGATGGAGGAAGGAAAAGAGCCAAACAAAAAGAGAAGATCAGAACATAATTGGTATTTTCAGCCATGACCCAAGGCTACTAGTATCATAAATCAAATCACTTAAGAAAAGCATCAACCAATTTAAACCACATATTTTCCTTTTCAATTCGTAGCGGTGACAAGCAAAACTTTCAAAAGTAGGAAATCAGCTTACGAACTGACAAATTGCGTGCCTGAAGCCAACAGGTCAGTGAACCCTGGTGACTCCAACATTTTCCCAGCAATTTACACTCGTGACAAATGGAGCTTTTCAGACTTTCAAAATCAATGAACTTCAAGAGTTTTCCCTCGGAGGAAAGGTGGCACCAAACAAAGACGAGGCTCCTCCGGCTCTTAGAGGGAGAGAAATTGAACTTTTGGTCAAAGAACTCCAACAGGGACCAAACCACATGGGTTTCAATAGCAAAGGAAACTGCTCGGGTGGCTGTCTTAACTACCATCAACATTTCAGCATTTTTTGTCGTTCTACTGGTGTTTTATCACCGTTCAACTGCTGCAAAACCACCGCAACACCAATTTTGGACATTGACAGCGTGGACCGACTTTTCTTTTTACCAACATTAGAATAAATGCCCACATTTAAACTACAGTGAATAGAATGACCGCCGCCCGGAGATACGGCTTAAAAATTACAAAAAATAGTACCAGATCGAATAACCTGATAGTTGAAAAGTACACCACAGCCAGAATTACTGAGGTATTATAAGGGATGGCCAAGATTGAAAACCCGAACGATATGTACATGTACATGTAATACCCGAATGACGAAACTTTAAAAGTTACCCCAACTTGTTTAAGTTTTGCTACGCAAGCCCAAACCGTGATAGCCCCTTTAAACTAGAAAAATCTTACTGTTGATGCGGCGTTGACAACAAGTTTACAATTCCAAACTACTGGGTTGAAATCTTCACCCCGGCTTGAAATAATGACTGTGAAACAAGCAAGGTCGAGTTTGTCCCCTCCCCATCCCCCTCCCTGTCCCTGTCTTCTGTCAGTCTGCCCTGGTCTCCCACTTCTGTCCCCTACCCTGTTCCCCTATCGCTGTCTTCCCATCATCCCACCCAGTCATCCCACCCTGCCCCCACCCCCAATCCAGTGTTCTCCACTGCTAACAATTTTGTCCGGGCACATTGAGCAGCACCCTCAAGAGAATCTGTGTTCACCGCGTGAGGGCACTGTTCTAACCGAATGCATGCAACTGCTACCCCCGGTATGGCCGTTATCAACCACGGATTGGGTCGCTGATGCGATAGATATATGCATGGTACATTGTAAGTGAACGTTAATGACACCAGTGCCTAGCGAATCATGTTTGGTGACTTTACACCTAATTTTGGAATGACTTGGCTGTACTTTCAAAGTGTTTTAGAGGGGAAAATTTATTATTGTGTGGGCGGCCAAGTTTTTTTATTTTGATGATTTTGTCGGGTGGCACACCCGGCCGGACAAAAATGGTAGTGGAGAACATCTCCCACCCCAGGGCAGGAAATTCGTCACTTTTGGAGGAGTCTTTTGGAGTTTAGAAAGGGCACTTCTATTGGAAAATGAAAAAGTCTATGGGAGGATTGCAAGAGGGCACCAAGGCCAAGACCAGGGGCAACGAAGGCAATGGCCTATCCATGCCCTCCATGAATTACCAGCCCTGCTACCCTCTTCCCTTTACCCTACATGTATCATCCCACCCCCTATTGTGTTGATTAGCAAGATGCAAACATCTTTAACATTTTCATGCAAACTGGATGGACAGACAGAAATCAGTATTATATAGGCTCGCCTTTGCTTCACAACGACCGAGATGCATGTATTTTTTTTATTGGAAGGACTTACACTTACAGTGGAATGAGTGGATATATAAAAATCCAATTATGAAGGCATAACACCCTCCTGACAAGCATAAAGAGACTGTAATTGCCATCCTACGGTTCACAGTCAATTCCCCACATTTTTCCCAAGCTCAGCTTGGCAGGATACTAACAACTGAGTGGACAAACACATGACCCCCTCGGAAGATGAAACGTAGAGCAATAAAAAGCAACGACACTTCATATCACACTGCGTCCTGTGACGATTGGTCAGCCTAAAGCTTTCAGGCCAACAAACAGAAACAATTTGATGGATACACAAAATTGACCCTTGGCTACATGTATTTCAATCTCGTCCAATTTTTAAAAATTTAATTTTTATTTGCTGCAAATTGGTACAAGGGTCAAATCTGCTACAAAGTTGCTAAGTGATATCTATCTTATAATTAGATTTGGGTTTGAATTTGAAATTTTCTAAAGATATTGAGCAAGTCTGAGGGTGTTGGCTGTATACAAAATGTATTTAAGTTGACCCGTGGGGTAGCAAATTTAAAGTCAAATTGTTCCAATTTGTGTTTAGGTTTCCTCAACGAAAATTAGAATAAGATGGCCTGGCCTGATTGTGACATTTCCCCTAACAGTTCCCAAAATATTGAGATTCACTGCCTTGCCCAGGGACACAGACACATTGGCATTAGTGGGACTCAAACCCATAACTTGTGAATCATGAATACAGCTGTGTACCCACTACACCACATATATGTACGCATAGAATAAACTTGCCCTTTAAAAATATATGCTTGAATTCTGGCGGACTGTTCTTGACACTAGTAACTTGTTCTCCATTGGTGTGTGATCAGGTGGTGTGTGATCCTGTTCCGAGTGCATTGTTCTCGGGTCGTGTTCCCATCATTTGGGCGCAAGAAACTGAATTTTCCTCTCAGTGCAGTTGTTTGAACTCAGTACCAGCTGAGTATTATTAGCTAACACCCTGCAATGAACTTCTCCATCTGACGTTATCAATCAGACATGCCTAGCCATTGCAAGAGTGTCAAACAAACAAATCACCTTACACATAAAAGGGGGTTAACAAAAGGCTGGATCAATTTACAGAAACAGGTGGCCTAATTTGCCACAGTCAATTGACCAGATTGTAAGTTGGATTTCTTGTAAACCTCCTGATGGGATCAGAAAAGACAGATGATATTCATGAATAATTTCATTTTAGCTTTGAGAAATAAGCTGCTCAGCAGGTCATTTACGAGGCCTACATTTCATGAAGTTGGTGTTGTGGTACTTTCCTTGAAGGAATTGCCATAAGAAGCACCAAAAACTTGTCATAAATAGAAACTTTCTAATTTCAAAAGTTGCCAGGTTTGCACAGAATTATACTTAGAATTATTTGTTTTTAACTTTATTAAATTAGTTAGAGACACAAAACTTTATAGTCTCACTCTGAAATTTGGATCAAACAAACTTGGTTAATTAAACAAATTCTGTTTTAACTCAAATCAAAAATATATTCCATCAAATGAAGAACAGTCTCCTATGCTCAACTTAAAACTCGACTTACTCATAAAACTCACTTTTGAAACCCAATTTCATTGAGTTGTCTGTTTAGGATTAAAAAAATGCTTAGCACAAAAATGTTTAGCTTTACAAGTTAAAACATCATGCCATCAGTGTTACTTTTTCATTGGTATTCTACTAGTACATGTATGTACCAATTTGTGCTAAGCACATATTTGGTTGACTTGGTTACTGAAATTGGCCACCAAATTTGTCTGGGGAGCAAGCTACACCAATTATAATTCAAGTTTACCTGGATCCTTGCTCAGAACGTCAATAACTGCGTAGGACCTACTGCAAATTAACTCCTACCAAGAATGTGGCACATACAATTACCGGCATATCTAAACAAATTCAGGAATAGCAGGTGAGCGTACTGCATGCCCTGCATTCTTGGAAGACAAAGTTCTCCAGTTTAATACTAGACTTGACACACTGACATCTCATGCAGGTTTTCAATTTAGCCACAGCATCTTGTAGACTATACATACAGGTGCCATCCAAAGTCAACATTTTCACAGGTCTGCAAAACGTAGGAAGGGGGGGGGGGGGGGTGGAGGTGGGGAGTTGTGGCGGGAGGTGCACAGTGGCGTAACTAGGGTGAAACATCTGAGGGGGCACCTGGGGGTGCACACAATTATCCAGGGGGGCACTAACCCTCTAAAATGTTGTAAAATAAAAAAAAAATACATATTTTCGAATTTCCGGGTCAGGTTTGGTGACCTTGATGCATCTCAAAAAAGACAGAACTTGTTCTTGTCTTTCACTGATGGAGATCTTCGGATCAAAATGTCCGACTCCTAAAATCAGAAATAGTACTAATAGCTTCTGTTAAACAACACAATAATGAACTGTATTCCTTTAGGCTGACTTACCTTGCACATACCATCCACACATATTTCCGTTGTTGACGATTTTCGGCATGGCGTACCATCGACCACTTTATCGGCAAGTTTGGCAAAGAAATGTACCCCAACACCTTTGCAGTTCAGCTCACATAAATTAGGCTCTGCAAACACAAAGAAAAACGTATATTTTCTAATTGCTAAAATCATGTTTCCTAACCAAATTTACACTTTCTGTGGCAATTATCATGTTATATTAGGGAGAATAAGTGGCAAAGGTGTACGGTATTTATACCACTTTGAGTTCTGGTTAAAATCTGGTTTGAAGTTTTGTACAGAGACGTGTATAAGAACTTTTACGTTTGCAGTAAGAATTGAGAAGTTACCCATTAATGTTTTTCCTTAAAATAACTAATCAAGCATTAGTAAGTGCAGATTTAAGGGAAACTTCAAAATTTAAAAATGGGGAAAAAAATTAAATTTTCTAAGGAAATAATGTCTTCCTTAAAATGACTTATTTAGCCATCAGTTCCCAAAACACAGCTCAATAGAGTAAACAATCAATAAAAGAAAGCAGTTTGAAGTTTGTCAAAAAGAGTAACGTCAGGCCTAATTTCTCAAATGAACTCCCATTTTAAGATTTGGGTTAACCATGCACGGACACCCACAGGATTTGCCTTTTTATGATCCACATGTACATGTATTTATTAGTTTGATGATTAAAAACACAAAATTATGAGGAAAAAATGTCATGATTTTGCTAAGGAAAAACTTGTCTCATAGAGGTTTAGAGCGTGGTAATCTTTCCAAAGTATTAAACACAAACGTTGATCATTCATCACCTGTTCATTCAATCATTGATCCAGTGGTAGGCTAATGTCCGGAAACTGGGCATCCACAATAATTTAAAGTGTCACCATTCGACTCAACATGTTTACTTAAAATGTATAAATTAAACAACTTGAACATATCTTTGAAACATCTAACCATAAAAACTCCGTTTCCTGTATTCATACAACCATCATCATCACGTCAAGAAGTTTGTTTTCCTTACATTTTCAGACCTGTTCGAGCATGTGTACGTCAGTGTTGAAGTCGGCAGAGGGCGCCCTTACAGTTTTCCAGTCAGCTGGTATCTTTGGTCAGCTCAGCTGGGCTCACTGTGAACATCACGGTCCGTCATTTCCAGCCGATGTTGCAATCGATTTTTTTGTTATTTCCAGTTTAAAAAAAAAGAAACATGCCCAATCTCCAAATATCCAATTTGCGGCCATCTGTGTTTAATAATTCCGAGCTTTTGTGCCTTAGAGTTCTTACCTTTAACCCTTCTGAACACATAACTTCCGTTTGGGCGATCGAGTCAGCCGCATATTAATTAACCCTTCATTAATTAACCCTTTTATCGCATGCTTATGGCAACTTTTTTTGTTACTCGCTACCCACCTCTTTGTATTGTTTTCCACTGGTAGAGTTTTCCCATAAACGGTACGTTGTTGTGGCTTTCGCACTGCTCTTGTCTAAAGTCCTTGTTCGTTGGACATAACTTTGGGAGGAAAAATAGAAGATTATAAAAAGTGCACGCTCGGTGCCGACGCAGATGAAACGTAAAGAAAATAAAACAGGATGTTTTAGTATTGGTTTTAATGCAGTAATTAAAAAATATTTTAACCAATTATTACTTTGGGCTTACCTCTGAATTGCACAGTTTGTATTGCTTGTAGAGACCCACGCAATGCGTGCTTTCTCTTAATTTTCCCCTGCGATAAAACCAGATGAAGAAAAAAAAATAGACATTTGTAAATGGCGTCTTTTAGGCCTATAGGCTACAGATACATGTACAATCTAACAGATTAGTTATAGTTTGTACTGGAGGCATTTTGTAACTTTAGTAATACGTCAGATACATGTTTTCGGTTATGGTCACGAAAACAAACCCGACAACGCTCTACTGATGAGGCGAAAGAAGATCGGGAGCTGAGAGACATGCGAGGTGGCAAGGGCGCCCTCGGTCAGCTCAAGACGTCCAGACATTGCAGCCAATCTCGCGATCATGGGATTAAGACATCGATGATAAATGAATACTCTTCCTTTGAGGGCCGTTATTAATAGGCTCCACGTGTTGCCCACTGACCAGATAGCAGTTATCATGGTTACCCAGCGGCTCCTAGTACACCCACCCAGTTTCCGCCTCTCATCCCGGCCCGTTGTTCTTAGCCGTTCAGAACAGTTTAAAATATAATCCCACTTCACGCCCTGAACTTGAACAAAACTTTCGACCAGTCGGGATACCTTTAGGCAAAATCGGTGGGACAAATCCAAGATAGGATTTAAAAGCGGGGCATTTAATTAAAACAGCAATATTCTCATTGGCAACGAGATAATTGGTTACTAAACAAACGCATATTGATGAAATAAAATGTCGGTGTCTGGTTTAACAAGGCAATTTTTACTTAAATTTGACCCATTTAAAGAGCTAAAAAAAACTATTTCTAACATTCTCTTTCTCCTCTAAATTCAGAGTACTGGTTAGCCTTTTTTATGATTGTGATTTTTAAATGATCACTAAAAAAAATACGGTATTTTTATTTGCTGTGGCCTTCAATACAACGTAGTCCTCGGCGCGGACTGCACTGAAGCACGCACCAATTTGAGCTTATCGCAAATTGGTGGCGTGCTTCAGCATGCGCACTTTAGAGCAAGTTCGATCAAGCAACTATGAGCAAGTTCGGGTGGGCGACTATAGTTAACTAGACTAACCTACCCCCGGGGCTTGGTTCCTCTAGTCAGACTAGCTAGTCAAACGACGCAGCGTTCGGGTGACATAAAGCAAGTTCGGGCGGGCGAATATAGTTAACTAGACTAACCATATTCGATCTAGATGTCACTCGAACGCTGCGTCGTTTGACTAACTAGTCTGACTTGAGGAACCAAGCCCCGGGGGTAGGTTAGTCTAGTTAACTATATAGTCGCCCGCACTGCCCATATCGACTATGGTTAAGTCTAGTCGCCCACCCGAACTTGCTCTTATAGTTCACTATAGTCGACTAGAGTCCCTTGAACAACGGAAATTACTAGTTGCTTGATCGAACTTGGCCTTAGTAGCTCAAACGTGACGTAGACAATGAACAAGTACCGGTTTGTTTGCTGCCACCACGTGTTTTAAAAGTCTTCCATTGCTACACTATGCTAAACTCATTCACGGGTGGTTCCCCAGCGGCGAAAATGTGTCAAGTTTTCCAATTATTTCCCATTTCCTATTCGACATCCGCGATTTTGTTTCAGCCACAAGTGAGTTCCTCAGAATAACAAACACCTAAAGATTTACTTCTAAAGCAACCTGCATTGTTTCAAACATTGTTTTATTAGCGTTTTATTGTTGTCGCCTCAAAACGGAATTATTGGCTGGCAAAGTAAACTAGTTGCATCGCGGCTTTTGGTGGAACTGCAAAATGGCATCAATGCCCATTACTTGTCATCGCTTCAGTTATCGCCTCAAATTGTCGCCTTGTGGAGTTTGAAAAAAACCACCGATAAATTGTTTTTCTCTCTCAAAGCAAAAAGTTTTGAGCCGATAACTGGAACGATAGTTTGAGCGATTTCAGCAATAACTTATTTTTATCACCTCTGGAAGTTATCGTATAGGCCTATAGACCGTATCGAATAGCCGCCATCTTGTACGGCAACCTTTTGACATTTAATTTGGTCAATAATGCGTGCAACCATGTTTATCCCCATGGGACAAATAATTTAACTGCCCTACAAGATGACAGCTGTTCGATATGGTCTATAATGGGGTTTAGTCTTTAAAGTTGAATACAAAATAACTTTTCCGTCCACTCCCTGATCGTATATGGGCTATATGATTTATACATTGAGCTATGATTCGGCACGATCGAGACGTTATTCTGACAGTGACCCCACCCCGACTTAGGCCTACCAGATCAAAGTAGGGTGGGTCTGGGTTCATCGAAAAGGGCAGTCGCCGTCAGACGGCAAGAGGGATCATGCTCTAGGATCAGTGGGGTTGAGATGGCTGAAATTGGCGGGCCATAGGAATGCTGCAGAGGACTGATAAACGGCGCGACTCCATTCGATTACCGATTACGCATACATGCACTCGGACAGACCAGGGATTACGCATGCTCTCGGACTAGACCAGGGAAAGGGGAAAATGGTGAAAGGTCAGTGGGGATGGGCGGGGCATATAATGTCGTCAAGGATTAGGGTGTAATGCATTTCTTGAAAGGTATGCACATTAACGTTTCATAATTGCGTATTTTAGCTCCCAAACCCCCTCTCATTCAAAAGCTATATGATCAGCAAGCCGCGGCCGCGATGCACCCGCTCTGAGCAGTGCCCTCGCGCGGTAACAGTGACCAGCCCTATGAACAGATTGCCCCCACGTACATATTTCTTGCACAAGCTTCCCCCCCCCCCCCCCCCCCCCAACATGCTTAACCCTGCACTGGTATAGTCAATTTTATTTGTCAAATTGAATGACCTGAGTAAATGCAATAATTATTATCTTCAACGATATCACTGGAATGGGCAGACAGCGCCATTGAGCTAACAACACAAACAAACGAACCAAACAAGAAACGCAGTATACATACAGCTTCAGCTTTGTACCTGATGGCACCCGATATCATCACTTTGCGCGCAATACACCATATGTCTATATGTGAGTAGTGTGTAAGGCCTTAATGAAACAATATATTGTTCGTTTATGCAAATTTATGCTAACTATAAGCATTACATCGTGCATATAATTTGCATAAATAGAATGCCTCACTACTTTTATATATGAACTTCAAAAAGTCAGCTGAAAGTGCAAGTGAAGCAGCCAATGCAACACGCAAAAGGCCTGACCGACGCTCCGTGCCAACAACCGAGTTGACAACCGCTCCAAACAGCATGTACTAGATACATCAACACTTGAAATACTTTTTTTCATATAATTGATACCACTTAAAATACCCCAACATCACAATCCGTGCGTGTGAAGATAGTTTCATCTCAACCGCTCCTGCACCGGAATGTATAGGCCTACTGTACTGATGCAGTTCGAGAGGGGAATGTGATGCCACGTCTGTGCTTGCTATTAAAGGTCCGTTGTATTATTGCAATGACCCAACATTTTACTTGAGTTGACAAGAAAAACGTATTCAAAGTGTTGATAACAATGGTAACAAACACCACATGAATTTTTGCTTTCCAAAATGGCAGATTTGTGTCAACAATTAACACGAAAAACTTGCATGAATTTTAAAGGTTTTCTTAAACACTGCTGCATCTATAGTTTACCAACATTTTCTTCAGGTATGTAATGATGTTGCTAACTCCAGGAATGCACAAAAAAAGATTAATTTGCGAATGATACAATGATCTTCAAAGTCGCCATTGCTATCATCAACGAGCTAACGGAATAGATCACGTTGATTTTCCCCGTCATATTCACCAACCTCGTTTCTTACCACGTGATCTCTCTCTTGTCCTAATCTCGATTCTCCACCTCGTTCACCGTTTTAACCATTCTCTGTATGTTACCGCTTTGTTTTAACCAATTACATGACTGAATCCAATCGCTACCTGTTGCCCCTCCCCCCATCTGGGCCCCCTGCTCTTTACCCCTCCCCTCTGCTCCTCATAAGACACGCCCTATACTATGAGCTGCTACCCATCCTCCACACGTCCTTGAGCACGCAGACCTTGAGCCCCAGTTTGCCCTCCCCTCTGCTGCTCTTTACCCCTCCCCTCTGCTCCTCATAAGACACGCCCTATACTATGAGCCGCTACCCCTCCTCCACACGTCCTACAACACTTAGACCGTGAGCCCCAGTTGCTCCTCCCCCTCCCCTGCTCCTTACCCATCCCCTCTGCTCCTCATAAGACACGCCCTACGCTGAGCCGCCACCCCTCCTCCACACGTTCTTGAGCATGCAGACCACGAGCCCCAGTTGGCCCAGTAGGAGAGAACCGGCAGTCTGTTTAATCCTCGTCTCTGTAAGAGGGAAAAAAAATGAAAGGAAAGAAGACATCGTGAGTTAAAGTCCTTCAGAATTTGACATTTATACCGAACTGGTCGCTGGTTGCGTTTATCTCTCGTTTTCAAAATCCAGACACTTTTTTCATTTTAGGGATTGTTCGTTTATTATACAATGTGAACTTGAAATGAACACTGGCCGGACGTTACCCACAATTACTTGCAATTATTGCGAGCAACTGATGACTCAACAGAAATGAATAAAACTCGCTTGGGAGCTCCACCAACTATAGTCCGCGTCTGTGAATGAATTTCTCTCTACTAACAGGAAAAATAAACACTGCCACAGATTTCGATCTGTGGGTCATAGCCAGCCTTTCTTTAAATTGAAAGACTATAGATTAACGGGAAGTTTATATTGAAGGGTACATAGGAGAAATAGCAGCTCCCATGAAACATACAAGCTAGACGTTCCTGTGACTGCTGTATCGAGGGATAGCAGTTAAAGGCACAGGCTCGTCAGCAATGCGCGCACGCCAAATTCGCGCCACGAAATACGCAGCTTCATGCCTTTGCTATGGAGCTGCGTATTTCGTGGCACGAATTTGGCGCGCGCGCATTGCTGACGAGCCTGTGCCTTCGGAGTTGGCCGCTTACTCTCCAATGTAAATGTTGTAAATGTTTTTGTATATGTCCATGAACGAAAATAAATCCTGCAATTAATAAACCCCAATAGGTATGTGGGCATAGGGCCACAACTGTTCGTTTTGACACATTCATGTCTAAATGCAACAGGTGCACTAACAGACCACTAACTATTTCTCCGAAGTACAATTTACTGGGACACACTGAATATACAAATATATATACGACGGAGGGGGTATTTAATACCGCATGGTGATTGAGTCCCAACGCGAAACATTAAATTAGAAAGAAAAACATTCTCAGCGGTAACCGTTTAGCTGCTTAGGCTCTGTCCAGCAGGGGATTAACACTCAAGCTTTTTTGTTAGTTTTACCCATTATCACACTTTCCCTGTTCCAAGCGGTATAATCGACATTTTTATCCCAATGCATGCCGAGCGGATTCCTCAGTCTGTTAAGGTTTTGCTCCCAATTTTCAAAAGCACGCGAACATTTCACACTTTCCGGCCGTAACACAATGCCTCTCCAAACCAAAAACCACAGTACTTATCCAAACAGATCATAATTCAATAAAAGAATTCAATTTTAAAAACAGCGGTTACACTGAAACTTTAATTCGTTCACACGTGACGAGGTCGACCTTTTAATATTGAAAACTGGACATGTTTTGCGCGGTATCACACCATTTAGGCTACCAAAATATGGGCTAGCTCTTCGAGAAAGATTTGATGCACAAACATGGAATCGGAATTGACGTTTAATAGTGGTTTTTCCTCGCCTTTCACCTCTGGCGTCCCGAGTTCGGGGCGTGCATTTAAATTAGGTTTGCAGTCCCTACTTGACCACGTGGTTTTTTCCCCTCCCACTTCTAAAAATGCATCTCCTTCTTCGTCACACCGTTGATAGGATAAAGGGCCTTGGTTGCTGAAGATGCCATGAAATTAACACTTCAACATGGACTCAAAGGGAGATTGATTACAATGGTGCTACCGTAAACACTTATCTATATATCCCCGTGTAATAGTCATATGTAGGCCTATGGCTACCAAAACAAAAGATATATAGAACGTAGCCAGAACCGCAAAGGTACACGTAGTTCATTGACTGAGTTGTAAATCAAGTTATGATTCCACACGGGAGTTTGGAGTGATTGAGAAGTCCCCAGCTGTGAAAGCCGTCCATGTTGGAATCGTGAAAGAAGACGTAAATTGAACGGGTTCGTGGGGTTAATGCTATTAGGAAACGAGATTTTACATTAGGGAATTCTCGTATGAACATGAATGAACATTACCAAACTTTCCAGAGTCAAGGCGAAGGCCATTACGGTCCCCATTTCGTCAATAGGCCTACTGACACCTCGAACAAAATCTACCTCAAACACCGACAAAATAACTTGAAAAGATGTATCTCGTTGTTTAGGTTGAAGACGCTTAGGGCTAGGGTGGAATCAGTAGGCACAGTACCAACGTTTTTATGTCGTGTGCCGAGAGTCTCAGTTTGCCATATAATCCTGGGGTGGATTGCAATATATCCGTCTTAAAGTCTGAGACACATCATACGTTGTAACTGAATTTAGGTGTCCTAAGTTTTGTGTCTCAAGATATAAGTTATGGCACATGAATGTTTATTGCAAGACAAAATCGGTCTAAGATGTCTTATAGTTATCACGTCTTAAGAGTTAAGATATCTTAACTTTCTTTATTGCAATCAACCCCTGGTCAAAAGCAATTTCTTTATGACGTATATAAAATCCACAAGCTGTATGTTTGAATCCGCAGGTTGTGTCCATTGTACATGTGCCCTTGGGCAAGGTACTTTGCCACAAATTGTATTCATAACATTCTTGCTCCTGCAGTATACCAGGGGTCGATTTCACTAAACTCTTCGTAAATTAAGGTCCATAATAGGTTTACGATGAATCGTACGGCTGCGATGGATCGTGGCTACGATGGGTGCTGCGGTGAATTTCACCAAACATATCGTAAGCGCGATGCGTTCGATTATCGATTAGGGCTATTTGCATATTTACTCTAAGGCTGTTTGCTGTTCTGAATTAAGTTTTTAATAAAACGGTCGTCGGCTACACGACTTCAAAAAGTCTCCGTGTCCGTTCTGCGTAGTGCAAGCGCGCGCGTTAAATGTGGCGCGCAGCTTACTGGACGCGTACCATTTCGTTCAGTCACAGAGCGCGTGAGCGCTATTTGTTTTGCGCGTTTTAAAGTCGCGTGTAGGAAGCGTGTAGAACACAGTGGCATCATTCAAATTGTTATTCCACGCGTACGTACACGACTTTGTGGCCGACGTAGACAATGTAATGGATGGCCAACTGCATATGTTTCGTGTTTTTGCATGCATGCAGTGAAAACATTGGACACTGAACAGTTAGCGACACTTTGTCCCCAGCTAAAATCGTAGGTACCGGTACCGTAATATACATTTTATCTTGTTTATATCGCGTAGCATAGAATCTAGCAAGAGTGGCAATCAGTTTTTGGGGAGCCAGAGTTCGTCTCATCTTCCAAAAACGGCAAAAACAACGACCATCGTTGGTCAAAATGTACGCTACGATGACCCATTGCCTCATCGTAGCTTACGGTGCGTTGCCATGGCAGATATGCATTGTTAAACCCATCGCAAGTTTCTTGAAATTGTTCTTAGGACGAAACACGAGTTACGGAGCAGTCACCCATCGCATCTCGAGTTACGAAGAATCGTAAACGTTAGTGAAATCGACCCCTGCAAGGATAGCAAAGGTGTTGCACGTTTGATTAGCTCGTGAGTGCCTAACAGGCAGCTGGGACTGTATGCTCCCTAGGGTGTTGAGACGATAAACCCATTGGTCCTATGGAGAATCGTGTACAAATTGGAGGATAGGATTTGGTACCGTTAGTTAATGGAGTGGTAACTGTACAAAGTCACTGCTGCGATTAAGGCCTAACAAATACTTTCTGTTGCCTACCACACGAATACAAGGATTCTTGTGGCACAAAGGAAATGTCCCTTTTTTGGCGAAAATTGGCAGCCTCTGCTGCGGAGATAACACTGAATGTCCCAAAAGGGTTAGGTACGCGTTTCATTTGAACTAGTAGTACTTTCATGAAGCTGATGAAAGTATACCATTCCGGTTGCGCCATGGTAGCCGCGGTAATGGCAGGCGGAGCATAGATTTCTCCCACAATTCCTGGAATATTATTTTTCAAGCATTGGTCTTGGCATTTGAAATTTCCGCGCAAGATACCCACGTGCATGCACGATGCCCACGCCCACGATGTCCACGCGCACCATTTTAAGATTAACAATTCTTTCTGATGTGTTGCGCAAAGTTAAATTGCACTTTTATATATTTATTATAAAGAAACAGCACAAAGAATCAAAATTCTATGACCATGGCCATGACATTAAAGAGATGATGACGCTTTATGGCGCAGCTCGAGGTTGTAGCATTCTTTGCAATTCTTAGTTTGCATTTATTACAATAAATTGCTCTCTGGCAACATATTCTGACAATAATGCCTGATGGGGTTTGCCGATCAAATGTGCGCATGCTGTACGCAAGCGAGTCTTCGTAATTTCCCGCCTATACACAACAAACAAAACGGTTACATATCACAGGGCTTCCATAAACGACATTATTGTTCGTTTTCAAAAGGCTGCAATTTAGAAAATGCACATTCTGTTCCATACATTCCCATTGATAGGTTTTTTTTAACACTTTCATTCGAAAGCAATAAACCATGACACGTCATTTGAATCGGCCTGTAAATCGGTGTATTTCGTACAGAATTTCCCATGATGGACAAAAGATTCGACCTTGGCCGGAACTGAGTGAATTCCCGCAGGAAACCAGCGCAAACGGACAGCGACAACTGTTGACAAATCTTCAGCTCCAGATTGAAATAATTTTCAATAAACCCTTCCTGCAAAATACTGCCTTGTGGGCGCCGGGGACAATCACACGGTGAAAACAGATCAAGTGGGTAGATTACCAGGGATTTCGAAGATGATTTGTCTCCGCGTCTGGGGAAGACAAGGTTTTAAACATCCCTACTCCTTGGAAAAAGCAGGTGGGGGTTCAATACCCCGACACCAACTAGCTCCCGTGAGCACAAACCTCTTATTTGTAACGGAGTTGCAATGACACTCCTCCATCCATGACACTCATCCATCCTCCAAAATCAATGCATAGTTCCGAGATTGCCCAGTTAACCCCGCCCCTTAGATATTGTTGCTATGTGCTCACAAGCCATCGCAAAAAAATGGTGACTTAACGTACAAAGCAACGGGACTCCGCATTGAAAGCACATATTCATTGAAGAAAACTCAAAGGTATTTTATGTTTTAGGGTCGACAGTTACCGTAGCACACACTGAGCAAAGGGCTATAATGCAGGGATGACATATATTCATACAATTACGTACAAATGCGCTTTTCTACCTGTGAACAGCGAATCGCCCGACATTGAAACCAAAATTCACCCGGTCACTGACGCATACAACATACAAACTGTGTGGGCAGAAAATCGCGTGATCGATTGCGTGTGATTGCATCACTTTGACCTTTGTGGGCGCCGTCTGCTAGCTCTGTTGTGATTGGTCGGCGGGTTCGGCTTGATTGACAGGTCGGAAAGCTGAATTTTAAGCAAAGTTCTGACATAAAGTGTCATTTTCTGAAAGAACTGACGCAATAGGCCCACATCGATCTTCTGAAGAAGTATACACGTCCTGTGTGGTACTTATATTAAAAAAAGAAAAAAAAAAAGAAAAAAAGAAGAAGATATATATTCGCATTATAGGCCTATATCTTCGATTCTTGGGGAAAAACACAGTCCGATGCGTGAATATGTACACTGCATGCCTGGCCAGAGGGAAGCGTAAGAAAATATTCTTGATATCAGGTATATACGGGGTTTGCATGGGGGAGGCAGATTGTACCATTTTAGACATATTTCAAGTCTGAGATCGCGCATACTTCATAAATTTATGATTATACCTTACGAAACTATAGCAGATTCAGTTTCATTTTGGCGAACAAGTGACTTGTAACAGTGAATTGTAACAGTATTTGCAACAATTCCTCAACGCGATACTATATTCGGTATTTGAGCATCGAGATGCATGTTATACCGACCCAATTCATTAAACTGCCGATGCAAAAAGATCTGCTATGCCCTATCAGTTTTACGCGCGCATGCATGGACTAATGAGACTGCCATGGTGTCCACGTGTTTTCAATCACCATAATCAACTCGACCCATGAGTCCAATACAATGCCGTCAAACTATATAGCAAGATCAGAGCCCAAATTGGTGTCCAAATCCTGACCAAAGTGTGTCGATGACTGCGGTCACATTTATTTATGTTCACTTTCTGCAAGTGGTTAAATGAAACGGGTAATCGACAACCCGGGATCTGAGTAGGAAAACACCTCGGGCAAATCGGGAAAATTTTATAGCAAGCCGTTCGGGAGTCAACTACAAATTTCCTTCCGAGAACCAACGTGTATTAAACTGTTTATGGACAATTTGTGACAATTACTATATGGAATTACCTAACATAACAATTTAATATTTTGGTAACTGATAACGCACACTGGGCACCATGAGAGATCGTGGTCAGCAATTACCGCTAACCATCGATCTGCCATGTGGCAGAAGGGCCGCCATACAATCATGAAGGTAAAAACGCATGCGCAAGCGCGTCACGCGCCTCAAGAATACGCATAACGCGCACGCACATCGTCCCACCAATGAAATGCTTTCGACTTCCAAATTGGCGCATGATACACGTGGTTCCGGTTATGCACATTAGATCAATAGGCTACGCGATTCTTTTACGATGAGGCTGTTTTAAAAAATAAAATTTAAAATGGTGGAAATCAATGTTTGAGGTATGTGTTTAGCCTGCTTTGTGTCGAATTAATAGAAAAAATTCTCAATTTCTGACCGCTATTAAACTTGGAAATGCTCTTAGGTATAAGACATGGACAGACCATGGACAGACCACCCAGAGACAGGAACATACTATGCTGGCCTACTATACAGACCTGTTGAGAAACCCCGGTGCGTTACGTCTGATGTCAAGACTTATTTTAAGAAACACGTGTTGTGCGATGCAGTCTAACGTGCCAATGTTAAAGTCAAATGACTCACCGCGAAATAGAAGAATTGTCAACTGTCAGGGATTTGCCAGGGAGATCCCGAAATTTGCCAGGGCCTCCAAAAATTATAAAAATCCCGGGAGATTTTGGTCAAGTAGGAGAAAATGCATTCATGTTATCGTCTTTCGCGCGTCGTTCTTAATATCAAGATGTCTCTTTCTCTCGGTATATATAGCATGTAAAGGGTTTTTGTTTCACAAGGTCTTGTAATTATTGTGCATTTTGTAATTTCGTGCATGCATGTGATTCTATAAGTCAAGCGAATGCTATTCACGTTGAGCATAGCTTCACTATGGCTTCAATATGTTGAGAATTCTCTAAAGAAATAGAAACACAAAAGCACATCTCCGTACCATTCACGCAGTGTCGCAACCGATCGCCAATTTGGGCTTTCACTGCGCAACTCACACGAAAAACGCCCTTTCGCGCGTCAACGCGACGGACGCGGGTAACAACTTGTAAAATCAGTGCGAATCCACTTTCACATAACGGTAAAGTTAAAGGCACAGGCTCGTCAGCAATGCGCGCGCCAAATTCGTGCCACGAAACACGCAGCTCTATGTAGCAAAGGCATGGAGCTGCGTATTTCGTGGGACGAATTTGGCGCGCGCGCAATGCTGACGAGCCTCTGCATTTAAAGCCCATTGGTCCTTACCTGTCGATATTTGTTCTGGCTATCTAGCGCGCCCGATGACGTCATACATGCAAATACTAAGAGAATGCTGATGGTCTGGAACGCCATGATCTTCGTCCTGGACAGCTAAAGACACGCTGTGCATAATCTGGAAATTGAAACATGAAAAGCCATTCCATTAAATGTCCTAAACGATGGATCGGTGATCATGGTGAGCATGTGTATAGGTGTCTTATACCAGTGACAGGCAGTGTTTCAACCTTTTGATGTCATGTTACAAAGTCAAGGCCAACAGCGACACACTGGTTCATCTATTCTCAATTAATAACGACATGTTAGGTTTAATCTGCCGCGTAGAGAGACGACCCAGCTTTGATATGGGATGTGACGTGGGTATTTTATTGAAGGCCCATCTCGTCGTCAGAATGTGACAGGCGTTAATGGAACGCGCACCATCAGACATGAGGCATGTTTTGGCGAGCAATATTAAAATCAATTTTGGTTGTTGGCGACCCGATCTTACCATTGGTTGAATCAGTGATGACGTCATCTCAAAAATAGGCCCAGCCATCGTCAAAAGACAAAATCACAGTGGGCAAAACTGTGGCAACGTATGATTTGAATGTGGCATTATATTTTGAACCAAACTTCCCACGTTTCCCACAGCTTGACCCTCTCAGGGATTACAATTTTAGCTGAGCACAAGTATTTTCTAAAAAACTCCATGAAATTTGGCCCAGATTAGGATAATGTCCAACTGCTTTCGTAATTATATGCATTCCATATAATGTGGTCCGATCTGATTCACGTGACACCATCTTAAGCTGGTGTTATTTCACTCAGTTGCGCATGCTGTTATATATGAATGAGAAATATCTGAATCCAAAATGTATAACGTCACTGTCGCGCTGCAAATGGGCCAAACTTGCAGCGTGAGATGTTTGTTTATCCTTCAGAATCGCACGGACTAATCTGGCTTGCAAGAAGCAACCATCTGCTTAATAATGAGTTCTGCAGGTTGTCCGTGATCTAGAATTCCAGAGGAATTCTGCTTGAGGGAGAATCGGAACGTCTCAGGCCAAGTTGACTGTCGGAGTAGCACGTGAGAAGGGACAAACTTCCAGCTTATGTGTCGATTCAACTGATCTTCTGTCTGTCAAAACCTGACAAGTGTTGCGAGACAGAGTTTCTCAAAAAATATCAACTCTGGCCACGTGGGAGTTGCAGTTTGTCCCAGTACAAATCCCCTTTAGACAAAAGATTCTCTGCGGAGGAAGGTTACCGGAGGTCGCGGTAACTTTCCTTGAAGCAGCGGGAAAAGGTTTACTTCAATCGCTGCTTTTAGGTGTCTTAATCGTTTCATTTACATTTTTTTTCTGCTGCTATAAAAAGACGACGTATACTGTTTTGTTCAGTGCGTAATTGGAGGCTTAAAGTACTTCACGAGTTGACAAGAAAAAGAAGCAAAAACGACTAAAAGTATTGACAGCAGCAATGGTTCCTGAAAATATTCCTATTTTCAATCAAGTAGCCTACATTGTAATCTGTCTTTAAGGCTCTGACAATTTAGCATTTCTTATCAAGAAGAAATATCAGCCTGTTTAAATTACTCGATTCCCGGCTCCAGTATATACACACATTATACCAAAGCAAGAAGCATTTCCTACACTTGCAGGTAGGATATGCCACTCGCCGTGGAAATGTGTAGTAATTGTGACAAAGTGTCTTGCTTAGGGTAACACGCGATTCACCATGCCGAGTCTTTAAGTCCTATACAAGATACGGAAACACGACATCCGGCGCCTACGGTGTCACCACATGGCGGGTGACGCATGAAATGTCACCCTGAACACCTTCAAGACGTATCTACCAAAGGAGCAATCCATCAACCAGAAAGGGTCCTTGTCGTTTTATTGAATTAGGGTTACGGACAAGATAGGCCTACGACTTTACGATCATTTCTGTGATTGCTTGGATTGTAAACTTGTAAATAATCGACGGACTCATGCACACCAACTCCTGTACGCAGGAAATGATCAATTCAAATGGTCAAAAGTTGCAATGCTGAAGTTATTGTCCACCGGCCACCTATAGGAGTTTAAACTCAAACCCATATTTAGCTAGACCCGACAGATTAACTTGAGTATCCACTTGACCACAATACATTTTTGTTGCTATGTGGTGCTCGCGGCAGGTGTGAAGTATTTCAACAACATTGTACCGTGTTCACCGGAAAGGAGAGAATGGCATGAAGCAACCAGACTGTTAATTGCTAAACTGCATCTCATTTGAATGTGAACGATTCGGGGTACCACCCATAGAGCAAGGTTACATGAAATATGTTAATTGGAGAGCACGCGTGGTCTAGTGGGTGTACAGCCGTGCTCGTGATTAAATGGTTATGGGTTCGAGCCCCACTTGTGCCACCGTGTTTATGTTCGTGGGCAAGACACTTGCCCCATCAACCCACGCGATATATGGGGTGATCTGTTAGGGTGAAATGCCACAATCTAACTGCTGATAGGGTTGTGTGCCTTGGCCAGGTAGCTACCTTGAAGCGAAATGGTTCTGGTGATTTCCTGATGGCCACATCGCCGGATATGTGCACTACTTATTGCGAAAAGGCTTATTCTGTGCATATTACCGTTCTTGGGGTAAAACTGAGTGCGTTTTATTTCTCACAACACTCCCGGTATCACATGTCGAGAATACACATAATCCTTTAATCTGTTTTAATTCAATTTCCTGCTGTATTTAGCCACAATCTCACCCTATAACTTGGCACTGTGTTGAGCGATACTGCAGCGATACTGCAGCGATACTGCAGCGATACTGCAGCGATACTGCAGCGTGCGGCCAAAGGGCTCTGCTACCTCACGGAAAAATAAGACAAACGATCATCCAATCATTACGATTTTGCGTGAGAAAACGTAATTGTCATCGGAAACGTAAAGCCCCAGCTTAAAAGGCCCGAGGAATTATGATCTGTATCGACTTCCATGCACTTTTCCTTTTTGATAGTAAGTTACACCATTTTGGTTCAATACGTTAAGGGGACGTCCAATGATGTCAACATATTTTTCCTCCATGGTTCTACAAAAAGTGCAGGAAGGAAGGGGGAAGGGGGTCGAACTTCACAGGGGGAGGACTACACTTGATCTGTAAAATGTTGAAATTTCATGGTATATAGTGACAGAAAGATCTTGATGAGTATACTATTTTCGGGGCTGTGAAAATGTTGACAACTTTGGACAGCCTTTAAGCATTATGTTAAACTATTTTGCTTATCGTGATAAAGTGCAAATATACTGCAGATACCGTGGCAGTTTGAAGTGGACGCGATGCTTAGGAGTGAATCAACCTAGGTCATTGACATCCTCACGGAGTGTTTAGAGCTTTTCCTTTGCTCGTTTTCTAAAATATCCAGCTACTGATTTGCCATCATGGAGAAGAACAAAAATAGATAAGGACAACTGTGACTGGAATAGAGTATAGCATGGTTGTAATGCACTGAGTTATATACTCAACTCGAGTTTGACCCAAGTCACAATTCTTGGCGACTCGCCTCAGATCACAGGAGCAAATTATTTAATACTTCATTATTTGACTGACGTCTCGACTAAACACGATCATTCGAATTCAACGAAGCGATCAGAATTTTGCTTTATGGGCTATTAAAGTTTGACGTCAGTTACCAAGGTAACTGGGTCCAGACATTCGCTGGTAATCTAAAACGTCAATTGCTAAACTTGTAGAACAGTTCACTCATGGTTTTAGTGTATAGATCCATTTGTAAACACACACAATGTTTTTACTTTAGAACTCTATTTTCAGAAACCTGATGACAATGGTGCCCTCGAATTCTTCACTTTCAAATGGAGGTGCATTTTAGAAGTTCACACACTATGCTGTTGTTGCTACGTGGTGCACGCCAATGCCTAAACCAACAGTCTGCTTGCTTTATGACATTCTTTCCTATAAACACGATATTGATTCTGTATTCCATACTTGACGCTTAATTGCAGCCGGTCACATTACATATCATATATAGCTAATCAGTCATGTAGGCTAATTTGGTTTCTAAGTGTGTATATTTGTTGTTTAAAGCTGGGTTTTTGTAACATCTGTGAAAGGAAATATGTCAATACACCAGACGCCATTCTGATGGATAGAACAAATGTCACAGGTACTTTAGATAATTTAAATAGAAAATCTGTCAAAGCCCTGTCTAGGTTCGTTAGTTTTTTTAAAACGGACACTGCTCAAGAATATGGAATCCGGTGGACAATATTTTTGTATGATCCTCTTTCTCTCTTAATACAAATTTATTTAATTGGAACATGTCAATAAAAAGGGGTAGGATTACACATGTTACTGGCACTGAAAACACTATAAACGGGGCTGGTAAAAAATCAGTGCGATAAAAAGACTTAAGAAAATACAGTAAAAATTGGATAAGAAGCAGAGAGAAATGTGGTAATTAACATAGCTTTGTGGTGAAATCCGCCGCGTTTCGGTGAACTTGAACTTGCCGCGCTTGGGTGAACTTGGATCTGGTCTGGTAGTATCAGTCACGACGGGCGGTCCACAGTCAGAGAAAAGGGGGGATAAGGAGGCGAAGAGTCGAATCGGATCGACTCCCCTAAAAGCGACGACCTGGACAAATAATTGTACTCTCTGTACCAAGAGAGCACGTTGGGAAAACGAGATGGGACTAGTTAACAACAGTTAACGAAAAACGGGATGTTATCCCATCTCAGATGTCAGTCGCTTCTCAACAAAATAATTTAACAATAATCAAACAAATAATGACGCGGACGGGTAATAACGAAGTTACACTTATTCCCATGTGTTTACAAAATAGACAAAGGATTATCAATACACATGTGGTCCTTCAATAAATAAACTTTGGCCGTAAATGTGCAAGCAGCGACTCACACCAACACAACTTAACCACAAATGCATTTATAATCCCGTCAAGGTCACTTCTCGTGGCAAGATGGTCTCACGCACGACAAGTGGTAACACATGTATAATAGGTAGAATTAATTTAGCAACCATGACATGTATTCTAAAACAAGTAAATTAAGCAACTGGTTTTCAAGGGACAACGTGAAATATATAAAGAGGAGCATATTAAATCAGCGAATTTTAGATGTGCCCGACTAGAACAATTTCATACAATACATTAGTGCAAATGAATCAAAATAACATGAATTTAAAAAGGCGCGTGATAAAAAATAATAAAACACGAGCTTGCGCAATTGCCTTAAATTGGTTACTAAAGCTGAGTATTCGAGGCAAGTGGTGGAACACTTGGAAAACAATTATGAGTCAGAAATCTGTGTGTTTGGCTCAAATACTGCCACCCACCACAGACCTAACACAAATGGGATTAACCCTATCAAGGGCGCCTCGTGGTACCGATTAGCAGGGTACACACGAGCTAACAGCAGAGGTCCATAATTTATGAGCTTATTGACCAAAGCCACAAAATGCGATTAAGTGAAAGAATGCAGTGAACTACTTAGAGCTAAAAACAAAACAATTGATAAAACTATTTTAAACGAGCGGCAATGTCATTACGCCCAGTAAAAATACAAAATACACAGTGCAGGAATTAGTTTGCGACGAGTGCACATGAGAAGCAATTAGGACGCGCAAAAATTACAGTGGTAAATAAAAAAGAGAAACAAAATTATATACAAGAGGAAAAATACTGAACCATAAACTTGTGAATTAATCGCGCAGACGGGAGCACCGAAAACGCACTGTTATAAATGACAGTATAGCAAATCGCTAATGCAAAATGTTGTAAACTTAGGATCCGAATCCTATTATAGATCGGCAACAGTTGCATTAAAAAGGTAATGGGCATTGTAATGACACAACAATAATCCTGAACAATAGTTGCAATCATCAGATAAAATACACAAAATCATTCAAATAATTAATGGCTGATCACACCAAGAAAAGTGCACTTCGAACAAGCAAAACTTCTGTCTGTGATCGTGTACCTCCCAATATATAATCAGTACTTAAATCAGAAAGCTATAGCAAGGTATTGAACGATCACGTCACAGAGTGCGGCACGCATCATGAGCTTTCGACAACATGAGAATGAGTCGACTGATAAAAACACCAACAATTAAGTACGGAGTTAGGAAAAAACGGACTCATCTTAGCGTGATCAGCAAAGTTACAAATAATGCAATAAACAGGAATATTATCGAAGATTATCCAACGAGAATGCACGGGTCGTATAACAACAAAAGTACAGTTTAGAAATCCGTGACCACTAAATATCAAAAGGATAAAACATTAAATGGAATACAAAGGGATAAAATGGTCACGTCGCAAGTTTTAGCAGGAATAATCAAGTTCCTTTTTCCTCAAAAATACTAAGGAGGGATTCATAGGGTTTTACAAGAATTCTCTCCTCAAACAACACAATCCGACCCGTTTCTCGTTGGGATAACCAGCGATTGAATTAAATCAAATACAATTAAAACGAGCAAGAGGAAGTTGTCTTACCTGTACCAAGAGAGCACGTTGGGAAAACGAGATGGGACTAGTTAACAACAGTTAACGAAAAACGGGATGTTATCCCATCTCAGATGTCAGTCGCTTCTGAGGAAGGCTGGCTAAGGCCTCAAGAACTAACACCAAAACCACGCGCTCACATGGTTGAACAACGGAGCTGATTGGTTTGTTCCCCCAAAAAAGCATTACGTAATGTCGGGGCTGACCAATCAAGAAAAACCCAATGAAATGACCTAACACTGTATCTAGGCAGAAACACATGGTCTGGAAAGATGTTCCCACGCTCTCAGCTAAATGTCTGGAGAAACGTGAAACCACAAACAGGGTCGTAAATTTGGGAGATTATGGCAAGACTCCAGGACGGCCCTGGGATGGACAATGGTCACTCTGTGTACTGATGGGGGTTCTTAATTAAGACATCCTTGGTCGGATCCCATTTCTTACAGGGTCCGACATTCTCCCCTTCTTAAACCATGTCGTCCCCGACAAGGTCCTTGGTGCCTTGCGATGATCTTACTGGATTATGGCACTCAAAAAGCTGTTGGTGACCTCTAAGGCTCTCTGCTGCATCGTCAAGTGCTGCTGGAGGAGCTTCGATGTCGAGATCTCAAAGCCATAATACTGAGGGCGTCTCCGTTCGCGTACGGGCCTCGTAGCGATGTTTGTTTCTGGCAATTCTGTCAGAGCATCGGTGTCTGGCGCAGAAGTGGCCGTCTGAGGGATACCATCGACCGCGACGTCATCTTCTTCGGCGTGGGCCTCTTGAGGAGAGCTTTCAGTTTCATCGTGGCTTGACGCACTTGGCTCCTCATCGGGTTCTGGTGCCTCCGGTCCGTTGGGGTCTTCCATCGAAGCGTCGGAGGACGAGGCATCACTGTCAAGGATTGCGGGTGCCGTAACATTAGGTGCAGGAGAGTCTGGTGCCTCGAGAGTGTCTGGGACGAAATTGGGTGCCTCCGGGTTGAGAATGCTCTTCCTCGGTGCTGGCACTGGACGAAGGACGTAATAGTTCTCATCAGAGATATCGGAATCAAGGGCATCGGCCATATCGTCGACAGGGGCTATCACTGGCCGTCTCACTGGTCGTCTGCGACGGGGTTTCGGCTTTGGTGGCTGCGATTCAGCATCAGACTCATCGTCGCGTGTTGGAAAGGGGCCAAATGGGAGAAGCAGGTTCCGATGGAGAGTCCTTCTTGGGCCGGCTCCATCTACTGGCTCGACGACGTAAACTGGCATGTCGGGGCTCACTTTCTTGTGGACCCGGTACACCACTTCACTCCAGCGGTCAGCCAGCTTGTGTTTTCCTTTCAGACCAACATTTTTCACAAGCACGTGGTCGCCTTCCTCGAGGGCATTCTCGCGAACGTGCCTGTCGTAACGAGTTTTGCTTCGTTGGGCAGCCTTTTTCATGGCGCTGGACGCCAACTCATGTGCCTGACGCAATCGTTCCTTCAAATCGCAGGCATACTGGGCGTAGTCCTTGTCGCCAGACTGGTGCTCTAGCCCGAAGGAGACATCAATTGGCAGGCGAGGCTCCCTGCCAAACATCAGGAAGTATGGCGACATACCCGTGGAGGAGTGTTTGGTGCAGTTGTAGGCATGCACCAAGGGACCCACGTGTAGCCGCCATTTCTTCTTTTGGTCCACCTCAAGGGTCCCGAGCATGTTCAGCAGCGTCTGGTTAAAACGTTCACATTGCCCGTTCCCTTGAGGATGGTAGGGTGTCGTCCTTGTCTTCTTTATGCCGGAAATGGCGCATAAATCTCTTATGAGTCGGGATTCGAAATCTCGGCCCTGGTCGGAGTGTAAGCGCTCTGGGAAACCGTAATGCACGAAGTAGTTTTCCCAGAGCACTTTGGCTACTGTCCGGGAGGTCTGATTTTTGGTAGGGAAGGCCTGCGCATAGCGAGTGTAGTGGTCTGTCACCACGAGGATATCTTTGGTGTTTGTGTCGTCGGGCTCAAGACTCAGGAAATCGATGCAGACGAGTTCCATGGGTGTCGTGGTCTGAATTGACACGAGTGGTGCTGATTTCATGGCTCGGCGCTTCCGACGAAGACAGCGAGCACACGTCTTGCATCTTTCCTCGACATCAGTAGTCATATTGGGCCAAAAGAACCTGGAGCGAGCGAGGTCTAGAGAGCGCTCATACCCGAGGTGGCCTACATCATTATGGACTCCACGCAGGGCTGCAGATCGATGGCTCCTGGGGACGACAAGCTGAGCTATTTTGTAGCCGCTATTTGAGGTGATGCTTCTGTAGAGCACTCCATCCTTAAGGAATAGCCTGTCCCATTGACGAAGAAGAAGCTGTGTCTCTCTTGGTAAGGTGACTCGCTCTTCGCTGCTTGGCTTCTCTCCGCGTGAAACAAAGGAGATGGCCTGCTCTATGGCTTCGTCGTCAGCTTGGTACCTCCGCCAATCCTCATGGCTCATTCCAGGTAAGGCCGTCACACTCTCGATGTATTCTGGAGGGACAACCTGCTGAGCATCTGTCAGACTTTCCACCAAAGCAGACTGCTCTTCTGGGGACGAGGATGAATCACACGGCAGCTTGATATGGCGAGCCTGGCAAAGAGCCTCAAATGCCTCACTGGAACAGACGTTGTCTTCCTTGTCATCAATCATGCGGTTGCACAAATCGGCTATCTTCCTGTCGATCTCTACCGACTCTTGGTCTTCTGAAGGAGAGGGCTGTGGTCGTCTAGACAGACCATCAGCATCTGCATTCCTGTTGCCAGGCCTGTACTTGACGGTGAAGTCATAATTCGTCAGGGCAGCAAGCCAACGATGCCCTGTTGCGTCGAGCTTGGCGGTTGTCATCACGTATGTAAGTGGGTTGTTGTCGGTGAGCACCGTGAATGAGTTGCCATATAGGTAGTCGTGAAACTTCTCCGTAACAGCCCACTTCAACGCAAGGAACTCCCACTTATACGCTGGGTAGTTTTGCTCACTCTTGGACAGACCTCGACTGGCATACGCGATGACATGTGGGCGGCCATTTTCGTCGTTCTGGTACAGCGCTGCACCGAGCCCAGTTCCGCTCGCGTCGGTGTGAAGGATGAACGGCTTGTTGTGGTCCACGTAACCGAGGATCGGAGCCGTCGTCAACTTCTCCTTTATACCGTCAAAGGCTGCTTGGCAGGCTGTCGTCCACGCTAAACCAAAGGGCTCGTTCGGCTTCATTTTCTTGGTCTTCGGTTGATTTCGATGGTGTCGCTTCGTCAGGTCATACCGGCCCACCAGCTCATTCAGGGGCTTGGCAATGCTGGAGTACCCCTCCACAAAGCGACGGTAGTATCCCGTGAATCCTAAAAACGACTTCAACTCTCTCGCCGTGTTGGGGGTCGGCCAAGAAACAACAGCCTCTATCTTTTCTGGGTCAGTGCTGACGCCGTCTGTAGAGATGACATGACCCAGACATTTCACAGACGATTGGAAGAATTTGCACTTGGAGGGGCTCAACTTCAAACCGAATTGACGGAGACGGCCAAGCACCTTCAATAGTCGTTCTTCGTGTTCCTCCGCTGTCTTGGCAAACACGATGATGTCATCTAAGTACACATAGACGCCAATTTGGTGTAGATCCCCTAAACATCGCTCCATCAAACGCTGAAACGTGGCAGGGGCGTTCGTGATCCCCTGGGGCATACGATTGAACTCGTAAAACCCCAGTGGACACCAAAATGCCGTCTTGTGTTTGTCCTCCTCAGCCATCCCGATCTGGTAGTATCCGGACTTGAGGTCTAGGCAGGAGAACCATCGAGCACCATTCATAGCATGTAGGGTATCCTCGATCTTCGGGATGTTGTACTGGTCCCTGATTGTTCGGCCGTTCAGCTTCCGGTAATCTATGCAAAGCCGGAGATCACCATTTTTCTTTCGGACCAACACAATCGGGGATGCAAATGGACTTTCGGACTCTCGAATGATACCCTTGCTTTGGAGGTCACGCAGATGTTGGCGGGCGTCTTCATAGTCCGCTGGTGGGATGCGTCGGCAGTTCTCGCGGAATGGAGTCTCGTCAGTCAGACGTATCTTATGCCGGATTGACGAAGTGCAGCCGATATCGAGATCGTCCTGCGAAAACACGTCACTGTGACTCTTCAAAAGGGCTGTCAACCGCTGGACTTGATCCGATGAAAGTGGAGAACCCTCAAAATCAAACCTCACTTGTTCATTCTCGTCCGGAATGCGGGAACTAACATCTTGCGTGGGGACAGGGAGTTTCTCTTCTATCTCTGCAATCGAGGCTAGACGGCAGTTCCCGGGGACAGTTACACTGTGGCAAGAGAGGTTTACTAGTGTCACCCTCGTGTTGAGCCTCCTTCCACCTGGAGACTGGATCAAACTACTCCTCACCAAAACATCACTCGGGAGCTCAGACGATGTCCCACGCTCGATGAGGAGTTCTCCCGTGGACTTCCGGCGAGCGTAAAACCTCCCAGGAACTCGTACCTCTTCGAAGGGGCGTATCAGAATGGGACGGCTGGACCTTACAGGCCCAAGACTACCAGACATCGAAGGAGAACTTGCGGCCTTGTAGACTTTCGCCCAGGCCTGATCGACGGAGAGCTTCTTCAAGAACATCTTCCCTCCTTGTTGCTCACAGTCCTTCAGCATGCCCCGAACCACGCTGGTGTTGGTGCCTACGAGGAGAGGGAAATCATCCGAATCGGGCCTGTCTGGACACACGAGGGCCAAAGTGGTTACGTCCTGCTGCGTACCGGCGGAACTGGCGGGAAACGTCAGGTCGAGCTCGACGTAGCCCTTGTACGGCACTGCTTGCCCCGCAGCTCCTAGTACGACAAGGCTCGACAGGGGCTTTAATTGTCGATGGGGGAGGTTCTTTGCGTGGAATGACTCCGTCACGCAGGTCACTTGCGATCCGGTATCAAGAAGACATTTCGCAGGGTGGCCATCGATGAAGACAGGGGTTATAGGTTGTTCACCAATAACCCCCTTGGGAACACCACCACTGGCATTTGACGAAGATTCTTGATACCGGGTCGCAATTTTCTTCTGAGGTCCAGGACCCATACGGCGATTACGGGCGGTTGCAGGGTCCCTTACAACTGCCCGCTGCCGTTTAACGTCTGCTGCGTGCTTCCTGAACGTTGGCGAGCCATCATTTTCTGCTGGACGAGCGGGGGGTTCGACGCTGACGTACAGGCATCCATCCTGTGGCCGTCTTCGCCACATTTATAGCAGAATATATGGCCTCGCTGACGGGGGTTGCGCCACGAATCTGAAGGAAGCTCGCGCACAGGTCCACGCTGCTTGAAGAGGCCATCTAACCTCTTATGTAAGCGGTCCACAGTTTGACGCAGCTCGTCGACTTCGCTTACTCTCTGGGTTTCGTTGATGGGATCTGGCTTTGCTGCCGCTACCGGGAAAGAAGTAGATTGGGCCAAGGTAGTTGCGTGCTTTGATGCAGACTTGGCACCCTTCCGGCGGTCAAGCTTCTCCTCCAGTTGGATCTCTATGGTGCGCACCTCTCGTAACAATTCCAGCACCTTTGGGGGGTCCGCCTTCCGTGTTCGGAGTTGCAGCGTGTTCAGCAGGGGATCGTTGTACAGGCAACCTCGCTGGAACTGGCTGCATAGGGCACGGTTAATCTCAGCGTTGTCGACACTTTCCATCTCCGCCACACGGGTCAGCATGGTGTGTAGTCGAAGTAGATATTCAGAAGCCTTCTCCGTTTCTTGTTGGTACGTACAGTGGAACAACGTCAACAGCTCTTCCCCGTCGGCCGTAGAACCATACACCTGCCGGAGGCAGTCGAGGTATTCCTTAGCAGGGGCATCCACTGGTACCGACCACACCACGTTGAGGGCAGGGGGAACCAAGGCCTCGGTGATGCGGCTTTTCTTTTCACCTTCCGGTACCGATGTATCTTTGAGAAGTTGATTGGCCAGTCGTCGCCAATTCTCAAAGTCAAGTTCTCCGGTCGGCGTTGGAGTTCGGCCGGAGAACAGCCTGAGACGCCGGTAGGACCTCGTCACCGGTGTATTGGACGAAGACGAAGAAGACTCTGGCTTCGGCTCATCCGGGGACTGTCCTAGGGCACCTTTCAGGTCGTCCAGGGTCTTGCCATGCCCAACTAAAAACTCTTTAAGGGCATCGGGGAATTCCATCGTGCTCAATTGGTACGGGCAAGTGAAATATTATATAACGGGAAAAAACAAGGCCAAAATGCACAATGGCAATATCGACAGAATAAATGGTCGAAGAAAAAATCGCGCATATGATAAAATGCACGTCAATTAAATATCAAAAAAATCAAAAGCAATGCAATTATCAAACTCAACAAAATGCAAGCAATTCCCAATCGGTGGGCAACAATAAATGCAAATCAAACGAGGGAAATCAACTGGCAAACAACAAAAATTGCAAATTCAGGCGGAATGGGGGGATAAAATAAACAATAGCCCAATCATCAATCAACAAAATTAAAGTGTCAACTGAATTTAACAAGGGGATGCGAGGACAAAAAAGCAATTCGGCTATCGATCAAATGGACATGAAATCAATCAAAAAAAATGAAATCAATGCCGGAGTAATGAGAATCAATGAAATATCGTCCGCAATGGATTATGGTTCCCTTTGCAATCAACAAAATAATAAAAAGCCAATGATTCATAAAAATCACATAACAGTCAAAACTCGAAGAGAAAAAATGCAAGCAAAGGGAACAAATTTAGAATAGAGCAGATCCGGGTGGTGCCTCCATTTTTGTCACAGGTACTTTAGATAATTTAAATAGAAAATCTGTCAAAGCCCTGTCTAGGTTCGTTAGTTTTTTTAAAACGGACACTGCTCAAGAATATGGAATCCGGTGGACAATATTTTTGTATGATCCTCTTTCTCTCTTAATACAAATTTATTTAATTGGAACATGTCAATAAAAAGGGGTAGGATTACACATGTTACTGGCACTGAAAACACTATAAACGGGGCTGGTAAAAAATCAGTGCGATAAAAAGACTTAAGAAAATACAGTAAAAATTGGATAAGAAGCAGAGAGAAATGTGGTAATTAACATAGCTTTGTGGTGAAATCCGCCGCGTTTCGGTGAACTTGAACTTGCCGCGCTTGGGTGAACTTGGATCTGGTCTGGTAGTATCAGTCACGACGGGCGGTCCACAGTCAGAGAAAAGGGGGGATAAGGAGGCGAAGAGTCGAATCGGATCGACTCCCCTAAAAGCGACGACCTGGACAAATAATTGTACTCTCTGTACCAAGAGAGCACGTTGGGAAAACGAGATGGGACTAGTTAACAACAGTTAACGAAAAACGGGATGTTATCCCATCTCAGATGTCAGTCGCTTCTCAACAAAATAATTTAACAATAATCAAACAAATAATGACGCGGACGGGTAATAACGAAGTTACACTTATTCCCATGTGTTTACAAAATAGACAAAGGATTATCAATACACATGTGGTCCTTCAATAAATAAACTTTGGCCGTAAATGTGCAAGCAGCGACTCACACCAACACAACTTAACCACAAATGCATTTATAATCCCGTCAAGGTCACTTCTCGTGGCAAGATGGTCTCACGCACGACAAGTGGTAACACATGTATAATAGGTAGAATTAATTTAGCAACCATGACATGTATTCTAAAACAAGTAAATTAAGCAACTGGTTTTCAAGGGACAACGTGAAATATATAAAGAGGAGCATATTAAATCAGCGAATTTTAGATGTGCCCGACTAGAACAATTTCATACAATACATTAGTGCAAATGAATCAAAATAACATGAATTTAAAAAGGCGCGTGATAAAAAATAATAAAACACGAGCTTGCGCAATTGCCTTAAATTGGTTACTAAAGCTGAGTATTCGAGGCAAGTGGTGGAACACTTGGAAAACAATTATGAGTCAGAAATCTGTGTGTTTGGCTCAAATACTGCCACCCACCACAGACCTAACACAAATGGGATTAACCCTATCAAGGGCGCCTCGTGGTACCGATTAGCAGGGTACACACGAGCTAACAGCAGAGGTCCATAATTTATGAGCTTATTGACCAAAGCCACAAAATGCGATTAAGTGAAAGAATGCAGTGAACTACTTAGAGCTAAAAACAAAACAATTGATAAAACTATTTTAAACGAGCGGCAATGTCATTACGCCCAGTAAAAATACAAAATACACAGTGCAGGAATTAGTTTGCGACGAGTGCACATGAGAAGCAATTAGGACGCGCAAAAATTACAGTGGTAAATAAAAAAGAGAAACAAAATTATATACAAGAGGAAAAATACTGAACCATAAACTTGTGAATTAATCGCGCAGACGGGAGCACCGAAAACGCACTGTTATAAATGACAGTATAGCAAATCGCTAATGCAAAATGTTGTAAACTTAGGATCCGAATCCTATTATAGATCGGCAACAGTTGCATTAAAAAGGTAATGGGCATCGTAATGACACAACAATAATCCTGAACAATAGTTGCAATCATCAGATAAAATACACAAAATCATTCAAATAATTAATGGCTGATCACACCAAGAAAAGTGCACTTCGAACAAGCAAAACTTCTGTCTGTGATCGTGTACCTCCCAATATATAATCAGTACTTAAATCAGAAAGCTATAGCAAGGTATTGAACGATCACGTCACAGAGTGCGGCACGCATCATGAGCTTTCGACAACATGAGAATGAGTCGACTGATAAAAACACCAACAATTAAGTACGGAGTTAGGAAAAAAACGGACTCATCTTAGCGTGATCAGCAAAGTTACAAATAATGCAATAAACAGGAATATTATCGAAGATTATCCAACGAGAATGCACGGGTCGTATAACAACAAAAGTACAGTTTAGAAATCCGTGACCACTAAATATCAAAAGGATAAAACATTAAATGGAATACAAAGGGATAAAATGGTCACGTCGCAAGTTTTAGCAGGAATAATCAAGTTCCTTTTTCCTCAAAAATACTAAGGAGGGATTCATAGGGTTTTACAAGAATTCTCTCCTCAAACAACACAATCCGACCCGTTTCTCGTTGGGATAACCAGCGATTGAATTAAATCAAATACAATTAAAACGAGCAAGAGGAAGTTGTCTTACCTGTACCAAGAGAGCACGTTGGGAAAACGAGATGGGACTAGTTAACAACAGTTAACGAAAAACGGGATGTTATCCCATCTCAGATGTCAGTCGCTTCTGAGGAAGGCTGGCTAAGGCCTCAAGAACTAACACCAAAACCACGCGCTCACATGGTTGAACAACGGAGCTGATTGGTTTGTTCCCCCAAAAAAGCATTACGTAATGTCGGGGCTGACCAATCAAGAAAAACCCAATGAAATGACCTAACACTGTATCTAGGCAGAAACACATGGTCTGGAAAGATGTTCCCACGCTCTCAGCTAAATGTCTGGAGAAACGTGAAACCACAAACAGGGTCGTAAATTTGGGAGATTATGGCAAGACTCCAGGACGGCCCTGGGATGGACAATGGTCACTCTGTGTACTGATGGGGGTTCTTAATTAAGACATCCTTGGTCGGATCCCATTTCTTACAGGGTCCGACACAAACGTATAGTAAATCGCGAGTAAATGTACCATGGTTGGGGTCGAAAGCAACCCTTTCTTTCTCGTCAAGAGATTGTAAGTTCAATGATCTCAACAACTCAGTCGCGGCATAAACATCGTATCGTAAACACGTCTACATGCGCGTTTTCACACCCAACACATGCATGAACCATGTGGGCTCATGGTGCACGGTGTGTCACTCACAAAATACTTAAATTAAGTGAAAATACAGAATTGTTGATCGTGGATGTCAGGTGAAAACAAACTGGAAAGTTGTGACAATAGTTCATTGTTTGGATAAAACCTATGAAAACAAAAGCAGGTTGATGAAATTTCGTCACGATTCGTGTCTGATTAGAAAACAATATGCGGCGATTTCGGACCGAGAACGACCAATTATTGTACACACACAAGCGAATGGCGATGGCGGTGACTAAGCGTGGCACTGCATGGTGACTAACTGGAGATGAACGATAACTGGAGATGAATTTATTTAAATGCAGACCCCTTTTTTTTTTACAAGGGAACCATCAAGTGAACTGCACTATAGGCCGCTTACTACCGTGGTTTCCCGTGCAGTATCATATATGGCTACTGTACAAACCATAGGACAGTGGCTTTGTATAATTTCTCAAAAACATTGACACTGTTTTTCGTTGTTTTCTCGGAACGTAGATGAGGTACTGCTGAGCTGACTTATACAGGAGACGGTGCTGTTTTCCGATTGGAGTGGCTGCAACACTATAATGCTTCATTTTGTTTCAAGTAACTTTTACTAGTTTTAGGAGTGTACAACCAACTTTATTGGGTACAATTTGGAAACATCTTTGATCTTTGACAGAAATTACCTATTCGTACCTGAACTTGAGCTACACGTGTTCAAACTGGAAAAAAGCCTAGTAAGGATATTGGACGTGGACTTTTTAAGCGTCAAACGAAATATACAGTCATTGCGTTTTGAGTGTGGCACCTCGAAAAATTAAAAAAGTTTTTTGAATTGATAATTTTCTAGAAACATAAAAGTTATTCGCTTTTCAAATGAAAAAAAAATCGACCAACGTTTAGTTATCGAACAATACTGCCAATATTTCAAATTATTGGCAGTCCGCCAATAATTCAAGGCGTATACTTGCCCAAGTCTCACCTCCTGTGCTCGGTCTGCAACGCGCAGCGCACAGAGCGCCCTCCGGATCGGTGGCGTGTCCAATATTTTTGTTCTGTTTCCTCTGTCTCGGCTAGTCTTCCGAGACAAAAGAAGAGGTTCGACAGGCTGCACGCACCGCATCACAGACCAGGGGAAGTCAGACCTGGCCAAGTCTAGGCAAGGCGCAACAAACAAACAAACAAAACGGCGTAACAAAACAGCGGTTTTGTTAACAGGGTTGCCGATGTAAAATACAAAGTATGATGTGTTCTGTCGTTAAAATAAAGTAAATGCTTTTAAAATTCGTTAGGAGAAAAAAAATCCAAATTTGCTGAAAACCACAGACTGTATTAAGTTCTAGAAAGGTCGGTAGTACACAATGGTCTGTGGAAAGTGCCGACTACCTCATTGCCTTTATTCTCGCTTATGTTACAATTTATGCATCACCGTCCATAACCTCACCTAGATTCCCCCATAACCAGCCCTATCGTTACCTCAGATTTCAACAATTCCCCGTAAAATCTCAAACATCCATTCACGTGTCACGGGCGTCACGGCCAAGGTTACTGTGTCTATGGTTGCACAATCCCAAACCCCGAGGCTACGTTTATCATTTCATAAATTGAACCAGTCAGGAATTCTGTACTTTCAGTTTGCGACACTTTCGACCTCTTTCCTTTTCGATCTGGGTGAGGTTTGTCACAATTAACCCGGGGGAAATTTCAAAAAGCTTTTATACAAAATTTAGTGAATATATTGTGCCCTGTGGCATGCCTGGCGTCTTATAGACAAACATTTTGTTGGCAGAAAAGTGTAAACATTGCACGGTTGTCGCGAATATCAGCCAGGAAAATATAATGGAAACGACAGTAACTGACATCATTGGCCAACTTTTAAAAATGCGATTTGATATGCTACTAATTTTTCCCAATAGAATTGGAAATAATTATCGTCTTTATATATATATTTTTTGTTTACAGACAACAGGCCGAGATTTCGGGGAAAAAAGATTGTCGTTACTTTAGAAAAAACAATTAGATGTTTCCTTCGATGAAAACTGGAGAATGTAGTCTTTAAAAAAATAGTAAAATTATGTGTAGGCCTACAACAAAGACGAATGTTTCTAATCCTTCGGCGTGTCGTCTCTGTAAGAAGTATCGCGTAGAGATAATTTGTGCAAGAGTGCTAGAAATGAAGGTTAATGATTGCCAGTGTATAAGCGTACCGGTACATGTTAAACCTCTTTCTAATGAAGCCCCTTTATCAAAATATGAGCGCCATACAAATTGGTACGTATACATTGCCGAAGGTGGACAACACTGTTCACCAAAACGGTAACCTTATATAAACCTTCATAGTATAATCGAAATGCATCGTTTATTCTGAAAATAAAGTTCTGTTACCTTGCTGTATAGGGTTTATGAAATGAAGAAAGATGGCTCGGTGAAACATGAAAAGAAACTTGATGTATAGATAGATGGAGTCTGATCGACTGTTTGCCAGAGCTTATGCTGGTCTTAGCTGCCCGGAGCCAACGCATAATAATCTTGACGTTGTTGACGCCTGTAGCAGTTCCCGTGATCTATTCCCTCCGAATACAATGTGAATGCAATGATTAGGTAAAATGTAACAAAAGCTCGAACGTCGAACAAGAAGGAAACCGTAGACAGTTGTACTATGACTAAAAACCAGGCCAGACAATCAATGTTTTCAGCATTGATTTTACAAACAAAGGGTGCTTGTTGTCTGCGAACTTTCTATGTCTCTAAACTTTGAACGGCCTGGCTGATAGCCGTCGTAACCTATCATCTTCACGAAAGAAAACAGCCGCGAGGAAAACCAAACAAGCTTAAAACTAGAATATTCACATATTTTCAACGCCAATCAATAGACGGTATTATATAGACCATAATTCACGCCGAGAAGAGAATTTCAACCGTGTTCCATTAGTCTTAACCTTGAAAAAGTGCTATGCGTCCCAATCTTGACAGCGAGATTTGGAACGCATAGCTGGCTCCTTTACAATCAGCAGTTTGCATCTTATAGAACTGATTCAGGGGACACGATTGGATTGTCTTTCGGCGTGAATAGCAGGCACTTTGGCTGTATAACTCCCATGGTAATTAAAAGCATCATGGAAGAATCATCCTTCAAGTTGAGAGATGCATGGAACAGAAACATTAGATGCACGTATAACGCAAACGTGAACGCGAAATGCTTTCAGCACTGGTCATATCATAGATCTTAGAACCCAGTTTCGAATTTTTGTCACGGCAAAACAGTTATCTTGCCACGAAAGTCACATTTGTGGATTTTTGTTTTCGTCTTCATGCTCAAACTCAAAGCATTTCGCGTTTACGTTCGCGTTTACGTTCGCGTTTACGTTCGCGTTTACGTTCGCGTTTACGTTCGCGTTTACGTTCGCGTTTACGTTCGCGTTTACGTTCGCGTTTTACGTGCATCTAAACCTCCCTAAAATAAGATAGCACGCCTTTAATAACTCTGGTTCAAATGGTCGTGTGGTGGGTCGTTTCACAATCCAAATAAACATAGCGGTCTGATTCACTGCATAACCGCTGTCCACAAAGGTAAACAAACCGAAGTCAACTATTGAGTAACAGATATTGTGTGTAACAGTAACCTTGTTTAGGAGACCCATGAATCTCAATATTTTCCCTTTTACAACCAGGACAGAGATCCCAGATGACCGTCGGATGACATTGATAAGAGAGATCCAGGCCCTGAAGAAACCCCGGGTCTGATGAAGAAACTCCCGGCCGTGAACCGATGCGTCACACGACCAGCACCGGCAGCAGACGTATCTGCACTTAATATTGCTCCTCTGAGAATTTCAGGACGGACTTGAGAACATGAACCACAAACAAATGACCTCTATTTTATATTTGGACACATCTTGCGCAGGCCAGTCGCTATAGTGGTGTATAGAGCGAGCGGGTGTCAGACCTTGGGCGGCCTGCTGGCAGATCCTTGCACCGAGCTCATTAATTTATTTTCCACATCCTCGACAAATCCGAGGATAAAGCTAAGGAAGCTTAAGAAAGCCCCAAATCTAAAATGTGGTTAAAAAAAACAAGACTGAGGGGTTTGCAACTCGGATTTTTTTGATGAAAAGAAGGCTGAAAAGTGCTCTATTTGGCAGGGAGAATAATGTTCAGACATAGCCGGGTTGTGCTGATTTTAAATAATTCCCTACACAAGGCCATGTCCTGAAAGAATTTGGAATTTATTTTAAGAAGTTGGAATACATTTATTATTGTTGTCGATTGACATTTATTTATGCGGTCACTGCGATCCACACTGCATCATCCTAACCCTTCGGCAAAGGATTGAGATTTTATACAGGATGATTTACCGGCTTTTTGGAAGGACAGTTGGAGAGGAAATTATCTCCACTGTAAAGAGTTAATAAGACATATACTACGAGGCGCAGTAATCGTAAGACATTCTAATCTAAGAAAGCTCGAGAAACGGAGGTCAATTTCGCATGATTTATTTGTTAAACGGCAACGCCGCACTGGCAAAAATTCCACAAAATATTGACGATCACGCACTTCATAAACATTTGGACAACGGGTGAACAGCCGATTCCGTTATGGTTGTCTCCCGGTTTACCTGATTAAACAAATGGTAACTGATGCTATCCAGCTGTCACCAAGATATTATTGGTCCATGTTTATAAATCGGGAAGGTTGGGGATCACTACGTACTACGTCATATGCAAAGGTCATTATGGGTCAAAAATAACATTTCAAGATTGAAAATGTTCAGGACTGGAAACACTGCTACAAACGGCGTTATCTCCATTGTACCTGTCTATTGTCAGCCCAGTACCTCATCTACGTTCCGAGAACGAAATGTTGTGTCCATGCTTTCAAGAAATTGTTCGAAGCCACCGTCCTATTTAGGCTGGTTCCATTAAGTTATAATGCACAGAAAACTAGGTCATATAATACCATGTGGTAGTCAGGGGCTTGGTTTCGTTCACAGGAGGTGCCAGTGCACCGTACGCATTAATATAATTTCGTCTTCAATTGTCGTTTTCTTATCAAAGATATCTCGTGTGGAATCATTGCATTGGACAGTTGGAACTAATCTTCCTTTTGAGTAAGATTTTCTGGTCATTAATGGTTGATGAAAAGTTTGGGACACTGCATTAAGGTTTTAACATTAATAATTATGCACTGATCACTGCTTACGGACTGATGATGCAAACGAAGTTAAACGGAAACTGACAATTATTGAACTGGGAGCTCAAAATCGTCAAACCTGAATGTTACATAATATTTGGAGATGCATGGATTTAGTTTGCATTCCCTAGTCCCTCTTACGCAATACCACCCCCATCTCCCACCCCCATCTATAACCAAAAACAATAGACTACTAAAGTGTGACGTCGGTTGCCATGGTTTTTTGGGTCTAAACATTCGCTGGTAATCTGAAACGTCCATTGGTATAGCGCAGGGAAACAGTTCACTGGTTTTAGTGTAGACCCAAAAACCATGGCAACACACAAAGGGTGACGTTTTCACTTTAGTAGTCTATTATGAAAGCGATTAAACCAATGAGAAAACTTGCACTTACCTAAATCCTGCAACGATTCTTACGTCGCTAGAAGCTGCCCATCATGTCGTCTTTTCATCTTGAGCCAACAATCGAAATAATCCAGGAAAACTGGCGGTCTCTCCAATTCCAAATGTTCCGTTACGTGGGACTTGAAATCCCAACTAAAAGAAACATTTATCACGTACGAAAAATACCTTCCACGTACGCTTCAGAACGAAACAAATGAATTAAAAGACCACGTTGGAAGTTCTGGCAGGGTTATCCATTTCCAGCAAGCGTGAGCCTGGTTTAAGATGGTGTCAACTTCTGGAGTGCGTGATGACGAACTGCGAAACTATGGAGATGTATGTTGCATTTATCCACGTACATTTAGGTGCGTGCGAATGTTATTTAACATCGCAAACAGTTTGACAAAGTACAATCCACGGCCGCTGCGTGCCTGATGAAAGAATTACACGATCTGAAATGAAATGTGAAAGAAAGTCCACCGCCAAATCCAACTTGACGTCCCTCGGTGGCGTGGCGCACCGTATCACGTTGCGATAATCATTTCTCCCCCGCTCTGCTTGACACAATAGTCGTTTTATCTCCAACTTGCGCAATTCAACAGCAAAAAATGTTCGAAATAAAGAGAGTTGTAACAAAGGCCGTGCTTTCCTGTCAACATGCAGAAAAAGCGCACCAAAACATGACCACGATTTGAAATCACCTATGCATAGCCGTATATAGATGTAGGATTGTGGCATCACACCGCGTCAGCTCACAACAAACTCAGATAATACTCCCTCTCGACGAAATAAAAAGTGCACATATTAAGTTCCGTTTGGAAATCCTGATGTTGAACGACTGTAAAGTGTGCCCACGGGAACACCTGCCTGGATGTGGCCATGTGGCATGACAGATGGAAACAGTTATCATATTGAGTCAACTATTACAAGGTCAATGTTCTCATCTGTGTCCAAAATGCTGCAAGGGCCATTTGCCGATTACACCTATAGCGCCACCAAGCGTCATAAGGCCGAAAGTCTCCCGGTGATGTAAACATATTAGGAAGGTTTAGATGCACGTAAAACGCGAACGTGAAATGCTTTGAACACTTGGTCATTATTCTAAGAAGATCTTAGAACAGATGAAAACAAAAACCTACATCTTTGACTCTCGTGGCGAGATAAAACTTTTGATGTGACAAAGATTCGAGCCCGAGTTCTAAGACCTCCTCATGAGGTGACCGGTGCTGAAAGAATTTCGCGTTCACATTCGCGTTTTACGTGCATCTAAACCTCCCTATTGTCAGTCCAAATGAAAAGACGTGTGACGTAACACAAGGGCTCAGGATCTAAAACGAGACTGCCAGTGCTAATTTGACAAATTTGTCAATGTGTCAGAAACATGGACGAAAAAAGTCGATCTGAATTTAGCCATTGTATGAGACAAAACTAAATGCATCTTATAAGTTGTCATTCCGTCACGCCTCCGAGAAGAATCACGTTATTTAAATTATTTCACATAGATCAAGCCTTTCCTCTTGCCCGAAGACACTGTTTTTGCTTGGTAATAAACATCATGGTTTAAACATAAACCTGGCGTAAACGAAACACTGATTTACGTAAAGCGCGTCTGCCTTTCGTCAACTTGTAAAAGTCGGCGCCGGCAATTTGTAAACAACGGATGGATGGATGGATAAAACTATCGTCGACTAATTGAAGCAAAATGTATGTAGATTCTTATAAAGTCTTCTGTTCAAAGCCGCCAAACACGTTTCAAACATCCCTATCGTTTTGTGTACATGCAATGTAAACGCTATCCAGACTGTCCGCTTCCAACAGCCGATTTCACGCTCTGCGTAAGCCCACTTACGCAGTTTTATTTCGTAAAGCGGGCCTCCCACTGTGCGATTTTCGCTACGAAATAGGTACGATTGGCTACGATTTGGTACGATTATGTATACACTCTACACACAATCGTACCAAATCGTAGCTAATCGTACCTAATTCGTGGCCAAAATCGCACAGTGGGAGGCCCGCTTAAGTTGCGCAACATTCCTGCGATAATTATATGCAAACTATGGGGGAGCCTACGCACTTTTTCGTGAAATCGGCTGCATATGGCTTAAAACTTAGTCACGTGGTGGTAGAGACGCCGGGAAAAATGTAAGGAATGTTGCATTTAAAAAAAATGAAATCGGCAAATTCTTGATCAATCGGCAACTTCAAACCATGTCACATAACCCAAAATCTTTACTCCACTTTCTTGAAGTTATCATTGCAGTTTGGAAGCGTTCCAGCTTTCAAAGTTGACATCGATTTCAAGTCAAACAACACGTTCTGCCGGTCATGCTCTTCATTCGAAGATAAATCTTAACTTTCAGCTATCAACTTTAAAGAACACAGCAGACACCAGTCATGCGAGTACCAAGAAGAAACTTCGAAACCGCAGCATTATTAACATTTCATGTTACTTTCTTATTTGAAGCTTATAGCTTACCAACGTTTAGCCAAGACAGAAACTACATAGGAAACAGTCTCTGATTCACAACCGTGTCACTTATTCTAAAGCGGGCCTCCCACTGTGCGATTTTTTTAACGAATTTCCTACGATTGGGTACGATTTGGTACGATTGTAGAGTCTATAGGCAGTCTCCGATAATCGTACCAATTCGTGGCGAAAATCGCACAGTGGGAGGCCCGCTTGAGCAATCTGAACTTATGAATAAATTCAACGAACCTGCCACAAAACACGCCTACAAACAGCAACAAAATATGCAATTTTTTCCTTAAGCGGGCCTCCCACTGTGCGATTTTTGCCACGAAATTCCAACGATTAGGTACGATTTGGTGAGATGACCAGAGACTGTCTATAGACTCTATACACAATCGTACCTAATCGTTGGAAATTCGTGGCAAAAACGCACAATGGGACGCCCGCTTTACTCATGTACACTTCTGACAATAACTTATAGGATATTGTGGGGTGTATGCAGATATTTTATTGAGGGTATGTATTCCGCTTAAATGATTCTGTATATGATTAGACAACGGTATCTGCATGACAGACACACCTTGTCACAGGAATAAGTGAAAACAGTCATTTAAAAAAAAAAATCTAAAATTGAACCACACCAATATTAAACTTTATACTGTGAGTAGTGTATACAGCAGATATATAGCAGGCGTATAGTGTATGGTAACAACTGCAACAACCCTTTAATTCAAACCAGTCTGACTGAAACATGTATGGTCAATGGGAAGAAACGTGAACAACTTTATAAATGCGTTCATTATCACAAAACAAGGCTTCAATCTATCCCTCAATTCCTAATCCACATCTCTGGTAACACTTGTTGTAATTTCATCAAACACTATGATTATACCAGTACAATTGGAAAGATTCTGCGGATAATATATTTCAAAATATCTTTGCAAAACCACTTTTTTTCTTCTTTTTGCGGCGTAACAATTGATCAAAAGGGAATAAAGTTTATTTTTAACTTTATAACTTGGTCGACTGACGAATGTTGCCATCTCCTAAAATGTTAACACCAACTTTAACTACAAATAAGAGTTCATTTGTAGAAACATAAATCCATTTCAAGTACCTCAAGATTTTCTATTATGCTTTTCAGAAAATATCCTTCAAAATGCAACAACGAAGCATTCAATCTGCACATAACAAGAAACTTGCTTTTCCTAATTTGATACATGAGTCTTTCCACGGTAAAGGGAGCATTTTGGCAACACAGATCATATTTTCCAGAAAATATACGCTCGTAACCGAGACGGCTTTAAAGTGTCTGTCCCATTTACAAACATAAATTGGACATTTGTACACAGGGTTTTTAGAAAGGAATGTTGTCACACTATTTGTAACCCTTTTTGGGACTAAGTTATCTCTTCAGAACAACAAACTTATTTCTTTTATTTTGAGACCAGACAAAGGTATCTTCCTCGAAAATATGGTCTGTCTTGCCAAAATGCCCTCTTTACTCTTTTATTTACATTGTTTTTTTTTTTTTTAAAGACACAACAAAAAATATTGAGATACAAAAACAAAAATTAGTTTTTGCAAGTGAACTCTTTAAATAATACCCCTCATGCAGGTTGAAGCAGTTTTTCTCAAACCTTTTCAAATCAATATTTTCTTCCAACCCTTAATATTTGTCCTCCCTTGACCTTTTGCTTGAAATGAGCAATGTAACACGTGTTTACAAAATAACAATAATAAAAAAAGAAATAAAAATGTTTGGTCTATTCCAAAAATATTCACACAAAAAATATGTTTATAAACTCTAGTATTTCTGGTCTGTATCCTACTTAAAGAATCTGATGAAGTAAGGAAATGTTTACCATACAAAACATGGAGACCCATACACCAGTATGGGCCCCTTCGCTGGCTTGGCTTAAGATCTTAAGCCTCGTCTGCACTGGCAAACACTTGCAAACATTTTGTTTAGAAACATCACCAAACAGATACGTTTGCTGATTTTTTTCTGTGTGTCAAAATTCGCAAACAGAAGCAAACTTCTTGAACGGTCACTTGATCACAATTGGCTGGCTCTAATCACATGACCCGAAACTGGTTCTTGATTGGTTCAAACATAAAACATGAGCAAACAGATGTTTGCCAATAGCTGCATGTCCAAACACCGGCAAACACGGTTTAGTGAAGTTTGTTGTTGTTTGCTAATGTTTTATGGGCTGTTCACAACTGCAAGCTTTTCTGAAAAACATGACCAAACTTCAAGTTTATATGAAATGTTTGCCGGTGTAGACCGGCTTTAATAAACTAAACAACTCGACAAATCTTTTGTCACTTAAACTTAGCATGATTTGACATTAATATTTATCTTTGTAACCGATACAAAAAACACAGTTTACAACATTTTTACATGCTTCACTGGCAAGAACAACAAATATGTATACACTGTGAAGTTTTGAAGGCTCATTCCATCATTTGTAGAGGAAACGTTATGCAAAATACTGGAACAACAACATCACGTGTCTAACGAAGAATGTTGGTAAACTAACAGGCAGGAATTTAAGCTGCATAGATGCAGGATGTTAAAGACAAAACCTTTAAAATCCATGCACGGGAAATGCTCGGAAAACGAGCGAGCATGCTAGTTTTTAAGAACCATCTTTAGTTGTTAATTTCACAAGAGAAAGGTACCACTTTGGATGAAACAAAATATATGGTCTTTGCTACCATTGTTATCAACACTAAGTGAGATTTTTCTTGTCAACTCATGACAAAAATGTTGGGTCACTGCAAATGATACAATGGGCCTTTAAGAATATAATTGACATGAGGTCAAACATGTCATTACAAGAAAAATGTGGCCAAGAAATGCATGAATACTTCTGCTGTCAGAGCTGTCAAAATTACATCTCTTGAGAAACGGAAATTAAATAAATGAGCATTATGCAACATCCTTGGAGATAAAGAAATTTCCTGGGAGAAAAATCTAAATTCAGACACCATTAAATCTGTGTCCATTTCTAATTCAGTAAGGAACAGCATTGAATCTGGCATTCACGAAGGGATTGAGCAAATGTTAATCCCATAAACGGGCCTTGATAGAAACTCTGCCCAGTGACTGTTTGTACCAAAAATCTGTGGGAATCTCCTCCAAATTATACTGTGCCATGATGTTTAGAGCCAATTACCATGACAACCCACGTCACACTTCGGCTGTCTATTGCAGACTAAGGTCTGAGCAAAAAGATTTTTACAAGGAAGACAAGAAGGCCTTCTCTCAATATTAGCTGGTAAAAGAATGGTAACAAAAGAACAAACCCTGAGTTGAACAGCTTCTTTGGTCTTCCGTTGTGTAGCGTCTGCGCCTTCTAATACTTGCGGTTCCGTCTTCCCCAACCCTGGCCCTGCTGAAAGAAAAACAGTCAAGTAGATTTCAAACAAGTGCTCAATCACAATAAGCATACCAGATTTGTTGACAAAACCTACACCCCGTTCACGTCGTCAACGAAGATTATTTCAGCGTCGTTAGTTAAAATGAGATATGTTCACATCTCACTTAAGGCTCGTTTACGCTCATCAGACCTGCCAACCTTTGGAATCACGAAACTGTATTCTGAAACTCAAAAAGTCGTATTCTTCATAAGAAAACTGTATTTTTCAAAAATATGCATAGATGTTATTGTAGATGAGCTTACCAACAAAGATTGAACATTGCTGCAATGCTCCAACTTTATTAGTTACAGGCCGTGTGCGCGATGCTAAAATCCGAACCGCACAATGTACATCGTACATGATTTTCTCCTTTCTGCGATGGATGTATGAAGTCCCATTTCTCCGAGTATTCTGCTTTGTACGATTGCTTCCTGTTATCCTTGGAGGTCGAAGCCATATTGAAATATTCACTTCACGCTTAAGTAAGGATCAGTAAAAATTATTGCCAGCATGGACGGCACGGTCTAGTCTGCGTATGCGTATATACCGCCATTCATCTATCCTATGCCTAGTGCTTTTGTATGCAACGCTAAGTGTATCTAACGCTGCATCTATGTAGCTAAGATTCTGTAGGCTAGTTTACCAACATTCTTCTTCAGATATGTTTTGCTCTATTCCAGGAATCCGTGAAAAGTTTCATCTTGCAAATGATAAATTGGGCTTTTAAGGAACCCGATTGTAACATTTTCTCAAATAAATTTGGCAATCAGCTTACCTTCTTTGGGCCCCCTTTGTTCCTGCGATCACCTTTCTTCATCGGACAGTCGTAACTCAGATGACCAACGTTGTAGCAAACAAAGCACCGATCACCTGAGCCCCGGTCATGTGACCGCCCATCCGACTGGTTACTGAAAAAGTCATAATAGTCCATTGACCATGCTCTTAAAACAATATACAGGTACAAATATGCCCAGTTCTTGGGTCATCAAGTGGTTATAGTGGTCCAATTTATTTTATGAACTTTTTTTTCAATCATGCAAACAAATTACTAAATGACTGATGGGAGCCAAGCTAGGAACACTGGGGAAACTCACAGCTTTACATCCCATCTGAAAGATGGAGCAATTAGGGTTAAGCATCTTGCTTAAGGATACAAGCATCTTAAGTGGTTTTGAACCCACAGCCTTAGGACGTTTCCACCTGACGTTTGCGAGTCAATAACTCAGACCACTCAGCCACATCAGTTCCTTTAGTTAGTACCAGTTAGGCTTAAGTTCATCAGACCAAACAAGAGAGGGCTTTCGCACTGTCACAGATACCGGTATGGATACGGATACATCATGACTTTATGCGCTTCTTGTAACGCGTAATCACATACACGTTTTCATACGCGTTGACTAAGGTATAAAAACGGATTAGTTTTACTTTTTTCGCTTTATCTGTGACAGACTTCATACATGTACATTTTGTTTCTTTTTTGATATATTTTCTTTGAATACGTATTGAATTTAAAGAGTCATGCCCAAGTAAAAGCGTAAAAAAATGAGCCGAAAAACAGACCCGAGCACAGAGCAAATTTGAACAATGGATGCCAATAAATGTACATACTGTACAATCACGCAATGCAAAGCCCAATTTAGTGTGTGCATCAATGTGAACAGTTACATTTATAGTAGCCGTATTCATACATGTGCGAAACCTCTCTTCAGGGCTCGAACATAACAGTGGTCCGGTGGCCAAATGCCAGTTAAAACTCTCGCGGACCAGTCAAAACATTGTTCAAAAAGTCCGGGTGGACCAGTCAAGATAATCTGGCACTTAAGTTCTTCAAAACGAAACGCATCATAGGTGGCATTTTAACATGCACAAATAACATGTGAAAAATGGAGGACCACTCAAGATGCTGGCTGACCAGTCAAGATGTGACCACAGTGGTCCGGGTGTCCAGAGTTTAAAAAAGGTATGGGGAAGCCCTGCTTCTATAGCAACAATGACTCACTCATATCTGGCATCCTGACCCTCATGGGTCTTATGATCTTCAGCACCAGACCCCTCATTCTGTCCATGCTCAGATGGTGAATGGCGCTCCTTCGCCTTGTCATCTGTGGTACAGACATCTAGTATTAAGCCAAGTTCCAACTGAATATAGGGCTTGGGAATGTGATGTCATGCAACATCACAATGCAGTGGTTTCCGCCATGTTATGTGGCAGTAACATGCGTGCGGTACGTTTAGCTTGTTTTGTTCTCACGCGTGCAGAACGCGTGCGCCGCGACATGTGGAATTCAATGACTAGGTCGTTATTTGCGTGATATGGAATCGCGCGGGCGCCGCACGCATATCCAAACTTGACGATGCTGCACGCCAGTTTGCATAGCAACCACTCACTACCTTCAAATATGGCGGCCCTTAGTTACCGAGACTGACGTCAATAATGGCGTCGTGACGTCGATTCCCAAGCTCTACATGTGGTTAAAATAATGCACATTACAGGGCTCGCAAAAATGTACTTGCCCTTCGGGATGGGTTATTTGAAATCTGGTTGCCTATATTTTATTTCTGCAACAAATCGAAAACTGTAGACCAAATTTTGACAATACACATTCAGCTGCTTACTTGAAACAACTTGAATGACTGACACAAAGTTTCTGAAATGAAATGTAAAAAACCACTTGTTTAAATAGTGGTTGCCTGTCGGGCATAGAAGTTTGTAGTTGTCCCAGGATATCAGGCAGCCGATTTAGCGAGCCCTGCATTATACTCTGACAAAAAAATTGAGAAAGCCGAGAGATGTATCATTTTATCGGTCATTAATGTGTACGAACATCCCGTCGCAAGACTGAAATATACCAGTGCTTCATACCTACCATGTACACCACATAGCAACAACAAAAAGTCTAGTCTAGTCTATATAAGTGTGCATGAAAGGAAGTACATTTTATGTAGTGTTGTTAAAGGAACACATCGGCTTTGTTGGGCTATTTTGGGCTCGAAATAGACCATTTTATGTAGTGTTGTTCATGTTGAGCAATCCAATAGACCTTTATCACGGTGCGTCCATTTTTGTCTTGTTCCCCACTGCATAGTACGAGTACGTGTCAGGCATGATCAGTGCAGTGCGTGTCTGCGCGATAGCGCGTGCAGTCTTCCGTTGTTGTTTTGAGAGAATCACTCTCCGCGCTGCGCGTTTTCTTAATCGCACGCCTTCATTGTGATGCACACAATGAACATTTTCAACACGGAGCCAAACTATTTTATTTCGGCAAGCCTCGCTTTCGTTGCGTTCATTTTAATAGGGGAAAAGAGAAGATGGCCGCACCGTGATAAAGGTCTATACTTCAGAGTAGCCTACCTGATGAGTGTCTTGACCGAGTCTCAGAGTTGATGTTCAAAACAGCCGTGGAGATATCATAAACCAGCTGCTTGTCATCCACACACGTCAATGATACACAAACACACTTGGGTTCTGTGGCAAGCTGGCAGATTAAAAACAGAAAGAATTTGGTTTAGGCTGGCAAATTTTACAAAAATGGTAGAATATATTGAGCTTATTATAACACAACATATAGAACGCGAATGATTGAGTCAACGTTTCGATCCGGAGCTCTTCATCAGGACTGTCGTAAATTACTAGATAGCACGAGTAAATAAATTCAAATTGTTTTTCCTTCAAATCTCTAAAATCGCTATAGACTGCCGAAGTGAATACATTATTAGTTATCCCACGAGCGCGAGTGGAATACGGCATCATGTAGTGCGTTTGCGTCCCATATCCCACGAGGCCGAAGGCCGAGTGGGATATGCAAGGGGACGCATGCATTTGGAATACCAGGGCGCATCACGCAGAGTGCGACATAAAATCGGAAGACGGGACATAGGATAATGTCACACTGTTGTTGCCATGGATCCACCAATCAGAACCACAGATTCAAGTTTGCTTGAAGATAACATCTTTTGTTGGTTGCCTAGGCAATTGGCTCTGAACTAAAAATCACTGAACCGTGCCCCTGTGCTTTTGCAATGGTACTTTTGCCGACTGCCATGATAGTTTAGAGCCAATTGCCATGGCAACGCACATCACACTTCGGCTGTCTATTCAGGCAAAATAACTAAAAGTGCAATGCACTGACATAATAAGAATGAAATGCTCGATTATACAGCCATCAAGGGGAGGTTGACCTTAATTTGCCCTTAACGGCGGTATCTATTAATCATTGTTTAATGAGTTGTCTGTGGCGGATCTCTAAATAAATTATATATCTCAATAAATAAAAGGTGCTGTGAGGACAACACACAGATGGGAGCAAGGTCATCAATTTCTTACTTAAAGAAAGGGAGCTGCGTAAAAGCCAGGGACACATTTATACACCGTGTACATTAGCTTGATCATGGACAAGTCTGTACAGAGGCTTTCACTCTCAACACTGATAGGGAGTTTGATAGCATCATGGGCAAAGTCACAGTTATTTTCATCTTTTTGTTCTTGGGATCCATCTTGGCTTGCCATGAGCTATGCTCCAAATTTAACCTGAAATTTTTCCAAGCTGAAAATCGAGCTTTGCTGGCTAATATTATGCACAGTCAAACTACACGCTCTGCGATCATCTGTGTGCGTGAGTGTGCTATGCTGCCATCTTGTGTGTCTGTCAACTTTCATAAAGATGCCAACATTTGTCAACTGAACCAAGCTACAAGAATCCAGGATGCAGAATCATTCAGAGAAGTTCATGGAAGTCTCTACTTCGACACTGATCCAGACACACCCTTGTTCTCAATCCGTCATTTCATCAGTTGCAATGATCTCCTGCAGTCTGGCTACACAACCAGTGCTAAATATACAATCTATCCTAATAGTTTTCAGAATGGCCTGGTTGTTTACTGCGATATAGAAACTAGTGACGCAGGATGGATCGTCATTCAGAGACGCCAAGATGGCTTGGTCGACTTCTACCGTGACTGGGAGACCTACCGCGCTGGCTTTGGAACCTTGTCTGGAGAGTTTTGGATCGGTAATGACGTCTTGCTGAACCTGACCAAATTCACCGGATGGTGGACACTTCGAGTGGAGTTGAGGATTGGGAAGGCAACACAGCTTGGGCCGAGTACGAGGAGTTTGGTGTTATTGGGGATTTGTACAATCTGCATGTCCGTCACTACAATAATGAGAGCACCTTGTGTGATGCTTTGTCATGGCATGACACTGAACATTTCTCAACATACAATGAAGATCACGATGATGCCCCATACAATTGTGCTGAAAGGTACCATGGTGGTTGGTGGTATTTATTTATTTATTTATTCCATTTATTTACCCAGGGTGTGCCCAAACAGTTTACAAAAACTGGTTTCCATTGGGGCCCTGCAAACACACATAGAACAAATATACTAAATTGAACAACTTCATAATTACTAACAAACTGGAAGAAGATACATTTGTACAACAATTACAACATAATACAAAAAAAAAAAAAACCGAATGGTTACAGAAGAACATCACAAGTAATTATTATACATGCATGTGACACTAAAATTTACGCTAATTACGGGAAGGGCGAAAAACCCGCAAAAACTCTTTTTAAGAGAAAACAAAATTTTAAAAATGGGAAAATTCCCCTCCGGCTCCAAAATTAAAGTTTGATTTTATGGCAACCAAGTCATACGACTCCGTAAATTAGCATTTCTCACTTGAAGTTGATCATGTGAATATTATGTGTATGTTTGGCGAAGTGCCGATTTGAATGAGCTCAAAGAAGACATAGTTCTAAGGTGAGCACTGAGGCTGTTCCAAATTGCGGCGCCAGTTACAGCAAAACTCGAGGCGTAAGACCCCTTTCGTGCAAAGGGAATTTTCAGTGTCTTTTCGGCAGATTGACGAGTTTCTCGAGTTTGTACGTAAGGTGTAAATAGACTTGCCATATACTGCGGGGCCAAGGAATTGATGCTTTTAAAGACGAATATAGCTTTCTTGTATTTAACTCTCTCTGGATAGGCAAGCCAGTCGAGCTTTTTAAACATGTCAGCTGATGGCGTTAGGAAATCGCATTTCAGTATTATTCTGGCTGCACGTTTGAGGCATTTGTTCAAGACATTGTTATGAGATGCGTAACGGTCACCCCATACTGTGCAACAATAATCTAGACTAGGCATGACTAAGCTTAACATAAGGGTGTTCATGTGCTGTTGAGTTACACAGTCGCGAATTCTTTTTAACATAGCTAATTTCGAGAAAACTGTTTTCTTTACATATTCGACATGTTGGTTCCAACTTAAGGTTTCGTCAATAATAACACCCAAGCATTTAAACGATTTAACGTTATGCACTTGATCATTATTAATGTGTACTCTGAGCTCATGCGCGCTTATCTTTTTCTTTGAGCCAATTAGCATACATTTAGTTTTACTGGCATTAATTTTGATTTTATTTTTAACGGACCACAGATGAATCATGTCTAATGACTTGTTAAGGCTAGTTTCAATTTCGACAATGCTTTCGGAACTGCAAGTTAGTGTGGAGTCATCGGCATACATATATAGCTTATCGGATACATAAAGAGGCAGGTCATATGTATATACAAGAAACAATAATGGGCCCAGAATTGATCCTTGTGGTACACCGACACTTATAGGCAAGCATTTTGATATATGTTTACTAATATTAACGGTTTGACTGCGATCACTGAGATAGGACTTAAACCAGTTTATTACTGAAATCGACATGTTCAGCTTTTCTAATTTTTCTAAAAGAATTTTATGGTCAACGCAGTCAAATGCCTTACTGAAATCTAGGAAAACTGTTCCGGTCATTCTCCCGTGATCCATAGCTTGAAGACACTCGTTTGTTAAATCGTTTAGTGTACTTTCTGTCGAGTGCAAAGGCCGAAATCCAGATTGACAGACAGGAATGAAATTATTTTCATCAAGGTACGAGTACATGTTCGAGTGTATCCATCTTTCTAGGATTTTAGAGATAATCGGCAAGATTGATATAGGTCGGTAATTACATGCGTTGCACTTATCGCCTCCTTTATGAATAGGTGTAACTGAAGCATGTTTCCATGCCTTGGGATACTGTTCATTTATTATGGAGAGGTTAAATATATGCGTTAAAGACTTAGTAATAAAAGGTGCAGCCATTTTAATCATATTAACGCTAATACCATCTGGGCCTGTTGCTTTCCCAACCGACAAAGATGCAATTTGCTTTTTGACAAACTCTTCTGGGATACTAGGGAGAGAACAATGTTCGTAATCTGGTGAAGAAACAAGAGAATGGTCGTGAGAATCATCGGCCTCATTTGAACTTGTGTGATTCTCAGCGGCCATACGTACACCAATTGTTGAAAAATATTCATTTAAATTATTTGCGATGTCGGTAGGGTCATCAACATATTCTCCGTTTGAGGAGATGATTGAACTCGGGACACATTTTTGTTTATTGGGAAGGACTTCTTTAAGTTTCTTCCACAGGAGTGATGAGTTATCCTGAAATTGTCACTTTCTTTGGCTGAAGCGCTTCCCCGAGAGACGTAATTTTGGCAGTCATGGTGTTGGCGTCGTCCGTTGTGTTGTTGGAACCGACGTGGAGTATTACCTCCGATACGCCGTATTTGGACGATAACTGCTGAGCCTCATGAGTAACAGTTTCAATCTTTGCGCCTCGCATTGTTTGGCAAACTACCTTTGATTTCTTGCTTAGTTTCCTAGGTTGCAGGTGTTTGATCATGGAGTCACCGATGATAAGAATGTCCGCAGACGCAGTGGGGGTCGGTGGCTCTGTCTTTTTGCGATGCTGTTCCTTGTGTCTCTCGCGGTACTTCTTCAGCTGTTCTTCATGGGACACAGTATAGGTACTGTTTAGTAGGCTGCCTGAATGGGCAGTACTTCAACCAATCAGTGGCTACTTATCGTGGTGGAATCCACTGGGAGTGTTGGAAAGGACGATACTACTCCTTGAGAAAAAGTGTCATGAAAATACAATGATGTCTAAGAGCAATGCATGCCTATCCAGAAATTAACAACATGCTAATTACTGTGTGACAAACCAGACAGATTTACCTTATTTCTTTACCTTATTAACAACATGCTAATTACTGTGTGACAAACCAGACAGATTTACCTTATTTCTTTTTTCAAATTCATGCCAAGAGGCTGTAAGGCATAACCTCTTAAAGTTTTACATTAAGTCAAAGTTGAGATTCTGAAATTTTGGGATACCGTGGAGATAATACTTGAAAAGAAAATGCATGTTAAACCATTAAATACATTCCCATATGCCAGAAAATAATGTTAAAAAACATGCCAAATCTCCAAAATTGCACCTTCCTTCAGAACTGTTCACTCATTCATAATGTCACAATGATTTATAAACCACTGGGCTGTGAAATCTTCTTTTCACAGAATTTTGCCGACATCTACCAGGGCTTCGCGGAGTTGCTCAGCGAGGGGGGAGCTGGTGAACGAATGAGCGCCCTCACGGGACTAGTGCCGATATAATATAGATATTACCAGTGCCGTAATAGCAGTGCCGTAATAGCATTGCCGATATTGATGTGCCTTTATTATTCTTTAATTTTGTTTTGTTTTGATGACAGCACCATGAATTTGCCGAATAAAATAAACATCAGTGTTGTATTCATACTCGTACTCAATCAGACCATACTCGTACTCAATCAGACCATACTCGTACTCGATCATATCATACTCGTACTCGATCAGAACATACTCGTACTCGATCAGACCGTACTCGTACTCGATCAGACCGTACTCGTACTCGATCAGACCGTACTCGTACTCGATCAGACCGTACTCGTACTCGATCAGACCATACTCGTACTCGATCAGACCATACTCGTACTCGATCAGACCATACTCGTACTCAGAACAAAAAGTAAACGAAGTACTTGGACTCAACACAGTACTTGACTCCCCAAGTACTCGTGCTCGAATAGCAGTACTCAACTAAAAAAAAATATCCAAATAGTCCGGTTTTATCGTGCACAAATGTATGGTAGAGAATCAATGCATAGTTCCGACCTGTCAATCAAGCCGAACCCGCCGACCAATCACAACAGAGCTAGCAGACGTCGCCCACATAGGTCAAAGTGCATTGCCTACAACAACACAACAACATACAGTTTGTACAGTGTTGTATGCGGTGATCCGGGTGAATTTTTGGTTTCAAGGCCGGGCGTTTCGCTGTTCAAAGGTAAGAAAGCATGTATTTCATGATGATATGACATCCCTGTATTACTGGCCCTTTACTCAGTGTGTTCTAAGATAACTGTTGACCCTGAAACATGAATACCTTTGAGTTTTCTCCAATGAATCTGTGCTTTCCGTTGAAAGTCCCATTGGTTTGTGCAGTGTGTGTGGACATTTTGAGGGATAGCGTGTGAGGCATAGCAACAATGTATAAGGGGGCGGAGTTAACTGGGCAAACTCGGAACTATGCATTGTTTATTTGTTGAGCGAGAGTACTGCAGAGCTACCAACCATTCCAGGGGCGGAGCCAGGAATGTTTGCAGGGAGGGGTTATGCCAGTGCATTATGTGACTTTTTGTACTTACCACTCTAGCAGTGAGAATTCTCCCCTGTGTGTATCGAGCGAAAGCATCTCTTGCTTGCTGTGAGAAGCGTGGATGTTCCTTCGTAGCAAGACTCAATTCCAACGCCTGAAAGGATGATGTAAAGGTCTCTTATTGAAGTTTCCTACTTTTATTTGGGGGGGGAGGGTGGCTGGGGGCTGGGGAGGGGGAGGGGTGCTGGGGGCTGGGAGGGGATGGGGGAGAGGGGGGGAGAGGGGGACCTGTGGAGGGAGTGGGGTGTGAATATAACTGTTACTTTCCATCCTTGCACAACTATTGACCTTTATCACGATGCGGCTATCTTCACCTTTTCTCCCAATTAAAACTAATCAAGGGTTCAAGCAAAAAGAGTTTGAGTACCTAACTGGGAGCTGGGCTGCTTGGTCCCAAGGGAGTTGTGGTTTATAATTGATTGCTTTCCGGTGACGTCACCCCTTCCATCCACCATTTTGGTGGACATTTTTCATGACCCACGTGGCTCTAGTAATAACCGGCCAAAAAAGCAATAAAAGCGCATTGGTTGCACTTACCTCTGTTGCTTGAACTAGCTTTATGTTGTTGCGCCATGGCTGTAAAAGCACTTTCGTTTTTACAAGCCGAGTGCATGCTCAATAATTTGAATGTATCACAATGCCCGCGTGCGGCATCTTCGAATGAAAATACGCTGGTGAGTATTTTTTACGCGTGTTCATGTGCACGCGCGTGACTGTTGACCACCAAACATTTCCGGATGTTCTACGTCATCGAAAGCAATCAATAGACCTTTATCACAGTGCGGCCATCTTCTCTTTTCCCTAAAAGTCAATGTAACAAAAGCGAGGCTTGCAGGAAAAATAATTTAGTCCCGTGTTGAAATTGTTAAGTGTGCATCACAATGACATGCGTAGCACGACAAACAAATTCGCAGCGTGGACAGCGATTCTTTCACTGACAACAACGGTAGATTACACATGCTAACTCGCTGGCATGCAGATGCACTGATCATGCTGACACATACAGGGGTGCAAGACAAAGATGGCCAGACCGTGATAAATATCTATTAAAGGCACAGGCTCATCAGCAATGCATGCTCCCCAAATTTGTGGCACGAAATACGCAGCTCCATAGCAAAGGCATGGAACTGCGCATTTCGTGGCACGAATTTGGCACGCGCGCATTGCTGACGAGCCTGTGCCTTTAAGCCCAGTGACCAAGGGCAATAATGCAAGCGCACCGAGCACCTTGCCGAGTGGATTTGGGTGTGGATTAAGAACTTATAACTGACCTGGTAAGGGAACAGCTGGTGCGTTGCAGGTAGCGTTTTGATTCGAAGCACTTCAACGACTTCAGCTTGGCCGAAGTCGACGTAACGGACTCGCACCTGGGCCACGAAATAAACCAACACAATTGTGCAATCTAAATAGGCACAACCTATTACTTAAAGGCACAGGCTCGTCAACAATGCGCACACATCAAATTCGTGCCACAAAATATGCAGCTCCATGTCTTTGCTATGGAGCTGCGTATTTCGTGGCATGAATTTGGCATGTGCGCATTGCTGACGAGCCTGTGCCTTTATAGATAGATTACAGGATTGGAAAACTGCTAAAAATTGCATTTATCTCCATTTGTGCGATTAAGGATGTGTATAATAAAAACCCGTGTCCATGCTTTAAAGAAATTGTGCAAAGCCACCGTCCCATTTAGGCTGGTTCCCTGGCTGTACTGCATGGAAAGCGCAGCCACAATACCATGGAAGTCAGGGACCTAGTTTCGATCACATGAGGGCGCCCTTGTTCAAAAATGTGTGTGCACACACATTTATATAGATTTTTTAAAGACCAGCAGACACCCTGTTCACCACATCTTAAAGACAATTCCCTCCAAGAGGCTCCTACCTTATCATCCGCAAAGCCTTCTACCCTGGCACGACACCACAGTCCAGCCTCAGACTGGGCACAAACAACCTTGATATCCTTCAGTCTCTCCAAAGTCAACGGCTCAAAAGGCACGCTGAAATAAATACAGACAATACTCAAGGATTTGGCAAGTCATTGCAGGCTTTGTTAACTAAAGTATTATAGGCATGGCTGTCACACGGCTGTCACACGGCTGTCACATGACCGTCAAATGGCCACCACATGATTGAGACCAATTTTAGAAAATTTATGCTTCAGCAAATTTTTGCATTAAGCACAGCATTAAAATTTGCTTGAGCTCAAACATATTTCACAATACAAGGCCATTCTTAGCATAATGTTTGTTTGCCTCAACTGAGTCTTTGTGCAAATATTCAGAAATCTTCACTGATAATGTATTGGCTTGGTTATTACTGCCATAGAAAACATGTGTCTTTCCACGGTAAAGGGGGCATTTTGGCAACACAGCCCATATTTTCGAGGAAATACCTTTGTCTGGTATCAAAATAAAAGAAATAAGTTTCAGTTGTTCTGAAGAGATAACTTAGGCCCAAAAAGGGTTACAAATAGTGTGACAACATGCCTTTCTAAAAAAAACTTTGTACAAATTTCCAATACACGCTTGTAACCGGGACGAACACTTGTGTTACATTTTAAGGCCGTCCCGGTTAAGAGAGTATATTGGAAATTTGTACACAGGGTATTTCGAAAGACATATTGTCACAGACAAAGGTATTTTCTGGAAAATATGGTCCGTGTTGCCAAAATGCCCCCTTTACCACGGAAAGACTTATGAGAAAGCCCTAGACCACAGCACCTCCTTAAGGAAAATTAAGATCTCCAACAAAACATTAATCTATTTTTCTAACCTGATGTCGTGCATGAGTCTACGCAGCTGTGATTCCTGAGCCGGTCCCCTCAATCTTGATGCCCAGAATCGGCCATTATCAGACAGCGGTGTGGCTACATAAATACTGAAGCTGGAGTCAACAGCTGTTAACATCGAAACCAAAATATGTAGAAGAGATTAAGGCTGCAGTTTCTACTCAAGTTTTAACCAAAATTTGTTGCATTCTGAAATCGGATCTATTCTAAACAAGCATGCTGTGGGTTCAAGGAAGTTGTGGGTACGAATCCCACCCGAGCACACTACGTTTTTTCATAGTGTCTCGGGGAAGCACTGTGCTAATCAAGTGCTGGTCAAATACGTCAGGTAGGGCAAAAGCAAACCCTAATTCAGCATTTTGTGAGACAAACTGACTTACCGATCTTGAATCCATCCCCTGTAAATGTGCCAGGACTTGGCTTAGACGTCTCCACAGCGCTGCTGCTGCTGGGGGAAAAAAACAAAACTATTGCACTAAAAACAAAACACGTAGGATCGTTGTTAAATAGATGTAATTTGGTTGGTGCCGTTAATAAGAGAAAATTTATCGGCCATTTACTGTCACGTAGTTGCCGACTTGTTTATGTGCATAGCTTTTCAAAATCAGGCTGCCATGCTTGTTTGTGAGTAACCACGTGTGTGCGATCGTGCAAGCATGAAACTGCATTCTTTGAGGAACTTACCAAGTATCGGCAGATGACACGATGGGGTCAAGTCCCAATGGAACAGGTGGCTTATCCATGCTACCGTAGAATCCCATGCTACCGTAGGGTTGATACATCATCCCACTGCTGCCACCAACACTGCAGGCATTATCAGGGCTGTTAGCCATAACCCAGTTACTCTGTACGGCAAGACGCTCCACCAATGATTGATCATCACCCAACTCCTCATCCTCGATGCCTGGTTCAATGGAGTAGTTGTTCGAGTCCGTTCTTGTCTTTCTCTTGGCATGCGCTGCGTCTTGGTTTTCCTCTGATTTGGTCTTTGATGGTTGTGATCCCGACATCTGGCCGTTAGGATCAGATGAGGACAAAACAGAATCGTTTGTCTGTGCCTTGGTTTGGGATTTCAAACCTTTAGTCATCTCCTGCGAATCAGGAAGACCATCTTCTTGCTGTCTTGAAGAATCCTCTTTAGATGCTTCAACTTCTTTAGATGCATCTACCTTTTCATCTGGGTGACTTGTCACTGCCCCTTCAGGTTTTGACACATTCACCTCTCCGTTAACAGTCTTAGAGGCTGTGTCACTGCCTTGGGCGCCATCTTGCTCCACCTTAGTGCCGCCATCTTGCTCCACCTTAGTGCCGCCATCTTGGCCATGCTCAGTACCATCCTCCTTACAAGGCTTTGTAAGACTCTCAACAGTCACGCTGTTTTGAGCCGCATCATTGTCAACAACTTGACCTGTCCCATTCTCCTGCTCCATATTTCCTGTTCCACCCTCCATTGCTCCTTCCCCACCTCCCTGCTGTGTCTTGGTCGAGTCCTTGTCTTGGCCAATCACTCCTTGAGATGCCTTCGTCTCATCTTTAGTTTCTGCTGTCAGGTTCTCAGGAGTGACCTCCTTGCTCTTGCTAGTTTCGGTTGCAGCAGCTTCTGTAGAGTCTTTTTTTTGTTTTTTCTGCTGTAACAACAAAAGAGTAACATTTTCACCAAAATTTTCAGAAGGAATCAGGCTGGATTCAAACTGAGCCTTTTTGCACATAAATTTGATGCACGTCCCCTGAGAAAAGCAGTGTGGAAGAAATTTGGAGTGAAACAACGCATTAAAAATTACAGAATCACAAAATCACTTTCCGCCCAAGATCAGTGTGAATCTAGCCTCAGATGACAATCTCATTTCTCAAACACTAAGCTTGACAATATTTAAGTAGTGCTCCAGGTCAACCATATTTAACAGTGCATTTTCTGTTTTGAAATGTAAATCAGTATTTTAGTGGCTTTTCAAATTTCATCCACAGAAATACTCAAATGCATCATGTATGATAGCGGTTAAAGCAAACAAACATTTTTTGAGTGATTTAAAAGTCAAAATCACAAAGATATATAAAAAGTGCTCAACTTAGGTTGAGTTATGGTGGACTTTTCTTGACACGGGTAACTAGTTCTCAGTGGATAGGTGGTGTGTGACAGGTGGTCATGTTCCCGTCATTCGGGTGCGAGAACATTGTTTGCGTGTCAAGAACAGGCCGCCCGAACTCCACCTTAAATGCGAAAACAGAATTTTAGAAATCATCTTATTATCTCTTTCAAATGACAATTTGTTGATATGAGAATGAATACTAAAATGAAAACGTCACCCTTGTGCATTGCCAAGGTTACTGGGTCTACATTAAAACCAGTGAACTGTTTTGCTGCCCTTAACCAATGGACGTTTAAGATTACCAGTGAATGTGTAGACCATGGAAACTGTCACACTTCAGTAGTCAATAACTACACTAAGATTCTTGCCTGTTTTGCTTCCTTGGTCTTCTCTGGAGTTGTGTCCTTTGTTTTACTGATAGGAGGCACGTAGTCCTTCATGTACCGGATATCTCTACACATTACGGTGTCCTGATGGCAAAGATTCACAACAATATTTATCTATTTATCTCTCCCACCCTCTTAATAGTTCTTTTGAATTGCTCCCGTCTGGGTGACGACTAAGGGTACCACTTGCCCGTAAGAATGCCTATAAGAAATCATTTGTACCATCAGCAATAACCGAGCTTAATTTGTAATTTGTGATTTTAATGTGTGTAACATTTGTAAATAACTGTGTTTATTTTGTGTCATGTGAGCTAAAGACAAATTTCCATTTTATGCCTGTCATTTGGTGGATAATAAAGTTTATTCTATTCTATTCTATTCTATTCTAAGAACAATCTTTAACCCTCCTACACTTGATACCCTGTTTACACCGAAATCCTGAGGGACTTGAGTGATTTACAAAAAACAATTGGTCAAAATGGCATTTCCTCAGGAGTTGGTCGGCAAAATCTTAAGTTCCTCCTATGTTACTTGTCAGAAGGTCGTTAGTTAGTCCTGAACACTCGCAATAACTCAGGGGGGAATCGCCATCGTTCGGCACAAGTTCCCCGACCGTATGGAACGGTTCAAAACGGTCGGGAAACTTTCTCGGTCGCCCCCTTGACAAAAGTTTCATGACCACTCACGAGTCCAAGAAATACAGAATTTTACAACTCGTAAGTCGACCCTAACTTGGTCGTGCTTCGGTGTAAACATACCATTAATTAGGTTTCCATTAGGTTTTGGAGGGTGCAACAGTAGGAGGGTTAATGAAATTATTTCCCATGAAAAAACAAGAACCAAAATAAAGAAGAAATAAATTTTGACCTGACCGTGCAAAATGATATGGATGTCGTGCATCCAACTCATTGTTCATGTGCTCTTGGGCAAGGCACTTTTCCACGAATTGCCTCTCTCCACCCAGGAGGAAATGGGTACCTGTGAGGGTAGTGAAAGCTAATGTGTTTGATTAGTCCCTGTGCGCATAAGCTGCACGGGACTGTATACTCCCCAGGGAGCTGAGAAGGATTAAGGAATGATATTACTGAGCCCAATGACCAGGGGTAATAATGCAGAAAGCGCATTGGGAGATCCAGCAGATCTGAAATACACTATATAAGAACAAGCCTATTATTATTATTAAATATGTCTGGGCCAAGTTTTTGCATGGCTGATCTAGAGCCATTAACGAACAAAAACACAATAGACATTCTGGGCGGTACCTGAATATTCCAGGCGGTACCCAGGTACTGCCTAGAATGTTCGTTTTGTTTTCTCATTTTAATTGGCCTGGATCCAGCACTCATTTCTGGTTATGGTTGAGAAAACTCATTTCGCACGGCCAGGTCACAAATAGATTGCTTTTGGCCACGTGCAACATCCTGGAATGTTTGGGTGTCAGCGTGTACGCGCGCGCGCGCCAATAGATAACAAAAATACCCATCAGCGTGTTTTTATTCGAAAATGCCGCACGCGCGCGTCGCGATACGTTTAAATTATCGAGCATGTACAAACGGAAGTGTTTTTTGCTTTCATAGCCTGAAGAAAGACAGCCATGAGGCAACAATTTAAAGCAAGGTTAAGCAACAGAAGTGCAACAAATACATTTCTCACTCTTTTTGCTGGTTATCAAGGGGAACAATTGTTTCTTTGTGGTGGGTCGGCGCGATAATCCCAATGCTTTTCAATTTTTATTCCTTTTAGAAAAATGATTACCTTTTTGCATCTTGCTTCCTCAGCTGTGAAGGATAAAAGAGAACAAATGTCTTGAATGGGGAAATTTATCAATTAACGAAAGACCTTACAATATGGACGTTCGAGTATTTTAAATTTAGGTTAATTTAAAGCTGCCATGCAATGAACAATAAGGAACAAAAGAACGCTGACAAAACCATATTAAATTGGAAAATACAATTAAGTAACGACAAAGACATTCTAAAGCACTTGCACTCATCTGAGCAAAACGCAAGAATGGCGTGGTGACGCTATCGACAATAGTATAATGCAAAACCATCTTAAATTACAATACTAAGATAAATCTTTAAAGGAGTATACTCAAGAAACAGACATTGTGCTACACAAGTGTAATTCGCAGATTATTGTTATATAAGAAATATGACCCACTGAAAGTAGATACAAACTTGACAATGAATGGCAAATGCAGCAATGCGTTGTAATAGGTCGCGTAAACTGAGTAAAGAATTACTTTTTGCATACAACTTTTTCCATACAAAAAAACATCATCTTGATGACACCCAATCCATACTGAAAGGCATTGCTGCATTTACCATTCTTTGTGAAGTTCGCATCCGCTTTTCAGTGGCTCAAATTTCTTGTTCTTTGTATATAATTGTTTAACATAACGTCTCTTGTTTCTACATAGCTATTCATATTGAAATGAAAGCTTTAGTCAGGTACCTTTCTCCATGATTACTCCCTTGATATCAGTTGCCTTATGAGGGTTCTTCAGATCAACCAGGTATACCAGACCTTTATCCCCAGATGAAAGCGCCATCTAACAACATTGAATTGAATTAGTCTTGTATGAGTAAGGAAAATTGACTGAACCGAGATAAACACCCAAGATGTGGCCAATTCCGGGAAATTCATACGTACGTTTCAGAGACTTTGAGGGCTTGTAATGCTTCACGTTTTCAAGTTGTTTGATTTTAAACACGTTTTTCAAGAATCCTTGATGTAATTATATAATATTGAGGCTTTGAGGGTGATATGAAAATATACTGCACGAGTCCTATATATATTTTCATATCACCCAAAAAGACATCCAATATTATTATTGTTATAGAAAAGGAAGCTTATAACTTCTTTGTTTTGTAGGATTTCCGCAAGATTTTTGTCCGTTTGGTGTTGAAAACTTCAGTTCATTTCCAACGTTTGCAACTGCATGGGCTTTTGTTACTGTTGTACAGTATTGTTTGTTACTGAACTCACACGCGCATTGTGCGCGCATTGTGCGCACAATGCACAGTGCATTTACTTGATTCCTGAGAAAAATGATTGTAATGCCATTCTCAGTAAGTTATTTGTCAAAAGCTCCTTGTTTTTCTATCCATTTGAGAAATGCACAGCCATGTATGGCATACCATTCTGAACCCATTAAGGAAAAACAGAACTGTTACTACACCTGTTTTAGAATTTCACAGTTGAGTATGACATTTGCTGTATGATCGGAGAATTCCCATCGTGCCTGGTGGGGTAGGTCCTCTTCTAGGTCGTCAAAGAGGCAGAACTCTAAGGCCTGGTGATAGACGACAAACGGCAGAAGGAATAAACATTTATGTCTGCTGCTCCAACATGCCAGCAAAGCTGCTTTCGATCGTGAAACCAGGCATCCCTGGTGTTTCCGAAAGCATGTTGATGCTCCAGATGGTAGCACCAACTGCTCCCAAACTCGGCGTCATCATGACACATGGGGGACATGCGAAGTTAAATACTTCTTACAAACATGGCCGACACGTTGTAGAATAATTTTTGAAATTTAGGTTTACATTTTTAACCAGTTAACGCTGGGATTATTTCAAACATTGATGTACGTAGGCGCGGGTTTATTTTTAGTTGAAGCATGGAGGAAGAAAATCAACTGAACTCATTAACCATGCACATTAAAGTTTTGTTGTTATTTCGATGCACTGTCATTGTACACCCCAGTGCAGCTTTGTTTTATACTTTTTTTTTTTTCCCGCGAGTGTAGATGTCAAACGCAGTTCTCTAAACGTGTTTACTAGTCCTCCGCTACACCGGTGTGGAAATCTTGACATGTTTACACGTCCTCCAGGGTCAAGTGGTTAATTTCCAATCTTCCACATTGAATTAAAATGTTGTACAGTAGGTATTTAAGTTTTTTTATCAGAGAACAAGCTTTTTATTTATAATGACTGTGGTGCACCAGGAATCCCCAAAATACAAAAGTTGTTCTCGAGAGATAATTTAAGAAACTTTAATACCTGGAATGGTAGATTCTGGAATTCTTCCTTTAAGGGATGAACTGCAGCCAATGGTACATCATTGTCATGGGCATAGTCAAGCCATCTCACTCGGGCTAAACCCTGAACAAAAGAACAATAAACCATAAAATTTGATTCTTTTTCAAAATAAAAGTTTGCACTAAAATTAGAAAATATCTTGCAAACCCAATACAAAAAAACTGCCAAATTCTTTAATTTCTACATCTATTAATATTCAGAATCGCCAAGATAATGGAAATTGTGATTCCAATTCCCAACTTGGAATCAATTCCCAACTTAGAATCAATTCTAATCAACCCCAGAGTGGATTCACTAACCTTATCTTTTTTCAGTTGTTCGACTCGACCTCGGTACCAGCGATGGTCTTCCTGAATCTAGCTACAATCGTGAATTGATTACCAACTTGGAATCAATTCCCAACTTGGAATCAATTCTAATCAACCCCAGAGTGGATTCACTAACCTTATCTTTTTTCAGTTGTTCGACTCGACCTCGGTACCAGCGATGGTCTTCCTGAATCTAGCTACAATCGTGAATTGATTACCAACTTGGAATCAATTCCCAACTTGGAATCAATTCTAATCAACCCCAGAGTGGATTCACTAACCTTATCTTTTTTCAGTTGTTCGACTCGACCTCGGTACCAGCGATGATCTTCCTGAAACTGGCTACAGCACAACATTCCTTCCTCAATCTCAACTTGGGTTAGAGGACTCTTCACAATATCCTCCCTGAACAAACAATTGATAGCAACTTACTTAGCTGTTCCGTGGATATCATCAGGGACCAATTTCAGAGAGGTGTTACGCACAAAATGTGTTTGCAAAAAATGTACATCGACTTCGGTTCTTAGTAACAGTTGTAGAACATCAGTCAATCCTAATACACATCACATACAATTTGGACTGGTAAGTTAAAGGCAGTATACATCATTGGTAATCTCGAAAATCAGAAATGTTCACAGATTTACGCCTAACTTACACAATATAAACATGATGACCGTAGAAAACTTCCCCTGAAATGGTTTTGTCTGAAGTGCTATAGTCTTTGAGAAATGAGTAAAACAATTAGTTTTCGTCTCATGAGACGAAAATTCAATTCGCCCCAAAACCATTTCGCCCAAGTGCCATTTCGCCCCAAACCACTTCGCCTGAGTGCCATTTCGCCCAAAATTACTTCGTCCAAACACTACATAGAAATGACTGCAAACCCTTTTTTTACTGTTTTCTCAAAAGTTAGACGAAGTACGGAGCTGGTTTTTGCTCAGGTTGGTTTTAATCATGCATATCTTCAATCACACAGGGGGATACAACTATTTGTATACTATCTTTAAAACCCATTTTTTTACAAAGCAAAGAAATTGTGTGCTAAACAAATTGTTGTGCTGATCAAACACCACATTCACTGTGCTTACAGGTACCCATTTGATGCTGGGTGGAGAGAGGCAATTTATGGCAGAGTACCTTGCCAAAGGGCACATGTACATGGGTCATGGGTCAACCTGGATTCTAACTCATGGCCTGCAGAATTAACCAATGTCTTGAGTTGAATGTGCTGAGGGACTCTGCTGGGATACTCTACACACCATCTTCAATGTGCTGAGGGACTCTGCTGGGATACTCTACACATCATCTTCAATGTGCCGAGGGACTCTGCTGGGATACTCTACACATCATCTTCAATGTGCTGAGGGACTCTGCTGGGATACTCTACACATCATCTTCAATGTGCTGAGGGACTCTGCTGGGATACTCTACACACCATCTTCAATGTGCCGAGGGACTCTGCTGGGATACTCTACACATCATCTTCAATACATGATACCCACCTTATTCTGAAGCTCAGGTTTTCATACATGTTGGCTACGTCCTCTTTTAGATTCCTGCTGACCCAGAAACGACCCTTGGGATCCAAACGACTCTCCACGTATATCTGCAGAATGTCACCTGATAGCAAGGTTTGAACAGGAATGAGACCAAAATTAACCTTTTGTTAGCATGATACCTACTGAGGTCTTTGGTACGTACTTTGATGTTGATCACTGATTGTTGAAATTCAATCACAGGAAAGGTCATTTTTAAATGTGTTCAATGCTAAACAACCCTTCTATCTCTCAACCCCCCGCCCCCTTCCCATTTTATCCACCTTCCACACACCCAACCTCACCATCTTCCACCACCCCATGCTCTGCTCCAACCCCTAACTAAACCCTCACCCCACTACTGGACAATAGACCTAAGACAAAGATGTCACAGTTTGTTTACATGGGTGCAATTTGATGGAAGTCTAAGGGTACCGGATGGTATAGGGAACAATAGGAAAGCATGCATGTAAACAAACTGTGACGTCATTATGTTTCAGGTCTAATATAAAATGAGTTTACCTTGTTTAGGCGACTGCAGTTGTGGAGTAATACTGTCCTCCACTTTAGACGGAGAACCTCGTTCCTCTTCTTTCCCCTCACCAGCCCCGCCGATCGTAGCATCATCAGCTGACTTGAGGCAAAGCTCCTTGATTGTTTGCAGTAGATGGCTCACGTCTAGACACATCGGTTGGCTCAGAGTTGGAAACGATGTGTTTAAACTGCCAACTTCAAACTTGTCAATCTGAATGGAGACATCAGTGAACAGAATACTTAAGATATTCTGCGAAACATTTTCTAACAAACTATTAAGCCAGGTTTTGCAATTATGATAGTTCCTTTGTCCTCCTCAGGTAGCATGCTTGAGCCGCATTTTTAATTAAAAAAAAATTCTGGTTAACATACCTTCTTCTGAATCTCCTCATGGTTTTGAGCAAATTTCATCAAATCTCCTTGGAGAAGTTTCTGTGCCTCTGAACACACCTGCAAGCACAGAATAGTCTTGAGATAAATCAGTCTTGGAAAAATCATTTTATTTTTGTTTATGGCCTAGGGTTCTGGTTTACCAAACTCTATATGCCAGATACTGGAATGTAAGTTTGAATCCGGGCCACGACAAATTTAACACTTGCCACGACACGGTGCGGCCATCTTCTCTTTTCCCCTATAAAAAAAATTAACGTAACCAAAGCGAGGCTTGCAAAAAAAAAGTTTGGAGCCGTGCTGAAAATGTTCATTGTGTGCATCACAACGACATGCGCGCAGCGCGATCAAATAAACTAGCAGCGCAGACGGTTATTCTCTCAAAACAACAAGGGGAGATAACACGCGCTATCGCGCATATGCGCTGATCGTGCCCGACACGTACTATGGGGAACAAGACAAAGATGGAGGCACCGTGATAAAGGTTTAAAGGCGCAGAGACAACTTGGTTGTCTCAATGTAGACTAGTTATCCCCAGCCCCACTTGTATTGTAAAGACATCGGTAAATCTGGTCTCATTTTGGTTTGATAGGGCTGGTTTCTACCTAATTAGCCCTTACCTTGAGTGGCCTCTGGGCTTTGTACTGGACGACTTGTATAAAAAAAACAAAGAGGGAGAGAACCACATGGAGAACTTATTCCTAAATTTCTGGACCAAAACACAAGGATTTTTTTGTATATACAGAAGCACAAATGAGTGCTTTAGGAAAAAAAATTACAAATCAGCACAAAAGCCAACATTTCACATATCTGCGAGCAGGCGCTTACATTCTGGAAGTCTTTATTAGCCAGGTTGATGTGTCTCTCCCATTCTGCCAGTAAGGTTGACTTCTCTTTGCCTTCATCTCGTAGTGATGCTGTCAATTCTTTCTCTTTTTGCTTCAAAGCTTGCCACAGTGATTGCAAGGCCTGTGATACTCCCTGCTGCTTGTATTGAGCCCTAAAAGAACCAAAAGAGTTACATAGTACAGTTTGGTCTGTGTGGTTATGTGAGACAGTCCACACTTTCCGAGTCCAAGCCCGAGTCCAGCATACGCCTTCGCTCTTCATCTCAGAATCTCCTACAACACATCTCTCCTCAACCACGGGCATCTTCTTATGGCGTTCGGGCATTCTCTGTCATTGCCCCTCACATGTGGAACAGACTTCCACAAGACATACGCAGCTCAAATACTGTTGCAAAGTTCAAGACGTCCCTGAAAACACATCTTTTTAAGAAATATTTTTCAACTAAGGCGTAGAATAATGTGCTATACATCATCTATTTGCTATATACGAGTATTATATGGTATTTTATTTTATTGTATTTTTTTTACATTTAATATATATTTCTTAGACTTTTTTACATAAATTAATTGTTATTATATGATGTACACGATGTTTTGATGTTAAGCGCCCAGAGGTTAATTTTTACATATGGCGCTATATAAATGTCTTATTATTATTATTATTACACCGAGTCCTCAGCAGACAGAGTCTGAGCTTGAGCCCGAAGTCCTTGGTTTAAATCTTAAGTGCATTACTGTGAAATATCAGTGATCGTGCCTATGATCTACAGCACATCATAAGTTTGCTTTAGGACAGGAAAAATATTTCTTTGGCAGGTGAAATACATTTCAGGTGCTTAAAGCAATTGAAATTTCATATTTTCAAAATTTCATTTCACTTCACGTGTTTGAAATATTTTTAGGCCCAAACAATTTGTAATAAGCATGAGTCCTAACTGGCCAAGGCAGAGTTCTTATAAATCGAAACTAAAGTCCGAGTCCGGACCCGAGTCCTACAGCGCTGAGGTGAGACCGACTCTAAGTATTCAAAAACATCACGTAAAGGTGTTGGGGAGAGGGTAATTCACTCCCGACCTACCTTTGTTCAATATCTTGTCTTGCATAATTGATCTCATTCAGTTTCAGTTGCAGGTGCTTTCCTTGGCTGATAACAGAAAGATATAACATGTACATGCAAGTCTGACTTTGTAAGGGTTTCACAAAATTGAAAGAATTCACCTCTTTCTTGGTGATCAGGTGAATCTTCAGACTGTCTTAGTTACATGGATTCCGAGTGCTAATGGGTTTAAAAAAGAACTTTCAGTTTAGAATGATGTGCATTAACTCTTTCACTGCCCACAGGTTTTTTAAAAAACATTTAACCCTAAATTGCCCAACTTTTCGCGTTTTAAAAAATCTTTGAAATTCTGTTTTAAAAAGATTTAATTAACGTATTTAGCCAGCTGGGGCCAATTTCATGGTGCTGTTTAGCTACCGATTTTGTGCTAACGGAGGCTTCAGCTGCGTTTATTAGATTCCGAGGCAAAATTTGCTAAACACTGACGACGCAACAATGTCCGTTTCCAAGCACGTGCACGCTTAAGCACGCCGCGGCCGTGAAATAGCCCTAAAGTTGGCACAACTTTTCTGCTACAGTGGGCACACGTTTTCAGCTAGCGCTTAAGCAGCGCCATAATATTGGCCCCTGATGTGCAGTTTTAATACAAAATGCAGTCTATTCCATTAGCAATCATCACATTCAGACTGGTTTCTTGGCGGCACTGCACAAAAACAGAACCATAATACCATGGTTATCAGGTGGCTAGTTTTGTTCAGACGAGAGCGCCTCTGTAAAAAGTGTGTGTGCACACTCATCTATATAAATTAATCTTCAAATTAAAGTTTCCATACACAAAATACCATAATCTATAAAACACTCACTTCTTGAACACCTTAAGCTGCTCCTCAAATAGCCGTTTCTGTTCCTGTAAGAAATTTTTTAAAATGTGCAATCAGGATTAAAATGTTAAAGAGTAATGGTGTCACTACCGTTTAACCCTTTTAACCGTCAATCATACGAAGTTGTACCATAAAAATATGACAGTTAAAGGGTTAAAAGAAATGGCTACCAGTCTTCAGCAATCAGCCACTAGTATCCCCTTTCACATTTAGAGCAAGAAATTTTCACAAATTTATGAGAAGTATACATTATACATAACTGGTGATACGCAATATCAGGCTTAAAATAAGTCTAAAATGGCACAACCGGCCCCACCCCACGCCCCCACCTGATATCTATAATATTTTTTTATTCTGCCCCCCGAGTCGCCCAAGCCTAGTCCAGACTATGCGACACCCAACTCACAGTTCGCACAGTCGGGTCACAAACGCCTTCAACATCTGGGCTGCGTTCCAAACACGCGAACGTTTGCATGGCGAATTTTTCGAGTGAAACGAATTGTGCGCCACCAACGTCCGCATACGTTGGCCAACACACTTTTGGATTGTTCGCGATGTTCGCGAGTGATTTCAAAATGGCGTGCGCGACATGAAAGATGACAGACGATGGTTTGTAGTTTGGAAATTAACAAATAAATTGGACCTTTCGTGGTTTTCTCCCTTATCGCTGGCGGTACACAATCAATAGCAACGTGTCACATTTCCTCAACAATTTGGTAAGCAGCAGAGAGCCACATTACAACGTAACCTCCATGCTGTGACTGTGGGGGCCGCCATCTTGACAATGTATTTTGGCAAACGATCCATTCCACATTGAGCAAACGTTGGCGCCAACGTTAACGAACCGTTCGCGTGTTTTGAACGCAGCCCTGATTACCTTGATTGCCACTGAGATAACCTGGTGATCTGCCAGGAATCCCACGTGAATCAGCTCATTGCACGCATCACACAGTGGGAGGAGTTCACCTGCAACATAATCAACACTCAAAAATTCAAAACAGATTTCGCAGTTTTTGGCCACACCCTTTTGCACGTAATTATGTTACTAGAATACACCGTATTCTGTCAGTCGCACATCCTGGCATATTTGTGACCCGGTGTCATATGCCTTTGTATACGGGCATAGCACCGTGACTGGAGTGAAAACAAATTCGTTCGTGCTTGGATACGTGTATGTGTTCGTAGACAACGGCTTTGTTCCTTCGCTTGCCACCATGGGCACACCGTTGTTTTCACTCCCGCAGCCGATTTCACGAAACTTTACGCAATTGCGCAAGTCCACTTACGCCATAAATTATTGCGCAACTTGCGCAATAAGTTGCTGCGCGTTTCACGAAAGTTGGAAAAATGTGTCGTAGGACAGTGAAAAGTGGCGATAATGCAGCTAGCTACACGTGCTTATTTACCGTATCGTCAACGAACTGAACCCCAGCCTTCCGTTAGAGGAAAACGGCCTTTATGAGTGAAATCTTCGACACGACGCATGATGACCGAGCGACGGCAGCCATGATGACAGTGCAACATTTTTGAAAAACAACGACGTATGTTTTATGTATGACTATTTTATCAAGCGCAAACATCCAATAGTCGTTGATAAACTAGAAATTAGCCTCGTCCTAGAAGTTACAAGTGCTAAAGTGAGAAAATAAACGTTGCGCAGCTAAGGAGAGTTTCGTGAAATCGATCTTGGGTTTATTGCGCAGCTACGCCATAAAGTTATGGCGCAAGTCTTACGCCATGGCGCAAGTTGCGCAGTGTTTCGTGAAATCGGCTGCAGCCCTACCGGATGCGACGTGGCCATGACCGACAGAATAATCCCCCTTTTACACTAATATATTGAAAACTGCACTTGTAATAATGTGCCTAGGTCTACTTCAGTTTTGCTGTAGGCCTACTACAAGACCTCCACAAAACACGTCGGTGACATACACATGGTACATGTATCATACCAAAATGTTGCTGTTCGGAGAGATCCGTTATTATTATATAAAATTTTGCGGACACTGTGTGTTTCTGTTATTGTGCAGCACAGAGCCCAGATTCGAAGTGCGTGCTTGCTGGGCGCACCACGAACACACGCGTACGTCATAGATCGAGGGAATGTATTGCATGCGTGTGCAACGCTCGCCAGAGTACAGTAACAAAAAATACTGTACAACTGAACAACAGTAACAAAAGCGCATGCATTTATAAACCGTGAAAAGAACTAAACAGACAAAAATCTTGCGGAAATCTTACAAAACAAAGAAGATATAAGCTTCATTTTATATAATATTTATTGGATGTCATGAAAATACCGAACTCGCCTTTGGCTTTAGTATTTTCATGACTCGTGCGGTATAATTCTCATATCACCCTCAAAGCCATCCAATATTATATAATTACTTTTATATTTATTTTCTTTTGAGCAGCATAGTACTTACAGTACACACATGACACACGTGCTTATTTCATATTTGCAACATTCAGTGCATGCAGTGCCCAGGTGACATTTATAAAGCATGATTGTACAAAACATTGCACGGTGTCAATTTAACTTTCACGTTGATTTTGTGAGGTAAAAAAATGAACCTACCACGCCTCTTACTGCCCACGCAGTCGGCACACTCGAATAGGGCATCCTTTTCTTTGCATCTTCCGCAATTTGCTGACATTTTGCAAGATAAACGGACCACAATTCACTAGCAGAAAAGCAATAATTTCTCAAGTCCGGTCCATCACTGCATGCACACCACAACGTGCACTCACAATGCGCATGATATTTTCTCACGTACTTGCGCTGCAATGCTGGCGGCGCGCGATAATGACGTCATTCAATTAATAATAATTTCCTACTGAGCTCGTGGACCATTTAGTTTTCACGCTATGTTCCTTTCCGAGCGTGTGAAAAAAAATATCAGAATAAAAAGAAAGTACAGTCGCCCCTTCAGATTAAAAACCTCAGAGTTTAGCTTTTTAGCTGTTTGTGAGATATATTTTGTCCATGAGATACAATTAACTATTTTTTTGCATGTTACATTTCCCATATATCAACACGAAAGCAGTCAGGTCATTTTTACAAAGACCTACGCAAAAAAATTAAATGTTCACATCAATTTTGTTTCTCATTATCTTCAAATGATGGATTTTTATGCAATTAGTTGTGTCTCATATTCAAAGCCAATAACCTCACAAACTGATTTAAAGGATCACCATGGCCGACAGAATGGTTTGTCTATCAAACTTAATACCTTGGTTATAGGTAAATGCGAGTTTGAATCCATCCAGGTTGCATCCGCATGGTGCGTGTATCCTTGGGCAAGGCACTTTACCATAAGGAGGAAATGGGTACCTGTCAGGGCAGTGAAGGTGGTGTTTATGAGTACCTAACAAGTAGCTAAGCTGTATACTCTCTAGGGAGCCGAGGTTAAATTAAGAAATGCCATTAAGAGCCCATATTGACCAGGGGTAATGTGAAAGACCATGATATATGATACTAACATGAACATTATTAACTGTCAAAATTGCCATATTTAACTCATATTTGTCAAAATGAATATTTTTCCTCCAATTAGTAGCAATTTTATTCCAGCACACAAACAGCACATGGTCAAAATAATCAGTGTGTTCTGGGGCCAATTTCATGGTGCTGTTCAGCATAAAATTTTGTTTAGCACAGAATTTCTTTGCTCTGTAAAATGAGTTACCAGCCAAAATTGTATGTCAAATTGTATTTTTAGGAACAGGAGTAAAATATCAGTAAATACACATGACATACGATTTGGCTGGCAACCCAGTTTTGCAAAATGAAGCAAAGAAATTATGTGCTAAGCAAATTTTTAGTGCTAAACAGCGCCACGAAATTGGCCCCAGATGGGATGCCTTTAAATTACATGCACCATACTTTATTCTGAAAATCAAACTGTACTTTAGCACAGTCCTATGTACTGCAAGAAAGGAGCTAGCAGTGATCAATGCAAGCTACATTTTGATTGGCTTAAGGAAATTGATTAACTTTAGTTCTCGGCTTTGATTGGGTAGCGAAATGTAATTAGCTGTTTAGCCAAAAAATTTGAAAATTTGTATGAGTACCACTCGAAAACAATACAAATGATATGGGATACAAATCCCACTTGTTTTTTTTGTGCCGACTGCTGAGCAATATTTTTTGTGCGGAGCACTATTTTTTGCAAAACAGTGTGGACTTTGTGAGATCTGCAAGTGTTCTATGTTCACAAAACTCACTAACAAATTTGTCAAAATTATCTTGTCAAAATTAATTTTCAATGTGATGGACTGATCATCATTGAAAACCAAAGGAAATCTCTAAAGATATAGTATTTATCGGTGGGTAAGTTATATGCAAATAACATGCAAATGTTGCAAAACCATAATCACTGATGATCTCTCGTGTGATATTTTCTTATTTACTTTACTAATTAGGTCTTAATCAAGTTTATATTTCAACATGACAATTTGTTTGTTCGCTTATACTGCATTATGAAAATACTGAAATACATGTAAACTGATTAGCACATTAAACAAATTGAAAAAAACAATAATCTTGTCAATTTTCGAATCCTTTTCATAGTTGGTGTACAAAAGGCAGTTTTTAGGACAAATTTCTTTGCCATTTGAAAAGAAAACAAAAACAGCTGTGCATGCCATTTTGTTGTTTTATATTAATTAAACAACATTTCTACAAATACATAATATAAAAGAAATCCCTGATTTCTCTTAGGCTGTTGCAATCAAATCAGATGTATAACACAAATTTGACCGAAATATCTTTTTGCAAACAGACCTTGTGTTACTTAAAATGGGCAAGAATATGCAAAAGAAAATCTGTACCAGTCTCAACCCTGAAAATAAATAAATAACACTCTGATGTGATATTTTGCTTTTCACAAGTAAAAACGGACATTTGGTAAATTTCCACTTATTTTAATGTGATGTCTTTCATTTTAGTTTAACCAGTTAACGCCAGAATTATTTCAAACACTGCTGTACGTAGGTGCGGATTTATTTTTAGTTGAAGAACTCATTATACCATGCGCGGCAAAGTATTGTTATTTCAATGCATTCTCATTGTACACCCCAGTGTAGCTTTGTTATGAAATGTTTTAGCCATTTCCCTCAGAAATTACTGCGCATTTAGACGTCAAACACAGCAACAAACGAATTTCCCCCAAATGTGTCTACAAATGTACTAGCCCTTCGCTACACCAATGCGGAAATCCTGGCATGTTTACGCGTCCTCCAGCTTCAAGTGATTAGATACTATTTTTTAAAAAAAAATTTAAAACCTAGGCTTCTGCTTTTCATCGGTTTCCCCCTCCTTCCCCAACCCCCAACCCCTTCCCCCATCCCCCCATCCCCCACCCACCCAAAAAAAGCAAAACAACAATTGAAATGTTTTGTTTAGTGTGGAATTTTCACGATAAATCAGCAAATACTGGTACTGAAAACCTATCAACTGTGCCCACATGTAACCATATCAATGATTTTATACAAAAACTTTTTCAAAACATTACTAAATTTCAGTTTTTTTAACACCTTAAAATCATTCATAAAATTTTCTCAACAGAATATTTTGGTTTGAAAATAACTTAAGAGCAAAATATTCTGCAAAGCAGCAAATGTCTGTCTTAGACATTTTAAAATACTTTTTTATAAGTCTTAACAGCCCTTTGGTTTTGCATGCAAACATAACACTATTATTGTACAAAATACATACAAAATGATTGGGCTTTTTCGAAAATAAATACAAGATTGCCTGAAAGTTGGTACAAGACACATACTTTTAATGAAACTTAAAGGTAATAATGCCCGGATATCTTTGCAATTTTTGCACCCTAAATCAATATCTCAAATTTTCCAATCTTGAGCACAATGTACCTTTAAAACAGACAGAGAGCCGAAATAAAAACCTCACTCTTTGTCAACTGCCAAGTGACGGCTCAACACAAAATCGCTGAAATGTTTCCATTTCCTATTCCAATGGTTAATGCGAAGAGCCTTCACCATGGCAAATGACATCACATTTCAGTTCTCTATCAACGATTGTGTAATCGTACAACAAACTTGTCTTTAAACGGCGAGGTATACTCCACACCGAGCGATCTGAAAACCTTACTAGGAATGCCGACATCGCATAAATACAGCAAACCAGGGTTGGTGTTGTCGTACGAGAGCGGTAAACCTGTAATAACGGACCATTTGCTTCTGATGGTGTGTGTGGTGATAGGGTCGATTGACAGAACCGATGATTTATTGGTCGTTACCCACGATACAATGCTCTTATGCCAAGGCTGCTTAGGCATGGACGTATCGGCAGGGGAGTTGAGAGCGCTGATGATCAGATCTGGAGGTTCCTCAGGCAAATCTGAACAGGATAAAAAATAAACCCCACTGGATCAACTGCATGCAGATGTAACTGTATCCGAGGTAAAAAGGGGTAAAATTCTGTTTGTGATTCATATTTCTAAATAGATGCAGATATCTCTTCTAAAAATATACAAAATCATTCAATAAAAGCTTGATTGGAAGATATAATAAAAAGTCCTAATGGAGAGACAAACACGTGTTATTGGCTTTGTAAGGAAAACCTGAGGGAGTATACCACTGTGCCTCATAGCTCAGATTGAAGAGCATCTGCTCAGTGAGTCAGAGACCTTGGGGGAAACCTGAGGGAGTATACCACTGTGCCTCATAGCTCAGATTGAAGAGCATCTGGTCAGTGAGTCAGAGGTCTTGGGAACACCTGAGGGAGTATACCATTGTGCCTCATAACTCAGCTGGTAGAGCATCTGCCGGTGTGACAGAGGTCTTGGGGAAACCTGCAGGAGTACACCATTGTGCCTTATAGCTCAGCTGGTAGAGCATCTTCCTGGTGTTTTCAGAGGTCTGGGGTAAAAACTGAGGATGTATACCACTGAGCGTCAAAGCTCGGCTAGTTGAGCATCTGCCTGGTTTGCCAGAGGTTTTGGGTTGGAATCACAATAGGGATAATATGATTTTTCTCTCATCCCAAATCTGATTATTTTATTTCTAAGGCGATAAGACACTATTACCAAATGTTCACTGTCAATACCTTTCATACTAGTGATGTGATTCCCCTGTGTTCCCTTGAAGGCCTTTAACTCCGTTGTGAGAATCTCCGGCGTCTTGGCAAAGTTTGGAATGAAGAGCGTCACATCAGCATTGTGATTGGCCAAGTGACGAGCACAGTTGATGCCTTGAGCTCCTTGTAAATGGGGTCCACAGACGACAAGGACAGACGGACAACTGTACTCCCTGTCAGTAAAAATGGCAAAGTTTAGAATGAAGAAGAGTCACGTTGGCATTATGATTGGCCGAGTGACGAGCTCTGTTGATGCCCTGAGACGACAAGGACAGACGGACAACTGTACTCCCGGTCAGTAAAAATGGCAAAGTTTAGAATGAAGAAGAGTCACGTTGGCATTATGATTGGCCAAGTGACGAGCGCAGTTGATGCCCTGAGACGACAAGGACAGATGGACAACTGTACTCCCTGTCAGTAATAATGGCAAAGTTTAGAATGAAGAAGAGTCACGTTGGCATTATGATTGGCCAAGTGACGAGCACAGTTGATGCCCTGAGACGACAAGGACAGACGGACAACTGTACTCCCTGTCAGTAAAAATGGCAAAGTTTAGAATGAAGAAGAGTCACGTTGGCATTATGATTGGCCGAGTGACGAGCGCAGTTGATGCCCTGAGACGACAAGGACAGACGGACAACTGTACTCCCTGTCAGTAATAATGGCAAAGTTTAGAATGAAGAAGAGTCACGTTGGCATTATGATTGGCCAAGTGACGAGCACAGTTGATGCCCTGAGACGACAAGGACAGACGGACAACTGTACTCCCTGTCAGTAATAATGGCAAAGTTTAGAATGAAGAAGAGTCACGTTGGCATTATGATTGGCCAAGTGACGAGCACAGTTGATGCCCTGAGACGACAAGGACAGACGGACAACTGTACTCCCTGTCAGTAAAAATGGCAAAGTTTAGAATGAAGAAGAGTCACGTTGGCATTATGATTGGCCAAGTGACGAGCGCAGTTGATGCCTTGAGACGATAAGGACAGACGGATGACTGTACTCCTCATCGTTAGTAATTCACAAATGAATGATATACAGATCACTTGGATGCAATTTGGGAATAAAGGTGTGGGTGGCCGGGACCAGGAGGCTGATAACAGCCCAAGCCAAAAAGTGAGGGCCATTATTGACCTCCCTAGAGGTCTCCAGGCAGTCTTAAAGGTACTGTTTGAGAACCAGCCAACAAAACGTTTATTCCCATTAGTAAATGTGACCCACTCTGGAAAAAGCTAGCATAAGTCGCGCAGGCTAGGTCGAGTTTTTGCGACCATAAGAATTAATCTGTGGCAGATCCACGCTCATTAAAATACAAAAACACAAAGTAAATTATACGCGAAACACTGACATTCCAGGCGATATCTGGGCACAGCCAGAAATTTCCATTGTGTTTTGGTATTTTAATGAGCGTGGATCTGCCACAGATTTCTTCTTATGGTGGCAAAAACTCGACCTAGCCTGCGTGATTTATGCTACCTTTTCCCAGAGCGGGTCACAAATAACCTTTACTGTGTAAATCAGTAAAACTTTCAGAATTTCGTAAACTTTGCCGTTTTGCCATTTTGTGTAAGGTTACTTTCCTACACATTCGCATTCAATCCAACTGCTGCACAGGCAATGAATTCACACAACCTAATGAGAAATAAATCCATATTTTACCTGTTTTTACCATGAACGAGAGACATGGCCATCTTGGCAATGCTGACACCTCCTGCCTCTAGTCTCTTTTCAGCCGTTAATCCAAGCTTATCAGCAGCTTGCCATAGTGACTGCATTGTATCCACAGACGCTGCAGGTATGACGGTACCAGACTCTGGAATATTGCAAACAAAGATAAATTACTGACTGGTCATTTGTAAATATGGGACAAGAGAAAAATCATACGGTCCTCACCGAGAGTTCGAACCCGAGACCTCTGGCAAACTGGACAGACCAGCTGAGCTATGAGGCACACTGGTATACTCCCTCAGGTTTCCCCAAGATCTCTGACACACCGGGCAGACGCTCTACCAGCTGAGCTTTGAGGCACAGTAGTATACTCCCTCAGGTTTTCTCCCAAGATCTCTGACACACCGTGCAGATGTTCTACCAGCTGAGCTATGAGGCATAGTGGTATACTCCTCAAGGTTTCCCCTCAAGATCTCTGACACACCGGGCAGATGTTCTACCCTCTGAGCTATGAGACACAGTGGTATACTCCCTAAGGTTTTCCCCAAGATCTCTGACACACCGTGCAGATGCTCTACCAACTGAGCTATGAGGCACAGTGGTATACTCCCTCAGGTTTTTCCCAAGATCTCTGACACACCGTGCAGATGCTCTACCAGCTGAGCTATGAGGCACAGTGGTATACTCCCTTAGGTTTTCCCCCCCAAGACCTCTGGCACACAGGGCAGATGCTCTACCAACTGAGCTATGAGGCACAGTGGTATACTCCCTCAGGTTTTCCCAAGATCTCTGACACACCGTGCAGATGCTCTACCAGCTGAGCTATATGAGGCACAGTGGTATACTCCCTCAGGTTTTCCCTAAGCCCTCTGACACACTGGGCAGATGCTCTACCAACTGAGCTATGAGGCACAGTGGTATACTCCCTCAGGTTTTTCCCCAAGATATCTGACACACCGGGCAGATGCTCTACCAGCTGAGCTATGAGGCACAGTGGTGTATTCCCCCAAGTTTTCCCAAGACCTCTGACACACCGGGCAGATGCTCTACCAGCCGAGCTATGAGGCACACTGGTATACTCCCTCAGGTTTCCCCCAAGACCTCTGACACACCGGGCAGATGCTTTACCAGCTGAGCTATGAGACACAGTGGTATACTCCCTCAGGTTTCCCCGAAACCACCGACACACCGGGCAGACGCTCTACCAACTGAGCTTTGAGGCACAGTCACTATGAACATCTAACAATGGAAATTGGGCACACACCATTGTTACTAACAATGGGGTCACAATGAACATGTACATGTTTTTGCTCATAGTGAGTAGTATAATACTCCCTCAGGTTTTCCCCCAAGATCTCTGACACACCGGGCAGATGCTTTACCAGCTGAGCTATAAAGCACAGCAGCATATTCCCTCAGGTTTTCCCTATAAACCCAACATTACTCTCTGTGCTGCATGGTTGTGCAACTTAGCTAAGTAATAAACGCAACACCTGACAACAGCATTAATTTTTGGGCTGGTCTGATCCACATAATTTCAAAAATGAGGAAATGTTCTCCATCTTAGCAATGGTATAGGATCTTTGCCCTTAAACTAATCCTTACCTGATGTATAGGAGGAGCACTTGACGTGTCCACCCTCGTTGTCATGTATGAAAGCCTGGACATTCTTCAACATGATGTGCTCATCGTGTGGGATATTCTTGCCTTTCTTCTTGTCCCCCGACGCCATTGTAGAAGCGATTTCTTCAAGAATAGCCGCCTTGTTGAAAGACTTCATGCTTTTCTCAAAGTCAAAATCTGTCGCGAGGAACGACTCAACAGGAGTGCTGAAGCATTCGTCATTTCTCGCGTTGACGCCGATGATTCGCTTCTGTTTAGAGCCACCTTCGATTTTACGTGGCGATGATCGGACTTTCTGATTTGCATCCACGTTTCCTGCAGTCACATTAGACAAAAGAAAACAAAGTTTGTACAAACAGACTTGTACCAATATCAGCAGCCAACTTCACAAATCATTACGAAACTGTGTAAGATTGCTTACAAAACTTAAGGTCCATAAAGTACGTACGCATGAAACGCCCTTTTTAGACCCCCCTCCCCCCTGTACCCATGGTGTACGCAATGTTAACAACCCCCCTCCCCCCTCCGTGCATACAATAATAATAATGATTAGATTTTTATAGCGCACATATCCACCCTGCAGGGTGCTCAAGGCGCTGTTACCATTATTACCGCTGCCATCAGGGAATCACCAGAACCATTTCGCTTCAACTAGGTGGCTGCTGGTCAGGCGCACAACCCTATCAGCAGTTAGATTGTGGCATTCCCCTTAACAGCTTCCCATATATCGCTTGGGTTGACGAGGCAACTGGGATTAAGTGCCTTGCCCAGGGACACAGACACGTTGGTCGAAGTGGGGCTCGAACCCCCAACCTCTGATTAGGAGTCCCGCTTCATACCCACTAGACCACACGCGCTCCCATATATACGTACTTTATGGACAGCCCCTAAGCATAAGCTGCCTAACAGTCCAGCAATAAATTAATGCAAGCTAAGCCATTTGCAAAAGTTGTGCAGGCTACGCAATTTTTTATGAAATCGGCTGCTGAGGCCCTCAGTGGTAAAAATGTGTCAAATTTCCTATTTTGATAACCCAATTTTCCCGCCTCCAATCCACCCACCTGCCCAACCCCCCCCCTCCCCCCCCCCAACGTGATGTTCTTGAACCCCATACCTGTGAGGTATCTATGTGTCTTGTTAGTCTTATCCTCAGCCGTTTCCTTCTCCTCCTCAGACCCTTTATCCTTCCCATCATCCTTCAGTACTCGTTGAAACGCCGAAAGCTGCGTTCCTGAATAAATCCCTGTTTTCTCCGCCCCATCGACGCACTGCTTCGTGGGTGTCCGTCCGTTGGACCGATCTTGTCTACGTTGGCTCTTCTGAGCACTGCTGTTCTGTGGTCTGTGCTTGGCGTCAGGGGTCGAGTCGTTGGTCCCTTTTATCCCGTTGAGGAGGCCCACTTCGTCTTGCTTCAATGCTTCTTGTTCTTCAAAAGTCTTCAGGATTTTTAAATCCTTGATGTCAACAGCCCTAAAATGAGACATAATTTAAATGTTAATTGGAGGTTTTTTAATAGGTAAGACTTAAGGCTATGCATGGTGGAAATCAACGATAAAGGGTTTACGGTAGCACCATGTGAAACTCTTTTGTATATGTGTGGTTCTGAAAAGAACCGGTGAGTGTGAACTCAACGTTTCGAACAACGTGCTCTGTTCGTCTTCAGGAGTAATGTTTTCATGTATTGCCATATACCCTTTGCATGGCAGACATTTTGGCCAGGATCGTACACGTAGTTCTTCGACAAAATGGTGGCCCCCATACTACAAGGCATTGCTGCAACTGTCATTCCTTTTGAAGTTCCTGTCCGCTTTTCAGTGGGTCATATTTCTTATTCTTTGAATAACCAAAATGTACAAGCTGCATTTGTTTAGCACGATGTCTTCTGTATCTTGGGTATACTTCTCCTTTAGTGTCGCAACCATTTTGGGAGAATTTGAAAGAAAGAGACTTACCGTATAGTTATTTCCGGAACCTCAAACTTGACTCCATTTCGGTATGGCTTCTTGAGTGAGATCGACTGTTGGCTTTTATTGACCTTGGTGACCTCTCCCTGAAACGTGCCCAAAGTCTCGCCGCAATTCAGCGATAAGACGCTGCCAACAAAGTTCATCTGATCCATTGCCTGAAGCGTTCAAATGAAAAAGGAAATTATAAAGTCAATTTGGTAAGAATGTGCAAGTCGGACATCGCTAGTGCAGATATGAATAGAAAAACAATTTTCGCAAGAAAAAGATTTTACTTTAAACAAATGTAAACATTTTGAGCCAGTCTCATGTGTTTTCCACATGAAAGCATGAAGCTATTTAAACAGTATTGTCGTTACATTTGGTCAGGGATACTTTCAGAGCTCTAGCTGAAAGTGATTTTTACGTTAACCCGTTAGACACTGAAGTACATAAACCACTATGGCTGCCTGCTACTGTGCTACAATGCAAGTGACGAATTCTCAAAGTGATTCTTTACATAAAATTTTAGTGCCATAAAAATAACTTTTATATGGCTATGGCTGCCGTAAGAATAGCCACAGCCTGTTTGCCAATTCCACTGCTGTACCAGCTCGACCGTTCAACCGACTTGACCGTTGACCAACTCAACTTCAAAGTTGAGCCAACTCATACGTTAAACCAACTTGACCGCTGTGCGCACTACTCTTTTGCGCGCGAGTCGGTTTCAAACGGCGATTTCATGGTGCTACCAAGCACAGAAATGTTTCCTTTCATTTGCAAAAACGAATAATTAGCTGCATATGGGTTTCATCTGAAAGATGATGTATTGACGGGTGGACGATGGGCTGAATCACGGGCTGCGCCGGCCCAAACCGATGTCAATGGCAAAGTCGGTCACATTAACAACGCACCGCGCCAGCACTCCCAGCAGAGTCCAGAAAACGCAAAAGCGAAATTTTAAAAAGTTTTAAATTTTAAGAAGTTTAATTTGTTTCAGCTTGCACAAGTGTTCGGAGGGAAATGTTTGATGTCACATTTATGTCAGTTTCAGTGATGATTCATTCAACTTTGCTTTTGCGAACTGCCGCAAACTTTTCCTGGGCTGTGAGCGCACGAAGGTCGAGTTGGACAACGGTCGAGTTGACTTCTCCGGTTGAACGCACAACGATCGAGCTGGTACAACAGTCGAGTTGGTTCAAGTCAAGTTGGCAATCGGTCGAGTTGACCTGCACCCAGTAGCTGCATGCCCAGTAGATCAGGGTACAGGTCAACTCGGTCCCAAGTCAACTCGGTCCCAGGTCAACTCGGTCCCAAGTCAACTCGGCCTCAAGTCAACTCGGCCCCAAGTCAACTCGGCCCCAACGAACTAAACCCCAGGACAACTCGTTTAATGCAATCCGCGCCCCACCAAAATTGCCCGTAAATCTGACGTCAAACAATTTGCAGTAAACATTCGCCTAGGCCCTATTTTAAGTTGAACTTTAATAGGCCCAAGCAAATTTGTGGCACAAACTGTCAAATTCGCGTCAAGTTCGCTTTCACAAGCCCTCGCGTATGAATTTGTCATTCGGCATATTGCGTCGAATGAATCAAAAAAAAAATCGAGCTGCTTAGAAATCTTGTACATTTTCAAGAGCGGTCGAGTTGTCCTGGGCCTTAGTTCGTTGGGACCGAGTTGACTCGGGACCGAGTTAACCTGGGACCGAGTTGACTTGGGACCGAGTTGACTTGGGACCGAGTTGACTTGGGACCGAGTTGACCGAGACCATAGAGCAAGGAACATATGCCGAGACCGAGTTGACTTGGGACCGAGTTGACCGGGACCGAGTTGACTTGGGACCGAGTTGACCGGGACCGAGTTGACTTGGGACCGAGTTGACTTGGGACCGAGTTGACTTGGGACCGAGTTGACTCGAAACCGTAGATCACTGGTATTCCTGCTCTCCTTTGTGCACAGTGCAGCAATGCAATGACAACGGCAGCCTTCTTTTTCTGGTCGCAATTTGTTTTTTTCAAATGAATTATACTTTACTGTAATAATTTATTTCACATTGAAAATAGCAGCACAAATAGACAAATCTTTATTCTTTTATATAAGAGCAACAAATCTGTAGAAGCGTACCCCTATTCTTTCAAAAAAGGTGAAGAATTCAACAGTGTATTCAAGACAACTACAACGAAACTCGAGAAAGTGCATGACAGTGTTTTTATGTGAATACCGCCCTCTATTGACTAGTAAACTAGAAAGTGCAGAAACAAAACCCCGTTCGATGATGCTAGAAAAACGGAGTTTTGAGGGCTAAAAACGAACGCAAGAACATCGTTCGCGAACGAGATTCTCACTCCCCGCTCAGTGGGGAAAGGTCATTCGAGAACAGTCGAGTTCGGGCGGTCTCTTCTTGACACGGGTAACTTGCTCTCGGTGCATTGGTGGTGTGTGATCCTGTCCTGAGTGCACTGTTCTGGGGTCGTGTTCTCGTCGTTCGGGCGCGAGAACAATGTTCGCGTGTCAAGAACATACCGCCCGAACTCGTAACCATGGAGGAAGGAAGTAACTTAGCTGGCTGCCGCAAATTTACCCAGCCTAATTGTTTTAAATTGACAGTACGGAGGAAAAACAACCACACATAACAACCTTTGATTGAGATTTTGATGAAGCAGCATTTTCTCAACAACCATGGTTTCCATGATCATCTTCCTCCATGCCATGATAAGTTTCTTCCTCCATGATAGTACCAACTTGCACCATTTTGAGAAAGCGAACGACACAAACGCAAATTTGACATCACAGCGGAGTTTTCGCGCTACGAAATCGCAGAAAAACCATCTAGTTTTTCGCCGTGAAAGGTTTGACGTCATCAGACTTTCCTCCATGGTCAGATTGGCGTTCGTTTACGCGTCTTGAACGCCAGATTCGTGTTCGCGTTCGCTTTCACGCGAAATAGGCCGAACCGTTCGGTCTTCAAACATCGGCGTCGCCAAGGGGCGAACCTGCATGGGCAGAGCAAGTCCCACTTCTGCGCCCCTCCCCTCCCCCGATAAACTGTCGTGGGCGCTCCTTGTGTAACCACCCCCTCCCCACCCAAAGACTTGAGGTGCATTATGTGCAAAGTGCGTCCCTAGATGTTGGACCCATCCCCTTAATTGGCCTCCCGGCCCCACTTTGAAAAGTCTGACGATGCCGCTGCCCTCATAGATCATTTTCCTATTTTAGACATAGGAAACATGATTTCGGACACCATTTTTCCTTCCACATCTTTAATTCAGCTAGAAAATCTACACTTTCATATACAAAATACAGCAATACTCAATGTTGATTTTTTTAAAAAATTGAAAAGAAATTTTCAACGTTACTATCGCCTGTGATGAAAAAAATGAGAATCCCCTATATAGACCGTATCGAATAGCCGCTATTTCGTACGGCAGTTTCTTTGTTCCTTGAGGACATGCATGGTTGCACATATTGTGCTTACATTGTTGAACAGTTTAAGGGTGCACACAAGTAAATAGGCAAGATCTGTGCGCCGAGCTCATGAATATTTTGTATGCCCGCAAATTCTTCTTTATTAGGAAGAAATGCGAGCTGAACGAGTGTGGTCTTGTGTAGATTATGATTATCGCCGCGATGTGGGGTATTTTTTCTTCCAACTACAAACATTTTGGACACTGTAGCTCCTAAAAGTGGCCCTATTTTGCCAAGTAGCCTATGTGCCTTTGTTTCAAAATGGATGCAGGTCTGATTAGCAAGTTTCACTGTTGTAGGTTTAGTTTTGTTTCAAGTGCAAATTAGGGAATAAAAGTGACGGATTACCCCCATAAAATTGAACAGAATTAAAAAGATGAGAAATCAGTGAGTATTCTGGTTGTTGTCCTGAGAAGCCGAGAGAGTTGTGAGTATTTTTAAATGATTTTTGAAAATTGGGCATTTAGCATTGGTTCCTATGGGAGCAATATGTGTGCAACCTGTAGTAACGAAAGGTGCCCCACGAAATGGCGGCTATTCGATACGGTCTATAACAATTCGGCAATACACCAACATGGGTAACCAAAGTGTTAAACATGTACTAGTAGCATCACGAAAAATCCACATGAACACATTTTGTCATGATTTCTGTACATTAAGTTAATTCATAGATGATATATTGAATGTACATTATTATTAAAAAGTTTATGGGAAATATGAATGCATTTTACAAAACCGAATTCCAAATTATATAATCACGTTCCTTTGCTAAATTAAAACAAAGTCCGGGTGTGGAATACAAACGGTAATAATATTGTTAAACTTGACTAGAACAGCATTCAGAAAATATGGAATAACAGCTGAAGTTTGAATCAACGAAATGCATACATTTGAAACCCTGAATTTATTTATTTTTAATTTAAATTTATTTAAATTTTATTTAATGGGTTTAATGAACTTCAAATCGCAGCCCGTAGGCTGAATAGACTACTAAAGTGTGACGTCGTTGCCATGGTAATTGGGTCTAAACATTCGCTGGTAATCTGAAACGTCCATTGGTATAGCGCATGGAAACAGCTCACTGGTTTTAGTGTATACCCAAAAACAATGGCAACACACAAAGGGTGACGTTTTCACTTTAGTAGTTTATTGCATGAACCCTCTTTCACCTAAGGCCATAAACAAGGAAGTATGTTTAGCATTAGCGGATGCATCACTTTCAACCCTACAGATGAAATTTGGAAACAATTGATAGGTGCATTAGGCATACCAAAAAACAAAAATGTGTCACTGCATTATTTTGGGAGACTACAACTTATGCTAAACATAGTTCTTTTTTGGCCTAAACATTGAGATACAGGGTGGTGTTATACATGTACAAAAGATATTTGTTACATACTATGTGCCAATGGGAATAAATAGTCATCTCGATTCTCGAGGGCATTTTGTATAGTTTTAAAACACCAAGTCCATGACAGTATTTCTGTCATTTTGAGAAGAAAAATCCCACACAACAAAAACTTAATAAAAAGTGTAACATTGTAACAATGTGTAACAATGATTTAACACAGTGACTTAGAACCTTTCAGCTGGAAACTGCCATATTATGCAAACATTACAAATTGCACCATTACAAAAATAATCAAGCCCACAGTATTTGTACAAAGTTATTACTGTTAGGAATTATCTAACCTGTTTTATTGGTATTTACATATTAATTTTGAAGAACAATATGGTAAAAAGTTTTTTTTAAATAGAGCAATCAAAACACTAGAAATTAGGATTGAAGTTCACACTGTGCAGAAATTGAACCTCTCATGCGTCAGAATTCATCAATAGCCTCTGTATACTTCTTATATGTACATGTAGTATGATACGGACATAGCTTTAATACCTGTGATTTTTCAAGGAGTGCGCCCAGATTACATTTTTTGGCCCCCATTTTTCCCATGGATGTTGAGATTTTATACCATGTGATTTGTCATATTTTTCTCATTACCATTCTGAAACTTTGCGCTCTCAATCCATATATTTTTAAGGATATCGTCAAAAAACCACCGATGTTTTGTAAACCATCGTCTTCTCATGGATAGTATTTTATATGATTGTTAGGCTAGAGCGAAAGCCTTTTTCTGGGAAATATCTGGACAAGCTCCTTTAAAGGTTGTCTACTTGTTTGGTAAGTACCCTCCCCAAAAAAAAATCTGAATTATTATCTTTAAGCTTACTTGTTATCAAGATGGTAATGGTAGTAATCATCCCGTGAAATAATTTCGTCTGAATTGCCCACATTCATGAGAAAAATGACAAAACTATTCGGAGCCAGTCATTCATGCACAAAAACCGTATTTTGATATTTCAGGTTTTCTGAAGTATTACTGCATCTATGTGGCTGAAATTTATACAAGGTAGTTTTCTCGACCTATGCTTTCAATTACCAATGGAAATCATGTTGTTTTTAACAGTTTACCAAACAAGTATACTACCTTTAAATCAAACCCACTAATACCCTGTTTACACCGAAATCCAAAAATTTGTCAAAATGGCATTTCCTCAGGAGTTGGTCGGCAAGATCTTAAGTTCCTCCTATGTTACTTGTCAGAAGGTCGTAAGTTAGTCCTGAACACTCGCAATAACTCGGGGGGAACCGCCATCGCTCGGCACAAGTTCCCCGACCGTATGGAACGGTTCAAAACGGTCGGGAAACTTTCTCGGTCGCCCCATTGACAAAAGTTTCATGACCACTCACGAGTCCAAGAAATACAGAATTTTACAACTCGTAAGTCGACCCTAACATGGTCGTGCTTCGGTGTAAACATAGCATAAACAGTAGAAGATTTCTGACTGGCATGTACAAAAATAAGACTGAGAATTTCAAATCAAGGCCACTCAAACATTTCATAATAATTTACATTTAAAAATGACCACTTTAACATATTCTACAAAAATCCAGTGAATTTAGCAAAATTTGAATTGTATGATGCTACTGACAAAATTTAAGCTTATCACACTGACTAAGATGTCATACCTTAAACCCCATTTGCATGAATGATCTCACAGCATACACTGACATTGTCAAGTTATTCTATAGTTACCCATAAAACTATGTTTTACCTATTGGGGCGACAGTTTTTGTGTAAAAAAGCTATGTTAGGGCGACACGCTCTATTAGGGCGACAATTTGGTGTCGCCCTAATATTTTGAAGGTTAAAAACCATTTTTTTTAGGTCAAAAAACATTTTTATTAGATCTAGAACCATTTTTCTTAGGTCTGGAACCATTTTTGAAAGCTTTGGGTAGAGAAATTTGGTGTCAATTTGAGTGATTCTTGCCGAAATTTCAGTGGTCTCTGGGGAAAGGTTTCCCGTAATGTCGCCCATTTATAGCATTCAGGGGTCTTATTATCCCTGAAACTATTTTCTAATTTCTCTCTGTGTACATTTTCATTACATATTTACATAACCAATTTAGGTGAAAGAAGTTAATCTTATATTACACTCTTATAGTAAACTATGCTGCTCACAAAAACAAGACTCAAACTTTCTCGAAAATGTATATTTATTTACAATTTTAAATTGTTTGTTCTTTTTTTCTAAAGTACATGTAAATAATTTCATATCTGATTAGTGACAACATAAACTCAACAGATATGCCTTAACATTTTAAAGGTAGAACACATGATTTGTAAACTGTTAAAAAGGGGCGTTGTTTTCACACGTGATGTTGATAAAACTGCCCTGTAGAAATTTCAGCCACATAGGTGCAGTAATACTTCTGAAAGCTTGAAAAATCCATGCATGGTAAAAAGTCTTTTGCAAAATACTTTTTTTAGAAAACCACCTTTAGTTGTTAATTTCTCAGTTAAAATACCATTTTGGACTGAAATAAAATCATGTGGTGTTTGGTACTATTGTTATTATCTCTTAAGTAAGATTTTTCTTATCAACTCGTGAAAAAAAGAATTGGGGTCAGAGCAAATAGTGTACTCTATACCTTTAATTACTGTAGAAAATAAAACCAAAAAATTGATAACTTGGGGTAATTTTCACGAGTCTGTTTTTGTGAGCATCATTTATCAATTAGTTAAAATCGCCACCAATGCCTGCAGAAACACGACGTATCTCAATGAACAGAAATAAAACATTTACACTTTTCCCATTGATCATAATTCCTTTGCGTAGTAGAAGAATAATATTAAGACTACGTGTATGTATAAATATTCATCACTGTTTTGGTAAAATCTTATCGAGTAAAAGTGCGAATGATACAGCAAAATCTTGGCAAAATTTTTTCCCATCATCTGAGTGAATTTCACAGAAAAGGACGTCCAATCTGAAGACACCTTAAGAGTTTCATAATTAATTATTGTAAAATATGACATTTTAAACCTAGAGTAACGCTTCAATACCGAATTTAAAAAAATACTGGGATGTGCACCCGAGACCGGTGGATGAATATGCCAGCACCGCGAATACTAACTCAGCTAGGGGCCGTCTAAAGTTGACAACATTTTCACAGTTCTACAGAGAGTAGTATTTTTCAAGACAACCCCCACCCACTGCCTACCCCGAAATACTACTTGTCAACATTTTTTGTCACTACCGTGAAATGTCAACATTTTACAGTGCATGTAATGTCCTACGCGGCTCTCGACCGCGGCCCTCGACCGTCCCCCCCCTCCCCCTTCCTACGCTTTGTAGGTGGGAACCCGAGACCACTGGTTGAACATACCAGCACCACAAATACAAAACAAGCTCTAGGCTGTGAACCTGGGACCGCTGATTATTACGTGCTATCACATGACACTCGTCAGGAGTAAGAGCACACTCCCCATTTGTTGGGGAGTAGCGAAAGCATACTCTCATTGACCCGAGTGTCGTTAATTGTTGCTGTTTGCAAGCGCAGGAGTATACTGGTGTTAACACGAGTACACGACCATATGACAGCTGCTGCAAAGGCTCTATTCTTCATAATGAGTACAGATTGTAAACGTTAAGACATTGTGACATCACTATGATGTCATTGTGACATCTCTATGATGTCATTGTGACATCATTATGATGTCATTGTGACATCATTGTGACGTCACTGTGACATCATTGTGGGGTACCGTGGCCGAGTGGTTTGGGTCATCAACTCGCAATCATGGGTGAAAACTTGGGGTTGCGGGTTCGAATCCGGCTGTGGTACCTGTGCCCTTGGGCAAGGCACTCAACCACACTTGCTCCATCCTTCGGAAGGGATGAAAAGCCGTTGGTCCAGTGTGTTAGGTAATGGTAACGCACTCTAAAGATCCCAGAGCATTCTTTCGTAAGAGCAAGGGGATATTCCCCGGTGTCTCTGGTCATTTCTAATTCAAATTCGTCATGGGTTTCCTCACGCTTGCGAGTGACAGTGCAATGAGCACTATTGAGGAATCCTTGGTATGAATACCAGATAGAAATAATAATAATAATAACAATAACATCATTGTGACGTCAATATGACGTCATTGTGACGTCAATATGACGTCACTGTGACATTGTGACGTCATTGTGACATCATTGTGACATCACTATGATGTCACAGTGACATCAATATGACATCACTGTGACGTCATTATGATATCACTATGATGTCACAGTGACATCAATATGACGTCACAGTGACATCAATGTGACGTCACAGTGACGTCACAGTGACGTCACAGTGACGTCACAGTGACATTAACCACAGCACTGCTATGACATCTTATGACATTGTGACACACCTCTCCTAATCGACTCCTTCAAAGCCTTCAGCGTTCTCCACTGCTGTGCGTAGTTTCTCCTTGAGAACGTAGTAAGACTCGTACGGTGGTAGGTCCAAACGATTGAAACTGTAAAAAATTGCAATGATAGCAATAGTAACAAGCACCATATTGCACCGTTTTGTAAAAAATCAACTGAAGGTGGTTTTTTAAAAACTAGCATCAATGCTCATTTGTTTTTTTTTTAAAAGGTGTTGTTTTTAAAAAAATTGTCTGCAGACAATTTGTTACCATACATTCAACAACAACAAATACATGGGTTTTTCAGGTTTTCAAAAAGACTTTTTTTTCAAGTATTTCTGAATCCATGTGGCTGAAATTTCTACAAGGCAGTTTATCCACATTATTATTATTTTCTCTAGGTCCTAGTCATTCTGCCTGTGAACAAAACTCTGCTAGGATCGGAACGCTATTAAGTGCATTCCTTTTAAATTTACATTAAAGGAGCATGACCAGAGTTTCTGGAAAATAGTTTTCGATGTAACTTACCAATATTATCAAGTAACTCCCATACACACCTCCCATGTCCCAAAAACCAGAAAACATTCGCGATTTCAAGTAAAAAATTGAACAAAACTATCGTCGGCCTTCAGTGATAAACGTTGATACTGGAAAATTAGTTTACAAATAATCGGTGGATTTTCGACGATATCCTCGGAAATATGCGGCCTAGAAGCGCGGGAGTTTCAGTTTCGTAATCAGAAAAATATAACGGATGTTATGATATAAAAATCTCATGACCCATAAGAAAAGTCCCGGGGAGTTATGAGTAAAAAAAAGTGATCTGGTCACACTCCTTTAACAAATCGGATAATTATATTTTAAACTCATAGTGGCATTTTTTAGTTTGTATATTCTTATTTTAATAGTTTGTACATACATGTGTATATGCGTGTATGTGTATTAGGTTTTTGTGTGTGTATATATCTTGGTATATATTTCCTTATCTGTTGTGATTGTTTTGTAATATTCTTATCATAAATTAATTTTTAGACCTGCTTGCACGCAGGGCGTCAGTGGAAACCAGCATATTGCTGTTCTGACTTACCCTGGGTAAATATATGAAATAAATAAAATAAATAAACGCGAGGCCACTAATTTGACAGTGTCATTATTGTTTAGTAATGTTATGCTGCTGTTTAAAAGCCTTTCCTACCATGTGTGTGCTCTGGGTAGAGACTCCGGGGTGCCCCATTTCTCCACAGTGAATTGCTGCGGCCCGTTGCTGCCGTACAGATGGGCAAAGCCGTTCATTGGAACGCGAGACGTCCCTGTTACAAACTGGAGGAGACGTGATCGCATCTCAGCATCAAATGACAGGATGGCCTGCGCAACAAGATGGAACAATCAACACATTACTGTAATGAGCAATTGCAAATCGTCATCGAAAACGAGGCTCTCAGTGCTTTCTTTTGTGATAAAATTTGCAAATGAAGACGCTTGACATAACACATGGGTCATTCCATGAGGTAGGGTATATAAAAAAAAAGCGGTGTCCATGTTGCGTTGGTAAAGTTTATCTATTTAAAGACTAGAGAATTATTTATCTGGTGAAATATTTGTTGTACTGAATATGGCTAGGTGTCCCAATATAATCATGTTGTTTTCACTGACCAATCTCTCACAGATCATGAAATATTTGTCTTACCTACGCAACATGGACACTACATATGTTTAACACGAGTACATTTTGGAGGTCTGTAGTTACACTATTGTAGTGTAACATGTGTTTCTTTATGAAATGAATATACTTACTAAAGTAGCTGGGCTGGAATGTTACTCATATTTAAGATCTGGTATGTCACACTTTTTGTACCCAACCCAACGTGGAATGACCCACATGGCTCAGCATCTGAAACAAGGCTGCCAGTGCTAATTTGTAATTTGTCAATAGACTCTTTGCACCGGCGGCCATGATGGGGCAGGTTTTCATATTTAAATGTGACATTAGATCCACAAGGTGCCTACTCGTGCATGACGCACTGTAACAATGTGACTGCCCCCTGTCATGGCCGCCTGTGCAAAGGGTCTACTGTATAAACCTCCACTGTCTGACAAATAAAAAATGAACAAGTTCCCCCAAATATGGACAACCAAGTTCCTTTTCATTGCCAATTTATTCCTTTGAAAATCACAGAAATTGTTTTAATGGAGATATTCAAGTTAAGGAATTATTACGTCGGTCCAAATGATGTCAAGTGAAAGTAATTTTTGCCCATCACAATATATACCAAGTGCTCGGGCGGAACATGTGGGTTCGAGTCCCGCCCGAGCATGCTATGAGTTTTAGCGTGTCCTCGGAAAACGCACTCAGTATATAGTTCATACTGCGTCGTGATGGGCAAAATTTACTTCCCCTTAATGTATTCAAGTTATCGGTAAACAACACTGAATCCAAAACAAATTGAGCCACAAAATGAGACGCTAATTTTGTAAAAAGTGGACCTTGTCTCTTTCAAAGAAACAGAAAACTCATAGGTTTTACAAAATATCCCAGTCGTGTGTAGTGAAGCGTACCTTCCATAGCCGCTGTATAACGATGTGATTAGCGTGGTAGCCACTGCGATATTGGGTATGTTTCCTCCAATCGTTAACATTGACGTCACCCAAACCGCACAATAGCGGCTACCAGGATAAAATCATTAGTTGTACAAAGCGTACCTTCCATAGCCACTGTATGACGATGTGATTAGCGTGGTAGCCACCGCGATATTGGGTATTTTTCCTCCAATCGTTAACATTGACGTCACCCAAACCGCACAATAGCGGCTACCAGGATAAAATCATTAGTTGTACAAAGCTTACCTTCCATAGCCACTGTATGACGATGTGATTAGCGTGGTAGCCACTGCGATATTGGGTATTTTTCCTCCAATCGTTAACATTGACGTCACCCAAACCGCACAATAGCGGCTACCAGGATAAAATCATTAGTTGTACAAAGCTTACCTTCCATAGCCACTGTATGACGATGTGATTAGCGTGGTAGCCACTGCGATATTGGGAAAATTTCCTCCAATCGTTAACATTCACATCACCCAAACCGCTCAGTAACAACTAAAAAAGCAAAATGTGATGAAGAAAAAATAATAAGCCACACAAATTGGTCCTCGAGAACTCTGTATTTGAAGGTATTATACTTGCTGAATTTGGGAGGACAATAGACCTGTAACACAATGATGTCATAGTCTGTTTACATGTGTGCAAATCTACGGGGGGAGTCCCTGGGTACCATACGACATAAGGCCATAGGAAACAAACTTATTATGTTTCAAGTTCATTGTATGGTGGTTAAGACGTCAGATATTAAAAATTGGATTAATCAAATTGGATTAACCAAAGTTACCCATTGAGGTATTCTAACATTCAATACTTAAAATCAAAATAGAAAGTGGCAATAATTCTCACATATGTGTGTGTTTTCAATACTGGAGAGACCTTTTCCTCCAGGATTATATCTCCGTACAATATCATTGTAAAAAGAAATATCTTAAGATGATCTAAGGAGATAACTTCAGCTGAAGAACTGCAACGAATAATGTCACAACATACCTTTCTGAAAGCCCTATGTGCAAATTTCCAATATACCGTATGTAACAAGGACACCAAAAAATGTCACAAAGTATGTGTCCTATGTTACATACGTTAAATAGGAAATTTGTACACAGAGTCTTTAGAAAGATATGTTGTTGCACTATTTGCTGCTTAAGTTATCTTCTGAGATCTGTCTTATGATATTTCTTTTGTTTTGAGAGAAGATAACTGGCATTGAACAGAGTTATGATCCTAGTGAAAAAGTCTCTCCCGTATTGAAAACAGACTTATTTGCCAACTACCCGGATTTTGGAGAAGACAACCGGAAAATAGGTTGATCTTCAGACTTCAAACACAGACAACTAAAAATTGGTTAATTATATAATATTGGATGGCTTTGAGGGTGATATGAGAATATACCGCACGAGTCATGAAAATACTGAAAGAGCCAAATGCGAGTTCGGTATTTTCATTACGAAAAGACGTCGAATATTATTGTTATATAAAATGAAGCTTATACCTTCTTTGTTTTGTAGGATTTCTGCAAGATTTTTGTCCGTTTGGTGTTGAAAACTTCAGTTCATTTGCAACGTTTGCAACTGCATGTACTTTTGTTACTGTTGTACAGTATTTTTTGTTACTGTACTCACGCGTGCGTAGCACACACGGCAATCCATTCACTCGATGCTTAGGTGCGCTCAGCGTGTACGCACATCAGATTGGGGCTCTGTGCTGCACAGTATCAGAAACGCACGGTGCCCGCAAAGGCTTCATTTTATATAATAATAAGCAATCCTGGTAGTTATTTTTATATTTTTTGGGAAATGCGACATGAATCATTTTGCAGGGAATTTGTTGCAAAATCCGGGAGGATTGGCAGCTCCGAATTCTTACCTCCAGTTCATTCTCATCAAAAATCTTTAACAAATCTAATGGAACGAGATCCAGAAATCCCTGCAAATAATAGAAATCAATGTTAAAAAGTACAGCCATTATACAGGGTGTATAAACAAAATAGATACCATAATTTTCGGATTATAATAATAATAATAATAATAATAATACATCAGTTATAAAGCGCACTTGATCTGTAAAAACATCCAAAGGCGCTGGTCTAGTTGAACAATGTTTTAAATTCTCAATTCTTTGTAAATGCATTTGTGAACATGTGTGTCTTTAGTTGTTGCTGAAAGACAGTGATATTATCTATTTCTCTGTCTCCATAAGAGGACAGTCTGTTACGTGGCACAAAGAGTGGGGAAGCGCTAGTTGACCTTAAACCTGGTCTTGTGGTTCGACGTATCAGTAAACCCTGGATATTTTTAGGAGCTAAACCGTGTAGGGCCTTGAAAGTAAGGAGGATTATTTTGTAGTGGATTCTTTCTTTGATTGGTAGCCAATGTAGCTTCTGTAGGATAGTAGTAATATGATCAAATGATTTGCTGTGCGTTAGGAGGCGTGCTGCAGCATTTTGTACACACTGAAGACGATTTAATGTTTGTTGAGGAAGACCAGCCAGTAAACTTATAAGCCGGTATGCGCAGTGTACAAGCGTGGTTTTTCCGCGATAATGTGAACGCCCCTAAAGAGTTAATGATCTCACCTCCATGAATGCCGACATTTGCTGGTGAACTCTGTTGACAAATCGCCACTGAATCACGAGTCTGATCAAGAAGAAATCAGTAAAGAATATGTTCAAATGCTTGTTTATGTACTCAAATTTTTTTTAACACTAACAGAGCTCAACATGGTTTTAGTAACTTCTAAGTTTAAAGATAAAATCTTTGCAGATGTTGGTTAAGACGTCTGCCTTGTTTGCAGGTCGTGGGTTCGAATCCCGCCCGAGCACGCTATGAAGTTTTTCATAGTGTCTCGGGAAAGCACTAATATACGTCGGGTAAGTGCAAAACAAACCCTAATTAACACTCATACAACCAGCATTCTGCAAGAAAGACAACTGACCAATAGCAAGCTTACTGTGTGTACTCCCTCTTATTCTCATTGGTGACTGGAATTTCACTGCCGAGAGGTTTTAGGTCTGTTGTTTTCATCTGTGGGTAGGAAAATATATATCAGGATTTGGTGTTTAAAGATAGTATACATGATTGGTAAACTGTTACAAATAGTTTTATCCCCCTGTGTGATTGAAGATATGCATGATTAAAACCAATCTGAGCAAAAACCAGCTCTGTACTTCGCTAACTTTTGAGAAGAACCACGGCCTGTGCACGAAGTGGTTTTGGGGCGAAGTGGCATTTAGGTTTGGACGAAGTGGTTTGGGGGCGAAATGTCACTTGGTCGAAATGGTTTCAGGGCGAATTGAATTTTCGTCTCATGAGACGAAAAATAATTGTTTTACTCATTTCTCAATGACTATAGCACTGATTTTCGAGATTACCAATCATGTATACTGCCTTTAAAGATCTGTGGCCTACACAGATGTCACATTAAAAATAAATTTGATACAAATGTGGACAAATGTTTGGGAAATCTGGATACAGTGAAAAGCAACTTGGCTCCACCAGGATTCAAACCACGAACCTTGGCTACGCAATTTTTTGTGAAATCGGTTGCTGGAAACACAACATAGCAAAACATAAGAATTATTCAAAATAGAAAAACAAATCAATTGTATACATACTGTGCCAAAGCTTTCTTCATCAACAGAAAAGGTCAGTTCCAGGTCACTGGGGTCATTCTCCTTGATCCATAGCAATGAGTTATAGTACTCGGTATCCTGCAAGGAGATATTGATTATGTAAATGTCAAGGTCAGTCGAGGTCAGTTCCAGGTCAGTGGGGTCAGTCTCCTTGATCCATAGCAATGAGTTATAGTACTCAGTATCCTGCAAGGAGATATTGATTATGTAAATGTCAAGGTCAGTTGAGGTCAGTACTTTCCAGGTCACTGGGGTCATTCTCCTTGATCCATAGCAATGAGTTATAGTACTCAGTATTCTGCAAGGAGAGATTAAATATGTAAATGTCAAGGTCAGTTGAGGTCAGTTCCAGGTCACTGGGGTCATTCTCCTTGATCCATAGCAATGAGTTATAGTACTCAGTATCCTGCAAGGAGAGATTGAATATGTAAATGTCAAGGTCAGTCAAGGTCAGTTCCAGGTCAGTGGGGTCATTCTTCGTTGATCCACAGCAATGAGTTATATTTCCATCTGCAGTAGAAACAGTGCTTTGGATTATATTCAAAACCTGGGTTGGTTGCAAAGGTAGTGGGTTCGAATCGCAATACGGTCCATCCATAGTGCGTGTGTCCCCGAGCAATGTACTTTGCCGTGCATTGCTTCTCTCCACCCAGAAGTAAAAATGGGTACCTAAGAGGGTAGCGAATGTTGATGTGTTTGATTAGCCATTGAGCCTAATAGGCAGCCTGGGCTATATACTCCCCAGGGAGCCGAGATGGTATGGAGTGATTTAATGGAGCCCTATGATTGATCAGGGGTTATGAGAGAGTTGGCGCCTTGATCAGGGTTTCCTCCGGATAAGTCCACGGTATAAGTCCATATTATCAATATCAAGATAACGGCTACAGTCATTGCCCAATGCATTGCCTTCGTAATCATTGCCATGAAATCATTTGTCAAAACTGTCAAGTCTGACCTGATAGAATACCAGTGCTAAGCATGATACTCACCACAGACTCCATATCTGCTAATGTAATCTGCCTGTTTAACATCATCTTGTAGAATGGGCGGATGAAAAATGCTGTCACACAACATAAAAACAATTAGCATAATTAATTCTGGGCAATTCCATTGTTACGGACGCTAACACTTGCATGCTACTTCCAACTTTCACACCGAAACAAGACTGGAATTACCAGTCTCTTTAGGATACGAGTGGGGCTGGGAGGGGTGACTAGTCCGTATCGAGAGAACCAAGTTGCATCTGCCCCTATTATGAGCAAGCATGGTAAAGTGCCTTGCTCAAGGGCACAAGATGTCATTATGCTTGATGTAGACCTAAAGTACAGCACTGTGGTGCAGCGGTAGAGCGTCGGGCTTGTAATCGAAGGGTCGTGGGTTCGAACCTCGAAGCGGTCGCAGGCTGTTCTATTGGTCCGGAAAACTTAGCTGTACATTGCCACCAGCGTCAGCTGGTGTAGCGGGCCCCAGCCACCAAGTCGTTAATGGGTACCTGGTGCTTGCACTGGGGAAGGAAACTGCAGACCCGAGCAGTAGTCGGCTCTATCGGTTAAATGCAAGCTCAAAAGCCAAGAAGTCGGGAGTTGAGTGCCCGCAGCAAAGCGTGGGTACCGCGCATGCCCCTTCCTTTCCTACTGATGTCATTATGCTTTAGGTCTACTGATTGAGAAGTAAATCCAGCTAATTTCCCACCCATAAGTCCCAACTACTTACCATCCAACAACTTGCCATGATAAACCGCCATCCCTGCCACGCGGCCAATGAATTTGAAGTAAGATATATGCTGCTCGTTGCACAGACCTGAATCAGGGTTGATCTGAAGCGTGTAGTTATCCCTGTCAAAGCAAAACGTACTGGATTGAAGGAGCTTGTTCAGAGTTTTCCAGAAAATGGATTTTGAAAACAGGAAATTTGCAATCTCCAATTTGGACGTGGAAGCAAAAAGGCTGGTGTGATCACTGCACTGCTTTATGGAACGGAAAAATTAGTTTGCAAAACATCTGGTTTTTTTTTAACGATATGGTTGAAAATATACAGAGCATGAAATTTCTGAATGGCGACGAGAAAAATATGACAAATGATATGGTGTCAAAATCTCAACACACATGGGAAAAATGGGCGCCTCAAATATGTGATCTGGACACGATCATTTAATTGCAAGAACAAAGTCACTAGGCTCAAAGTGTTTCCTTAATAAGGGAATAAAAGTGGGTTTGGCCAGTCTTAAACATACATTTAAAACTGGCTATTGTTTATTAACTGCTAGCTGTGCATCAAGTTTTGTTTGTTTGTTAGTTTCACCGATTAAACTAAAATTTTCGGCGCTTAGTTTCAACCGACTAAAAATACTTTTAGTCGGCTTTCTGTCGACTAATAAAGAACAATTTTGGGTCACTGCAAATGGAGCTTCAACCCTTTGACGCAGAGTACGGTCTCTAGCGACTGCCCAAAAGGTTAACATAATAAATTGGCGAGACTGACTTACATGGCAGAATACTCAAAGAGACCATAATACGGGTTGAACATCTCTCTTGATAGTAGGAAGAACCACTCTCTGAAGGAGAAAAGTAACACCGTCATCTTGTGAGATTCTTGAAAATATTCTGAGACAACAGAAGGAATCCTTTTGAGGAATCCTTGGTTTTGGTACAGAAAGAATTAATAATAATAATAATAATTCGCTGGCGGAGTCGTCGCATCACACTGCGGGCGCAGGACCGTAACTATGGTTATTGGTTCACGCTTTACATCCATTGTGTTTGCACACAGTGTATTTTTCTATTATTATTTCACAAGAAAATATTAGAAAATAAGGACAATAATGACCTGCAATGGTTTGCTCATATCTACTCTCATAGCGATACGCTACTATACCGCCTTACTTTGTGATGGTTGGGGCAAGGCAGCAAAATGTGTTCAGAAAGTGATTTTCGTGGCGCAGTTCTCAGAACTATGTGGAAATAGCAAATTCTATTAGTCAATGTCAAGTGAATTACAAAAACCAAAATCCACAAACCCGAAAATCACCAGATTTTTATATTTTTACATTTAAATTTTTCTTTCAAAAATAGCGCCCTCTGTTGGCCAATTTTGGAGAACTGTGTGCATTTCCTATGGAGGTGGCCATGGTACAGTGTATATAGCCAATTTGACTGCTGTGTGTGCAGTTTATTAGCTTTTGCTATTAGAGGAAATTCATGTAATGGCTTCTAGTGTCACATAATGCTAAAAAATAATTTAAATCATAAGAGTCAAGGCAAAACGTACATGTATACTCGAAACAAACTTGTTGAGGTTTCACATAGTCTTGCTTTATTCCATTGCACTTTACTGTGCCAACATCTCATTTGTTTTGCTGAATAGATTTGTGATCTGTGGTTAATTCTGAGATTGGAATACAGTGAAACTTGTAGGCCTGTGTGGGTCATTCCATAAATATGGGGGCCAAAGCATTTGTAAAAATGGCCTTTTCAAGTTACCAAAATATTTTGAATAAATTTCCGTGCAATTTCTGATAGTGTAGGATATTTGAAACAATTTCCAAACATTTAGACATGTCATGGTGTCATAGTTTTGATAATATTCGAGACGTAAGTGGGGACACCAAGGCATTTTAAAATTCTTTTTGACCAGGTTCTTTCTGGAAAAGGTAGCTTCTGGTTTTACCTACCTGTAGAACCTGTACCTTATAAATTCAAATCATATTATGAGCGAAATTTAAATAATTTTTCAATATAAATTTCAAAATGTCACACTTGCATTTAGAAGATCGCACCAGTGTTGTTCGATTTACGAGGCCATATATTGTTTATATGCTGAGGGTAACCGTTCTCTGAAGCCCGGTATGTATAAAAATCAACTCCGGAAGTGTTATGACGTACGTAAAGGGGAACACTGGGTCCCGTATTTATGGAATGACCCATATATAGTGGCCAACCTCGGGACTGCAAAAAAACCTGGCCACTGGCCACATTATAGAGGTTGCTTATGCATTATACGCGTGTTATTAACAATGGTGCACTGTAAAAATTGCTGGGTAAAAAAAAGTTGGAGAATTTTATTTTGACGTTTAGGCCATATTTCCTCAACATATGCAGAAAATGCTCTGTTGGGTAAAACATCCAGAACACCAACGTTGGTTACATGCAAAGTTCTGTAAATTGGGGAAACAGCGGCTATTTATTGGTGTATTTTGTTTACCTCTTGCTGAAAGTATTAAAAGGTTGAGCATAGTATACAGACAAACAATATTTTCTCCATCTGTTGGAGATTGTGAAATCCAGAGTGGGCGCTTCAAAGTATACTATAAAAAATATGATGGGTAAAATAAAGTTGGAGAATTTCATTAGGACATTTGTTGGGTCACTATGCAGAAAATGTTCTTGGGTAAACTATCCAAGTTCTATACTCCAGTTAATGGGGAATTTTCAACACAAGGCAGGACGCATTCTAGCAACTGCACACCTGGGAACAACCGCATACAATTGTTGGTTAAATTCAACATATAGAGCAGAAATATTTTCGTATATGCCCAACATGCCTGTTGGGTATCTCGGGCCAAATATGCTCGACTTTAAGGCTGTTACCCAACACCAGTTGGGTATTTTGTGCCCCAAAGATGGGTATGTTGATATTTGAAACAAAGTTGGGCAAAATTTGCCCATTTTTGTTTATCAGTGTGTGTGCCCAATTTCCATCATAGTGACAGTTTGAGATGATTCACAATATACTACTGAAAAGATTACATGTAGGTTCCCCGCTTATTATCCAAATTTGACGTTGAGTAGACATGGAAAGCTAACAGATTAGTAAAATGTAATTTGAGGCACAGGTCAGTTAAATAATATGTTTGAGCTCCACAAAAATGTTCATATTGGAAATTAACTTTAATTTATATGTATAATGCGTTTAATAATACTGTAACAGTGAAACTTGTTTAAGCCCACCTTGATAAACAAGGCTCCTGCTTATAGTGGCCATGCGTACAATGCATAAGCAACCTCTATAATGTGGCCAGTGGCCAGGTTTTTTCGCAGTCCCGAGGTTGGCCATTGTATACAAGTTTCACTGTATTCCAATCTCAGAATTGGCCACATATCCCAAATCTATTCAGCAAAACAAATGAGATGTTGGCACACTGAAGTACAATGGGATAAAGCAAGACTATGTGAAACCTCAAAAAAATTGTTTCGAGTATAAGTTTTGCCCTGACTCTTATGATTTAAATAATTGTTTAGCATTATGTGACACTATAGAAACCATTACATTGATTTCCTCTAATAGCAAAAGCTAATAAACTGCACACACAGCAGTCAATTTGGCTATATACACTGTACCATGCATGGCCACCTCCATAGTAGTCTGGTACCCGGACCAAAAATTATTTGACTAGACTGAATTTAAGGTCCGGCAGCCGCCAATTCCGCCATTTTGAAACAGGAGGAATCCCTCCTTTTTCCGAAGGTTCCCGAAGTTACCCGAATGCACATCCGGTCGTCCGGACGTTACCGTTAATCGTCGGGTACAATTCGTCATTGTTTCGAGTAGTACAATATGGAGCTCACTGGGTGATGCAGACAAGGTTTGAATTTTCTTTTTGATGCTAGCATACATGTATATTAAAATGGGCATATTTAATATTTTAAGGTTAATATATTAAATTTGTATTGGTCAAATATGGAATAACCCCTTTCAAATTGTTGTACACTCATTCTATATAGCGCGCAGCGCGCTTTGAAAATTAACGGTTATGTGCTCCTAAAAATAAATGCATGACGTAATGCTTAAAGTGCTATTTTAAACACGACAGTAGCCTGTCCTCATATTCAGTCGTCGTATGTAGAATATGTGGACCGGGAACCAGTCTACCTCCATAGGAAATGCACACAGTTCTCCAAAATTGGCCAACAGAGGGCGCTATTTTTGAAAGAGAAATTTAAATGTAAAAAAATAAAAATCTGGTGATTTTCGGGTTTGTGGATTTTGGTTTTTGTAATTCACTTGACATTGACTAATAGAATTTGCTATTTCCACATAGTTCTGAGAACTGCGCCACGAAACTGAAAGATAATCACCTATGCCCCATGGTCTATAAACAGAAAATGTTCCCCTTGTGGCTTCTGTGCAAAACAAATAGAGAAACGTGTTGCCATGCAAGTAGCGTGAACCATTGTCGAAGAAGTTAACGCGTCCGCGCGGAAATTAATGTCACACTCTGCCAGCGAATAGTTTGTTGATTCTTGAAAGAACTAGATCTAGCGTGTGAACCCACCTTAACCTCCTCGGTAGCTATAGGGCAACGACGTAAGTCGGTAAATCCTTCAGCAACTAGATCCCTTTAGGGGATCATACGACAAGAAGAAGAACCCACCTTGCAACGCCACCATAATCCAGCCCCGTTTCACCCACAAACTCAATCCATAGGCGCGCCTTGAGTAGGTCTGGATTCTTAACGCTGATGATGTTACGATACGAATCTTCCAAAATGGTCGATCGACTGCACTTGAGTTCGTAGCGGTTGGGAACGTTGGACTGCGAATTAGGGTGAATTGAAACACATGACATACCACAGGGTACAAAATGACATGAAGTCAAACATGGCTGACTTAATCTTATTACCTCAAACAATCCATTGTTTAACAAGAGTTTAACCTAACAGACCATATTCACACATTTGAACGATTTAATAATGCCCCCTGAATCGGTTCTATAGAACTGGGGCCAATTTCATGGAGCTGTTTAGCAGCCGCTTTTTGTGCTAACGGAGGCTCCGGCTATTTCATGGAGACCGTAACCTTGAGCACTGGCAAACATTTGCTAGCTTCACAGGCACATTTGCTAAACACTCGTGATGCAACAATGCCCGTTTCCAAGCACGCGCATGCTTAAGCACGCCGCGGCTGTGAAATAGCCTTAAAGTTAGCACACCTTTTATGCTACAGTAAGCACACGTTTTCAGCTAGCGCTTAAGCAGCTCCATGAAATTGGGCCCTGCTGCTTGGAAAGGTGCCAGTTATGTATGCATTCTAAACCTCAATCTGAAGACGAGGCCTGGAACACATAAGAAGTAGGGCACCATTCTGATCAGTAGCTTGCATTCTATAGAAGTGATTCAGGATGCCTGATTAAATCGTTCAAATGTGTGAATAGGGTCTATAGCGCTCACTGGAAATAATTTGTAACGGTTTACCAATCATGTAGGCTACCTTTAAAAGACGGAATGGTCCATTCACTGAGGCAAAGTTAAAGGTTAATAAACAGATTGAACCAATGAGTTTCCGTTTCATCAAATTATTTGCTTTTTTAAAAATCTAGACAATTGCTTTTGTTTGAACAATTGCTTGTTGTCTGCACATAGATATTCATAGATGAATGGCACTACATTAAAAGAAAAAGCATGCCACAAAAAAAATTTAGAATTTGTAAAAAGTAGACCCTGTCATTTTCAATGAAACGGAACAACCATTGGCTTTGTACAGTGCATTTTCGGCCAAAATAATTTGACTTGAGCATAAAATAATTTTTTGAAATTCTGTCTTTACACAAACAGTAATGGTCAATGACATTGCCTCAACGGGATCTTTAAGACAACAAAAGTGCAGACATTGTAAGAAAGAGGACTTACAGGTTTCTTGAGTTTGGACTTGAAGAAATCATATTTCCTCTTGTAGTCTCTGGAGTACGGAACAGCCTATAACAAACAAACAAACCAAGATGACCTTTAACCCTGTGTCTGGGGGTGTAACAGACCGTATCGAATAGCTGCCATCTTGAGGACATGCATGCTTGCACATTTTGTGCCTACATTGTTAGCCAATTTAAATAACAAAAGTTGAATAGAGGGTGCTTTAGATATAAACAAATGTCATAGTCTATAGGGCTTGGGAATCGACGTCACGATGCCATTATTGACGTCATTCTCGGCCGCCATACTTCAAGGTAGTGAGTGGTTGCTATGCGAGCTGGAGTGCAGCATCGTCAAGTTTGGATATGGGTGCGGCACCCGCGCGATTCCATTGAATTGCACGCGTGAGAACAAAACAAGGTGAAAGTACATCGCGCACGTTACTGCCAAATAACATGGCGGAAACCACTGCATTGTGGCATTGCATGACATCACATTCCCAAGCCCTTTTCCCGTACGGATATATCATCACTGTATGCATGTCCTGCGACACGTAATCATTGTACACACATTATCATATGTATCAGTTGACAATGGTTATCAGCCTCCACAGGCATAGTAGTAGTAGTAGTATATAAACAGAGGTAGTCCGAGTATTATACACATGCCATTTGGGACTAAAGCCGGCTGTACACCTTGCGTTTCGTCCGTGATTTGATCACGATAGTGCATGTTGTGCAGTCGCATCACAAGGTGTACGAGTTTTGCGAAACGCAATCGCAGAATTTCAAGCATGCTCGAATTTTGGCATGTCTGTGCAATCTCAACGGAGTCGGAACGCAAGGTGTACGGCCGGCTTAATGCCAGAGGTCTCAGGATCGAATCTCAATAAGGTTGAAGGCTTATAACTCACCGGACCGGCAATTGAGGGGTTCAGTAGTCTTGGGTCTTCCCATTGAGTGCTGTGTGTGTCTTTAAAACAAAGAATGACAAACGAGTTCAACAATCTGCATCAAACTTCAATAGATACATTGCTTTAGGAGCTGTCCAACATTTTCATGAAACTACAAAGCGTAGGGGGGTGGGGGTGGGGGTGGGGGTGGGGGTGGGGGTTAGGGGCGTCGAGGGCCGCGTAGGACTTTACATGCATTCTATAACTACGTCACAATATTAATCGTCATTGGCTGAAATAACTACGTCTAAATCTTAAATGTTGGCATCTCTGCTCGAGGATCACATTTAGTACGCCGAGGAAGAATACAAATTAAACTCTTTCAGTGCCAATGTCGTACATGTACGATCTGTCGTATGCATTCTGAAAGTGTTCTCGATTGTAAACAAAATACCAAAAAATGCAAGAAAGTTGGGCACTTTAGGGCTAAATGTTAACAACAATGGGCACTGAAAGAGTTAAGAACCGTGTCAGGTTACATACTCACTGTGATCAATGAAGAACGTTCTTCCGTCTGCATGGACTCGCTGCTCCCAACCAGACTGCAAAATACAGAATAATAATTGTGAATGAGAGACGGACCAATAGACCTTTATCACGGTGCGTCCATCTTTGTCTTGTTCCCCATAGTACATGTCGGGTACCTACGATCAGTGTGTCTGCGCTATGGCGCGATAGCACCTGTAATATACCGTTGAAAATCACTGTCCATTGTGATGCACACAATGAACAATTTCAAAACTGGACCAAACTATCGTTTTGGTTACATTCACTTTAATAGGAGAAAAGGGAAGATGGCCGCACCGTGATAAAGGTCTACATGTATACGCATTAACATTTGCTTTAAACGTGAATTTAAAAAAAAATAAAAAATTACCCAGCGTAAGTTACAACATGTTTAAATTCAAGAAGCGAGTCCAGATTACATTTTTGAGCCCTCTGTTTTTCCCATGGGTGTTGAGATTTTGATATCATGCGTCATATTTTTCTCATTACCATTCTGACATTTCAAGCTCTCATTCCGTATATTTTGAAGGATATCGTCAAAACAAAATACCGATGTTTTGTGAACTAATTTATCCGTTCCACAAAGCAGTGCAGTGATTACACCACCCTTTTTGCTTCCATATCCAAATTGGAGATTGCAAATTTTCTTTCCATGGATAGTATTTTGGGGAGGTATTTGCTTTGACTTCTAGGTTAGAATGAAATCCGATTTTCTAAAAAAAATCTGAACGAGCTCCTCTATAAAAAAAGGGCTAACAATTCTAAAGTATGAATACTGACCGGCAGCGGGCCGAGTTCATCCACTTGCTGAGTCTGCTTCCTGGGATCATCCTATTAAAAAAGACAAACTGTAAAAATAGTGGCCTTACGCTCTGACTGTAGCAGAGTCTTCTTCACAGGCTAAATGACCATGACAAACAAACAACAGCGCGTGTGGTCTAGTGGGTATGAAGCGGAACTCCCAGTCAGAGGTTGTGGGTTCAAGCCCCACTTCGACCAATGTGTCTGTGTCCCTGGGCAAGGCACTTAATCCCAGTTGCCTCGTCAACCCAAGCGATATTTGGGAAGCTGTTAAGGGGAATGCCACAATCTAACTGCTAATAGTGTTGAGCGCCTGGCCAGCAGCCACCTAGTTAAAGTGAAATGATTCTGGTGATTCCCTGATGGCAGCGATAATAATAATGGCAACAGCGCCAGGAGCACCCCGCAGGGTGGACATGTGCGCTATACAAGAATCCACCATTATCATTATCATTAGGGGTTAAAAAATAACTGAATTAGAAACGAGACTCTAGGGCTCGAATTTACGAAGGGTGTTTTTCCCTTAATCGCGTGTAACTTTCAAAAACGGACGATGATCATGCATTTATAAATAGTCATCGAATTACGAAACCTGATAAAGTTACACACGTCTAACTCGCGGCAAAAAGTTAAACACCCGAGTGCAAACGACAATGAAATCCTTAAACGTCTGTTGGGGGTAGTTTAACTCGCCTGTTATCGACATTTCCTGTCGAACAGCCGTACTGCTTAGTCGCAATGAATGTTTTGATGCTCGAAATTACAATGGAAGAATATCGGGCGCAAGTGCAAGGATGCCAGATGAGAGTTTTTAGGGACAGGACCAATCCAGACATGTTTGCTCCTCGCGTGCACTACGTCGGCAAAAAAATTTGATTAGCACAGGATTTGTTTGCTTTATTTTGAAAAAATGGATTACAAGCCAAAATTATACGCCAACTTGTGTTCTTCGCAAGAGTAGGAGAATACCTTTCAATACACATCACTTACGATTTTGGCTGGTAATCCATTTTTGCAAAATAAAGCAAACAAATCCTGTGCTAATCAAATTTTTGTGCTTAGCAGTGCCATGAAATTTGCCCCTGGCCATGCACAATAGAAATAAAGGACCCGCATGTTACTAACTCACAAGTTACACACGGACAACAAATCTGTCTTTGTAATAAACGATAATTACGGGTGTTTATCCACACGTGGTAAAGTCGCATGAGTTTGTTTGCACGTGTGTTATTCCAACGTGCGATGACCACCTTTCGTAAATGTCTTAGCTCTTATCAAATCAATTTGAAATTAGATTTGAAACTTTTGTAACTTATTAATAGACACTTTGGCAATGGGTGGCCATAACAGGGACAGTCACATTGTCACTGTGTGTCAAGCATAAGTAAAATTGCTCCCCGTCATGGCCGCCGATGCAAAGGGTCTACATAAAACATTTTAGAGGTGGTAATTTTTTTAAATATACTTTGGTCTTACCCATGTTGTGGTGCGTGTATTATGATTGATGTAGAATATTCGGCCATTGCCAGATTTCTGCATTTGCCATCCCGCAGGTAGGGGACCCAACGGATCATCAGAGGCAGGGGAAAATGGGCCGCTGGCTTGGGATTGGTTTTGCTGCTGGGGGAGGGGGACAACAAGATGGAAACATAACAGGTTACTCTATGTATCATTGCTGGCTTGCAGGTAGGGGACCCAACGGATCGGTGAGGGTTAAAGGGGCCGCTGGCGTGGGATTGGTTCTGCTGCTGAGGGAGGGGGAAACGAGATGTTCGCCAATGATGTTCGCATGTTCGTTCTCAGCATTTGAAACCATGTTCTCATGTTATGTCAAAAAGCAAATGCAGGGCTCGAAATGCCCACTGGACCGGTGGATCGAGGCCAGTAATTTAAGCCTCGGTCTAGTGCTTTCTCTACTGTACTAGACCAGTGGTCCAGTGCATTTTTAAACTAACGAACAGTAAATCCACGTTCCTTGTGGCTTTGGTCTTGTAAAAATAGCGTAGGTCCAGTAAATGATTTAAGCTACTAACCCTGTGGTCTAGCAGATTTTTTCATGAAATTCGAGCCCTGAATGGGGTTTTAAAATTGGCCATGGAGTATGTACACAGGCTTTGTAGAATGAATGCATGTAACCTCGGGCATAAACAGAAGCACGAGACTTGAAACTTTGAAATTTACTTTTCCGTAAAGCATACCTGTGCTTGGTCAGCTGGCTCGGCTGGTTGTACAGCAATGACCTGGGAAGGTGTTCTGGCCTGTCTTGGGGAATCCTAGGAAGAAACAAAATTTGTTAATCTTAGTCAGCTTTTATGTGAATTATTGGTTGTCCATACGATGTTAAATAAATGTAATTTTCCAATACGCAGTATAGGCATTACATTCTAAATGCATTTCTTGAGAACCCGTTAAATTGCTCACATTTCAACCTGTATGTCGGGGTGGGTTGTGGGATCGGGGCATGGACTGGGGGTTTGAGGGAAGGAGTTATTGGGGGGAGGGGGGGGGGGGGGGGGGGGGATGTGTACACTCTGGACTTACATTTTCCTCTGGTTCTAGGTTATCATGACTGATTTGGCGTCGTGCTCGGTAAATTGCTCGCATTTCATCCTGTACATTGGCTGGTAGTCCCGTGAGAGGGCCTTGTAATGCCGCCCTACAAAGCAACAACATTCAGAAACCATCATCAACAGGGTTCCTGTAACGTCTTGAAGCCCCAATACATAATTTGCTAAAAACACAAGTTGAGATACAATTTTCACTATCAAAGGAGCGTGACCAAATCACATTTTTCCCATGGGTGTTGAGATTTTGATACCATATCATGTGTCATATTTTTCCCATTACCATTCTGAAATTTTAGGCCCTGAATCTGTATATTTCCAAAGATATCGTCAAAAATCTATCAAAGTTTAGTAAACTAATTTATCCGTTCCATAAAGCAGTGCAGTGATCACGCCAACCTTTTTGCTTCCACATCCAAATTCGGGATTGCAAATTTCTGTTCAAACCTTACCTTACAGATAAATTCAGGGGTGTGTGCCCCTGAACAGCCTTTTGAAATTAGCACCAACTTACTCAGTTGGTCTGACCCACTGTGTCCTCCTATTGACATGATCGACGTAGTACAACCTCCCGTTAGCGTCGACGCGTTCTTGCCAGCCGGTGGGGAACAGCTGCGGCGAATCATCGTCTTCTTGCATTGAGGATGACGTATTCCCCGCCTCGTTCTCCGCATCAACCATCTCCCAATCACCCTGCAGCAAAACACAATAGAGTATTAAAGTGGAAATGTCGCCCTCTATGAGCAGCCAAGATTAGTGTTTATATAACGCCCAAGTAGATCCCTGTGATCTGATTGGACGATAGCAGGCCACATGTTGTTCAATATTTAATCCATTTAATGCTACGTCACTAACCGTGCAATTTTGTTCCATTTGCCGTACAATTTTGTTTTATACCTTTTCTATTGCACAGTGCGCCAGCGAAAGCTTTTTTTTCCAATCGTGTTTACTGATTGGTCCAGAAGAGGCGACAAGATTTCTGTCGCTTGTTCCCCAGCCCAATGGGGCCAGTTTCAACAGGGCCTCGGTACGCACGATCGAGTGCGTTAAAGGGGCACTGTTTTAAGAGGATGCTCGAAATGCCAATGGACCAGTGAAGACTTAAGCCAACTGGCTCTGTTGGCCAGTTGGGAAAAACCGTTAAGTGCAAACACTGCTAGTGTGTTATTTCAAGTCAAAGCCAAGTATATAACGATAGCTAGTCAGTTTAACTGGTACCCTGCACAATGGTCATCTTACCTCCTCTTCCCTGCGCGGTTCAGTATCCGGAATGGTGCTGTCGTGGATATATGCAATCGTCATCTGAAGAAACCCGCGTACCCTGGACCGACGAGTTCGTGGTCGCAGGAGATAGTCCTTGTGTGAGTTCCATGTGTTTTCATTTTCCGTCTGGCATTTTTAAAATAAAAAAATTTAAAAAAAATTAAGAATCCATCTGAACATAAACTATAATTATGAAGATTAGGCAACAGAACAGTTAGTTTCTGGTATTTTATGGCAGGTAAATTATATGCAAATGATATGCAAATGTATGCAAATCAGTAATCACTGACCTCTTTTCTTATTCTGTGGTATTTTCCTGGCATTTGTTAAAAAGCAAATGTAAACATTTTAGTGTGAAAAAGAAAATGCATATTTGTTAATATTGTGCCATTTTTTTTATTTATAAAAGATGCCAGATAAACTCTGAATCCCACTTTCAGAATTGGCATTCGAACCTGATCCCAAACAAACCTCATGAAATAGGTTCCACAGTATTAAAACCAATAACGCCTGGCTACTACATTGTGTAAGTCTGTGGCAGTCTCATGCAAACCGTGGTCGTTTCTTGAGGATGTATGTAATAATCAGTGGGCCCAGTGGCGGATCCAGCCTCATTAAAATACAGGAACACAAAGGAAAAGCGGGGGATACATTGTAGGCTATTCCTGTATTTTAATGATGCTAGATCCGCCACTGGGGCCAGGTGAATTATTAATTCGTACTGAACTCAAACTTTTAAAGTTTTGAAACTTTAAACAAACTGATTTAAAGCTTGGGACTTCAACAAAAAAAAATACTTGTGACTTGACTTGGTTACGCATATTAAATAAAACATTAAATGCAGACACATTATCCAATCTAGTGTGGATTGGCACAAGCAGAGTACTTACAGGAATGTTAGCCAGGGGGAATTCCACAAGGCCCAAGAAGTCATCTCGAGTCTGAGAAGAAACCAATGAAGATTAATACAGTTCATGAGTTTAGGTCCTTGGCTAGCACAAAGATAAAATGGAATTAATGTTTGTACATCTCAACTCAAGACCGATATGATGATACAACTAAATCAAGAGCTTCAATACAGCCTTTGCACTGGTGGACATGACGGTTTTCATATGTGATAATAGATCCACAAAGTGCCTACTCATGCATGACGCACAGTGACAATGTGACTGTTCCTTGTCATGGCCGCATGTGCAAAGGGCCTATTTGAAACCTGGTAAAGGGCCAGTCAAGGGCTGGTCAAAAACAGGTACATATACTTACCAGCCGATTTTCGTCAAAAACTTCAAACAAAAGACGATTATCTCTGGGATTTACCTGGGAGAAAATGAAGGCAAAATTTGAATGCGTCTCTCATGCATTGCAAAAAAAGTGATTCAACAATATTATAGAGATAATAAAATTAATGCTGGAAATCTGTTTCTTGCTTAAAATTGAGAGTAATGGTTATATGTCTCAACAAATTGTGGTTGGAATTTTTAAATTATCACCGTTTTTTCGCCCAAAGGTTAGAGTGCTTTACAATCTTTAGTTCACTTCTTTTTTTCAATAAATAAAGCAAATTGCACCGTTTCAGAAACTGTTTTATTAGCTCCTTAAAAATCACTGCTGATTGGTTTACCTAACTGACCCCAGTGATGACCAGGGTTACTGATGTGGCCGACTACATGCGCATAATATATTACTATCCAAATTGCTCTTATTTTTCGTCAAATATTTCCCAAAAAGCTGACCATCAAAAAGCAAATAATTTATACTTACTCTGAACAGGAACTCCTCATACCACTTGGGGTTTAGTGTCTGAGGAAACAAGAAAAGAAATTTCAGCATTAATCATGGGAATTCTCATGGGTTAGAATGTCTGGTTGAGTCCAAACTGAGGAGTATAACCAAGAAACAAATGGCATTGTGTTAAACAAGTGCAACTCGCATCACGAATTACCCGGGTACGCACAGAAGCGGGTGAGTTGAATTGCGGGGTTAGTTTTGTAGTGTGAAACCGATTCTACCCGGGTACGGACAACTACATGTACCCGGGTAATTAATTACACAGGTAATTCAAGAGTAGTGTGAAACCTGCATTACTATGGCTCATTGTAAATGCCTGGTTTATATACATACATGTACATTATTCACCTGTATTAAACAGAATAAGTAATGTCATCACAAACAATTAAAAGATCTAAAATATGCCAAGTGTTTGAATAATTTTGCACACTACTTTACACAAGCAATTTTGAAGCCCGGTGTCACGGTCTCAGATGTTCCGCGTGCTCAGATGTTCCGATGACGTCACGGAACAGTTCAGCACGTTGCGTGCACGATCTCAGATGTTCCGCGTGCTCACATGTCCCGGTGTAAAAGGTAAAACTGTCCCCTTGCGAATGTGTACCCGGCTTTCCATAGATGAGTGCATACAAGCATTGTAACCAGTGGCGAACGTTGGCAACGTTTGCGTATGTGGAACGCAGCCCTGTACATCTCTGCGCGCCTACGTACATGGCGCGAATTCTGCTGATCAACTCAGCACTTCACCTAAACTGGTATAATTACGTATGCTGTGCGCATGACGTTCCGTGACGTAAGCTACCATATTTGGTCATCGGAACATCTGAGCACGCGGAACATCTGAGATCGGGACACCGGTGAGCAATGTACTGGTACATAAATTACATGTAATACCCAGGGAAGACAGCCGACTGGGTGCACAAGTATGTGCGGCATGTAGGCCTACCAACCTACATTAACTGTCAAAACGCGAGACTTGTCATGGATTTATCATGGATGACAGCTGTACCCAAATTACTGACAGGCAAGAAACCTTGCCATGTACACATGCAGGGGTCCCAGCTGGCAAAGCAGTATTTCTCTCAGAACATGGTTAAGGCGTAGTTGCTATATGCAAAAAGTACTGACCAGAATGCCCTATACACCAATGCGTCTGCCATAACTGGGGGGCCATCCAGTGCCATGAACTGTACGTTACATTATGTTGTCATTTCGAACAATTTGCTCATTCTTTGTTGAAGCCTGTGCACGTTGTGCACTATAGACTGCCGAAGTGAGTACGTCACCTTTTGTTGGTTGCCTAGGCAATTGGATCTAAACTAAAAATCACTCAACCGTGTCCCAGTGCTTTTCCAATGGTACTTTTCCCGACGGCCATGATAGTTTAGATCCAATTGCCATGGCAACGCACGTCACACTTCGGCTGTCTATTAAAAGGGGGCACGTTGTGCACTATTAAATTTGAACACCACCACAGAACGCACACTTCATGGCACTGGATGGCCCCAGTTATGGTGGACGCGCAGGGAAGGAGTCCTTAGTTACCGGATTCATGTCTACATTTTTGCATTTTAATGGGGCCTGGATCCACTATTGATTTCTGAATCAGACTGTGTGACGTCTGAATAAATTTGCACCAATTGGGTCACTGCAGTTATGTTTTTAAAAAAAATATAAATCTCATTAAATGCAAAGTAATTCCGTGTAGCCTACACAGACTAGTACACATCCGGGCAGTATAACTGTTACATACATGTACAATGTAGTATGTATATCAATCGAAGAGAAGGGGACGTCCCCCAGTGTTTCCGGTTCTACACATTGTCCGCATTAACAACAGTACTTATTCCAACTGAGGTCATATCATAAATGGTGTTGAAGATTTTGTTATGTACATTTATGCCAACAATAGCAAGAAATGACCCATATGCATTGCATATTGGTATGGTTTTACAACTACACGTGTACAAGCCTTTGCAGGCCCAATGTGTCATTTGCATGATAAAATGTTTTAGAGATTCCTTGAATAAGAGCAAAACATGTAAAAAGAATGTTGGTATTTAAACAAGCCTACAGATAATTGGATGCTGAGCCATTGTATTACGTCACACATCTTTCATCATTTTGCAAAAGAAAGCACTCAGACCCTTGTTTTCAATGACAATTTGAAATTCCTACTGTAACATTTTTTAAAGATCTCATCTCCTCACACAGAGTTGCTAACCCTCCCTGATTTTTCTCTTAAAAAATGGCTGATCTTGCGACTCCTAAAATATTAAAAACCCTCCTGATGTATCAATTAACAACCTCAGAGATTATTTGGAAATACATGTATCAACTCCCTGGCAACGCTTGACCTCATTCATTGTCATTAGTGTATGACGTACATGTAATCACTTCCAAAGCGTGTTGCCTGTGCCAGTTACAATCGCCGCAATAGCTGGAGATGCACTTTAGTATGATAACACAGTATTCAATATCATGTCAAAGGCTATATTTGCATTACCTGGCTTTAGTTCATAAGGGACTAGCGCCGCCTAGCACAGGCCAAAGTGCCATTCAAACAATTAACAGGGTGTTCATCTACACGTGTACGTACGGTATGCCTAAATGTAGATGTACGGTTACATAAATGTACATGTTCTTGTGACATAGTACCTCTGTTGCCAAATCTTCATGATTTTTTATATCATTTTCCATTTAGATAAAATCTACACATTTTTTAATTTTCATACCATAGGCCGTATCGAATAGCTGCCATCTTGTGTTACAACTTTTTGATACTTAGATTGGCTAATAACGCAAGCACAAAATGTGCATGTCCTCAACAAACAAGGAAACTTCCCTCCAAGATGGCAGCTATTTGCTATGGTCTATACACTTTAGTACGTTGGCATAGCTCCAACCCAAATTCATGCTTGTGAAACACAGAATGTATTGTATGTCTTTTTCCTTGTACTTTGTAGTACGTATGTATACTGGAAGCAAAAAAAAAAACATGTATATTACTATCTTCAAGTTGTGCTTGTTACGAGTACAACATATTGTCGAGACTTCCTAACAATAAAGTAGAGCTGGCCCAACTAATATTGGGGTAGTCCTAACATATTGGTGGGATGAGTCTATCAGTAAGTTGGGACCACTGGCATATTTGGGGCGTAACACTCTCATGTACATGTACATATGTACATTTAAGAGAGGAAGTTTTATTTTTTTATTCAACAAATGTCTACAGTCACACTCAGCAAAAAAAACCCTGTTGAAATAAGAAGGATTTAGACCGCAACTCAATAGCTACATGTAGTAAGTGAGCAGTCAAGCATGTTCATTACTCAAAGCTCCAACTCGTCCCAGCATGGGGCCTGTACAAACTATGCATAGCAATGAAAGCAGCACCCTTATACAAATGTACCTTTTCAATGTCATTTGTCTGTAAATAATTAAACCCTCCCCACTGGTTTTTTAATGCATTTGCCATGTGTACAGAACAAGGAAAGTACAGCCAAACACCTTTATAATAAGGTATTTTAGGTCGTTCAGACGAGGGGCTTTCTCTGGAGCTAGCTCCGGAGCTAGCTAGCTCCACCCCAAACTCCCCAAAGTCGCTGATAAAAATCCATGTTTCTGATTGATGTGTAAAATTTAGCGAACAAACATTTATTATTAGTCGACTAAATATTCACTGTGCAGTATTCGCTACAATAAAACCAGCTTTAGATTAAAGACGCAGGCTCGTCAATGCTCGCGTGAGGAACAAATTCGTGCCACAAAATTCACAGCTCCATAGACACGAATTTTGTTCCTCGCGCGCGCATTGACGAGCCTGCATCTTTAAACCAAGAGAACTGCAAACAGGAAATAACTACATGCTCACCCTTTTAATAGTTCTTGTCTGAATTGATGCAAGTTCTCCTTCTTCAACATTTCCCCTGAACAGTCTGATTCGAACATAGGGGTCACTAAAAATGATAACGTTACAAAAAGGTGACTAAACAAAATTAAAAACCGTAAACCGTTTTCATACAATAAAAACCTGGGTACAAGGCACACCAAATGTCGACAGACGTGGACTTTTTTGGGGAAAACTTACCGAGACGATGGGTACTTTTCCCATTTTTAATTCAGTGCGGACAGCCTGGGAAGTTTTCCTCTCAGTAACTTTTCCCAAGTCCAGCGGTTACTTTTCATGGCCAATTGCTGCCCAGGAAAATTGACCAGACCTGTAATTTTTCCCGAGACAATATAAAAGTCCTTTGCGGACATACGGTATCAAGTCGGTAAAAGCGCTCTGGAAGGGTACATCCGGGTCATGAAGGTCAAACTGCGAAGGGACAATGCGCATGCTCTCCCACGGTCTTGGTAAATTTTCCCGTGTTGATAAAGTCCAAATGCGGACAGTAGTAAAATTTAGCCATTTTTTATTTCACCATCGTCTCGGTAAAACCTGCCGAAAAACAAGTCCAATGCCGACAAGGCTTTATACACAAAGATGCTTGTGGAAAATCATTTTACCCTTTCAGCGCATGTTTAATACACAAACTATAAATGGGTCATTGTACGTAACGTGGCATTTTTGGGGGGTCACCCTATTAGAGCGAATGTTGTAATTTGACATGCCCTACCTTGCTCCAAATATATCCTTCTTTGCCAAAGACACACCTTGGAGTATTTTCACTTTGACAACTCTTGTTGTGCCTGGGGCTTCACCCTGTTAATAGAAAGAATTCTGTTTACTGGGGCATGATACCCGGTAAGTGACAAAGGTCCACCTAAGGGGTGGGGCAGCACAGGGGGGAGGGGTAGGGAAGCGAGCTGAAAATATGCTTGCACAGTGCTTGCACATTTTATTATTATTATTATTATTTCTTTATGGTATTCATACCAAGGATTCCTCAATAGCGCTCATTGCACTGTCACTCGTAAGCGTGAGGAAACCCATGAAGAATTAGAAATGGCCAGAGACACCGGGGAATCCCCTTGCCCTTCACGAAAGAATGCTCCAGGATCTTTAGAGTGAATTACCATTACCTAACACACTTGACCAACGGTATCCCTTCCGAAGGATGGAGCAAGAGTGGTTGAGTGCCTTGCCTAAGGGCACAGGTGCCGCAGCCGGATTCGAACCCGCAACCCCAAGTTTTCACCCATGATTGCGAGTCAATGGCCCTAACCACTCGGCCACGGTACCCCACAAGATGCACAAGATGTGCAACATTCTTGAAAATCATTGCACGTAAAATGCCATTTTTAAAAAGTTTGCATGCTACATATTTTTTTGTCAATTCAGCTCCTGATAATGAACTAAAACTACTTGAGCCACACTGATTGACTTAACAGGTAAGCAGGTAAGGTCAGGGGCCAATTTCATATTTGCTTAATCCAAAATTTCTTGCTTTAAAAAAATTTGTTAGCAGTCAAAATCTTGTGATGTTTATTTCAATTTACTGGTGTACTGCTATTCTTGCTAAAAACACATGTTGACATACAATTTTGATATTAAGTATTAACCCATTTATATAAAGCAAACAAATTTTGGGTTAAAGGGCCTGTGACATACTAAACAACTTTGTGCCTAAGCTTTGCTTCATAATGACGGATTACTTGTTCAGCAAGACATACTATTGTTCGTTTGGATGTAAAATCAATAAAAGGTGGCCTTTTTCAACTTTGAAGATTTCATTGCAATAAATCACAGACAGAGGGCGCTGTTTTGAGTGCATCACATAAGGAAGACAGAAGGGAAAAGTTCAGAAAAAAACATAAGACTTCAAGTTGGACTTGTGGCAAATTGCTGCAGTTTCTACCCCCAGTTTTGTCATGGCTTACAGCAGGCAACATGTAAAACAAACTCAAACAGCCATGGATTACAAAAGTTTCAGGAAAATTGTGAAAAAAAAGTGGAATCTTTTGTGCACAGTTGAATGTGATTTTCCTGTGTTTACCTCTTGTGACATCGTGACCTTGCTCATGACTATTAATATGCATATTTCATTAGCATAAAAACTAAAAACCTTTGTTTTAACCCCCAAAGCAAGCTCCAAATAGGATTGTTATGACTTTAACTGAGTAGAGTGGTTTTAAAGCATAGATTTCATTGATAAAAATCCTAAATAAGGGGCCCTTCTGCTATAAAACAGGTTTATGAAATTGGCCCCTGGTCAGGTGACCTGCCAAGCCAAGGTCAGCATGCACAGATGAATGGTCAGTCACAACTTAATTTTAAAATCACACAATAATTTGCCCAGGATGCCAACTTACCGAAATTTCGGGAAGTCCTAGAATTGTTGCCATAAACCTTCCTGTGCTGGCGCGCAAAAGTGTGAGAAAACCTCTAAATCAGTAACAAGAATACATGACAATCACTCAGCTTATATTCACACTACATGCACGAACACGATGGAGTTTCTAGTGTAATGTGGAGATCACTGGTGCACTGCATCATAACGATTGCACAATCGGTAACCAACGTTTCGTGCACAGGGCGTAGTTTTTGCACCGTCTGTGTACAGCTTGCTTATGACCGATAAGACGTCTGGGAACCAGACTTGTGATGTCACGTGAGAATTATAAACAAAACAATGCCAGTACCCGGTGCATTGTGCACGTGAGGTTGGCTGAAAATTTCCATTTTGTCACCAGTAAAAAAAAAAATTTTTTTTTTTGCTGGGATCCGCGCACAGGTCAAACACGAAAACAACAAGCAAATTAGTTTATTACGCACGGCGCGTGGAACTATTTTCAATGACGTCAGGTTTGTTTACATGCGTGTTTTTCTTTAGCCCTATATGCCGTCTGGTGACGGTGGTACCCCAAGACCTGTGACGTCATGCTTCAGGTCTATTGCCACCATTTATATCACCACAAGAGGTTAAAAAGGACGACGTCGACCCTTTTGTGGCCACTCACAGACCTAGCTGGGGCCCGGTCGAGTTGGCGTAGTGGTTCTGTCCTCGCCTTTCACATTTAAATCAAAATACTCATTGAAGTCTCATCTGTTCAATTCTGTTTAATTTCACTGGGAAAGGGTAATATCCGTCTCGTTTATTTCTTTACAAAACTACCCCTGCAACAGTGAACATTGCCAAACAGACAGCGTCCATTTTGGAAAAAAGTCACATACGCTACTGGGCAAAATAGGGCCACTTTTACGAGCTAGATTGTCTAAAACGTTTACAGTTGGAAGAAAATATTTCTACAAAATATTGACGCAGTGAGGGGCATGATTAAGATTATAGGTCCTCGGTCATCCGGCCCGAGAACCAACAGTCAATATTTTTGTTGATACCTCATTTATAAATTCCTGTCATCTGATTGGTTAAAAGTTCTGACTATGCCCCCGCATACGCGCACCAGGCGCGCGAGTCGCACGCGTACGTGCAGCATAGCTCAGTTGCATTAAACATTTCGCTCTCTTAAAAACGGGCGAAAATGGCAGAATCTCAAAGTTTTGTTCTCGTAGATGAAAACGTCAGGTTAATTATGCCACTGATATTTTGTGGTAGATACCAACCTTGTCGCCGTAGACCAGTTTCCGAAAGCGGAAATTGAAACTAGATGGTCAAGTCTACTTTTAACCAATCAGATAATAGGAATCTATACATATACTGAATGCAGCGACTAAGTGAGTGGCATGGCGCAAGTTCGGGCGGGCGACTATAGTTAACTAGACTAACCTACCCCCGGAGCTTGGTTCCTCAAGTCAGACTAGCTAGTCAAACCACGCAGCGTTCGGGTAACATCTAGGAATAAGTTCGGGCGGGCGACTATAGTTATAGACCAAACCATAGGATGTAGATGCCACCCGAACGCTGCGTGGTTTGACTAGCTAGTCTGACTAGAGGAACCAAGCCTCGGGGGTAGGTTAGGCTAGTTAACTATAGTCGACTTGCTCTTATATGTCGCTCGCACGGACGTATATATAAATTCTGGTCGCCCGCCCGAACTTGCTCACTCGTGATCTCGAAGCCCTGCCTTTGCCCATCGGCTTCATCCCAGGGCATATGGGGGGCACATGGGGCATATAATCTTAACCATGACTCGCACTGCAGTCAATATTTGTATTTTGTATAAAAATGTAATTTCCCAGCAGAAAACAAAGATGTGGAATGAAAACTGTGTACCGTTTTTGTCAGTGTAAAAGGAGCATGTCAGATCACATTTGAGCGCCCATATTTTCCCACGGGTGTTTAGATTTTTATACATATAATTTCTCATATTGTTCCCATTACCATTCTTTCGCGCTCTCAATCAATATATTTTCAAAGATATCGTTTAAAAAATAAAAAAAAACCCAGGTGTTTTGTTAACTAATTATCCGTTCCATAAAGCAGTGTTACCACACCAACCTTTCTGCCTCCACATTCAAATTGGAGATTACGAATAAGTGATTATAGGGATTGTGACCCAATGATCGTAGGGGTGAATAATTTCGATACAAATGTGGACAAATGTCCATGAGTTTGGGAAATCTGGATGCAGTGAAAAGCAACTTGCGGCTCCACCGGGATTCGAACCGCGGACCTTCTGGAAATTATTTTGTTTACTGTTAGAACGAAACCATTCCCTGGAAACATCTGGACAAGCTCCTTCAACCAGTTACCCAAATCATGGATAAATGCCGATCACGCATACACGTACACCGTACATCAGCAACTGAATGCATGTCCTGACATTTCCCTTTACAAAAGGACACAAAATCGAGAAGAATTACGCCATACGAATTCTCAATGCGTTTTTATTAATAACAATACCAATGTCTTAATAATCTACATATACTTGTCAATAACCCAAGTATTTATACAGCAGGACTTCCCAATAATTTATGGTAGAAATATCACAAAAATGTAACACAAACGATGTCATTAACCCATTTCTGGTCCCAATACAAGACAAAAAATGCACATGTAAAAAAAAAACCTTAACCATTGTGACTAAAACGTTAACTTGAAACAGCTTTCCCCTCTGTAGACGAACAGTACAACATGTACAAAAATAATCCACATGTTCATACATTACAGTTGTGTTTAATACATGTAGGTTATGCATCAAACCAATCATATTGGCAAGTGTACTTCTATTGGCTGGGTTTTGATCAATTTCCGATGCTTTTGGAACACATTTAGTTCTTTGCAATCCAGGTTCCAAATAAATTATCTCATAATTCGCTTGAGTCAGACAATAGCACCTAATTAGGAATTCATAGGAGATGACCTTATTGTACATCAGCAAAAACGTTGTATAAAATTAAAACAACCATTTTTATATTTTTAATGGGGAAGTGGACACAATTTAAAGGTGATGTAGCAATTTTTGTCCACATTCTATAGACCATATCGAATAGCTGTTATCTTGTGGGCACCTTTTGTTACTTAAACCGTTCAACAATGGAAGCACAATATGTGCAACCGTGCATGTCCTCAAGGAACAAAGAAACTGCCCACAAGATGGCGGCTATTCGATACGGTCTATTTCATGTGAAACACCTTGCTGGTAAACGCTAACTCAGAACCATAACGTGGTACCTAATTCTGGGCAACAATGAAAATACATCGGATATTCATGTATCATTACGTACCATCATTTAGACCTGTTGCATTTTTTTCTGCTGTATTAAGTTCTTTATTACATTTTCTTTTAAATTTATATAAGTACCATACAAATAAATATCATACATAATACATTCTTTTTTTATGAATGAACCTTTTTGTACTTTCTAAATTAGAAGCACTATTTGTGCTTGAACGTTCCTTTTCATTATTAAAGTCTTAGAAGGGGGCTCATTATGTGAACAAGTATGAATTTCAACCATAAAAACTCCAAATGAACACAGTACTTCTTTGTGTTTGTAACACTTATAATTGTTCCCGAGTTTTATATTTTTCTCTTATTGAAAAGAGAAAAAAATGGTTTTGCTTAAAAAATTGTTATAAACAAAAGTAAATCACTGAAATAAAACATTTGCCGTTACATATACAACAATGCCAAGTTGTAAGGAGTTTGTCCAGATCACATTTTTAAAAACTCCCCTCCCCCACCCCCCACCATTTTTCCCCACGAGTGTTGAGATTTTGATGCCATATGATTTGTCATAATTTTCTCATTACCATTCTGAAATTTTACGTTCTCAATCAGTTATATTTTCAAGGATATCGTTAAAAAACCTCCAATGTTTTGTAAACTAATTTATCTGATTCCATAAAGCAGTGCAGTAATCACACCAACCTTTTTGCTTCCACATCCAAATTGGAGATTGTAAGCTTCATGTTTTCTTCCTATGGATAGTATTTTAGGGAGGCATTTTATATGATTGTTAGGTTTTTAAAAAATCATTTTCTGAACATCTCCTTAAATGGGTAATAATGAACTTCAATTCACAACCCAGGCTGAATTGCATGAAGCTTACAAGTGTGTTCCACCTAAACATTGAGATACAAGGGGGGAAATGCATAGTTCCGACCTGTCAATCAAGCCGAACCCGCGACCAATCACAACAGAGCTAGCAGACGGCGCCCACATAGGTCAAAGTGATGCAACCATCACGCAATCATCACACAATCACGCGATTTTCTGCCCATACAGTTTGTATGTTGTATGCGCCAGTGACCGGGTGAATTTTGGTTTCAATGTCGGGCGATTCGCTGTTCAAAAGGTAGGAAAGCGCATTTTTATGAAATATATGTCATCCCTGCATTACTGGCCCTTCGCTCTGTGTGTGCTACGGTAACTGTCGACCCCAAAACATAAATAGCTTTGAGTTTTCTCCAATGAATCCGTGCTTTCCATGCTGAGTCCCATTGCTTTGTACATTGTGTCGCCATTTTTTTTGCGATGGCTTGTGAGCACATAGCAACAATATCTAAGGGGCGGGGTTAACTGGGCAATCTCGGAACTATGCATTGGCTCAGTGGACAGACAATAAGATATGGTCAACGTTGTTTTACAGTGTGTATGCATCCACTCACCCATAACTGATATTTAAAAGCCATTGTTGCTTTCATACACACAAAACATACATGTATGCCAAACTGAAGCAGCAACACTGAACAGACAAAAACACCAAACTTCGTAATTGGCAATGATGATATAGCACATTTACCGCAATATAGACCACTCATGTGAAATCAATTCAATAAAGTGAAGTACGAAAAGGCGCCATTTTCGTAAGCAAACTAGGCGTGTCTCGTGTCTGTTTGACATGCTGGGGTGCGTTTTGGCGATGCCTGACCAGAAACTTGTTTTTAACATCACGTACACAACCAAAAACATGTTTACTAGCAGGTGCCAAAACGCCCAACTTGATGCACCTGTCAAACAAGCATGGCGGAGGCCGACATCACTCTGCAGACAAATGACATTTTCCCCACTTTATTTGGCATGTTTTTCACCCCTGCAATGCCGCATGCTCTTCTCGTAATTGTAGAATAGAGTACTCCGTTGTAATTTGTTGCATGCAATAACAGATTGCGGAACACAAAGCCTTTATTTCCAGGACAACAAGAACTACTTTCCAATTACATATCTGTGATCTTCCGCCATTTTGAACCGTGCGATGAACATGCACCAAACCAGCTGCAAACATTGGTTCTCGTTTGGTCAGAACACAGCATAACCGAAGTCACGAAAATGCCCAACCAATGACTGAACCAGACATGTTTCTGGTTAGCTGTCGCTAAAACGGGCCCCTGGTCACAGATACTGCTGTAACTTTTCGCCACAACTCGGATTACACTACGAGAGACATGTCAAACAGGCACAAGGCGCGTCTAGTTTGCTTACTCAAATGGTGCCTCGATGTACTACACTTTATTGCAGGAGTGGTCCATCTTGCACCCATGGCGCTATTATCATCGGCCAGGGGTGATGACTTTGACCAATTATTTTGGAGTTAATCCATTCCAGTAATATCCCTCAACCCACTGCCTTCTCTGGTGTATATTTGCACCCAAAAGCAGTGCAATAGGCTACTAAAGTGTGACGACAGTTACCAGAGCGACTGGGTCTAAACATCTGATACGTCCATTGTTAAAGCGCAGGGAAACAGTTCACTGTAGACCCAGTAACCTTGACGTTTTCACTTTAGTACATACTCTATTTTTTTGGGAGCAATTATATCCACTTGAGTAATTAAATAACTCACTGTGGACAAAACGAGGAAGATATTAAACCATATTTACCATTAAATAATTTACATTATTTTTTTTTCTTTCAGATTAACAATGACTTTTATGGCCTTTTTCTAAATCTCGACTTGGGCTCAGGCTTCGGCTCCATGTAAACCACATGGAGATGGAGACGGAGACGAAGCCGAGATTTGGAAAAAGGCCTATGTTTCAACTACAAGTATGTACAATCCTTAGATCCTTTAAGATACAAACATGAACGCAAACCTTCGGTTTCGACCTCAACTTTGTGAGGGAATACTCTTAAACTCCAAGCAACAGAGGGCACTGTTTTTCGCTTCCAGGGCACGGCGGTGTTCTGATTGAGCACCTTGGATGGTAGTCACACTGTCTGGCCGAGTCATGACAGTAGAGGGTACTGTTTATCACTTCCAGGGCACCGCTGTGTTCTGATTGAACACCTCGGATGGTATTATGTCTAGGAGGTATTCACGCTGTCTGGTTGCGACTGAGTCATGACAGTAGAGGGCGCTGTTTATCGCTTCCAGGGCACCGCCGTGTTCTGATTGAGCACCTTAGATGGTATCATGTCTAGGAGGTATTCACGCTGTCGGGCTGCGGCTGAGTGATGGCTACCGCTGATCTGGTTCTTACTAACCATTTGGATCTGAAACAAACAAGGGCATTGGTTAAACACTCGTCATATATAGGGGTGTGCATTAAGGCTGCATTCGAGCGTGTACTCATGTTAACATGAGCATACTCCTGCGCATGCGAACGGCAAGAATAACGACACTCGGGTCAGTGAGAGTATACTCAGTGTGCTCTTACTCCTGACGAGTGTCATGTGATTTGTATGAAGATGGCGGAATATGGGTGGATTTTGGGGTCAACTCAATAACCGAAACAACAACTCACTAATGCCGCCCTCAGTCGACCTTGCGATGACGCAGAACAGGCGGCGACTGCCTTTTTATGTTAATTAGGGTTAAACACCAAGCTGCACGTGAGCTACGCCTGTCAGCAACAAAATCATTTGGCAATTGTTTTGCGACCCGAGTGTAGTTCCGACGGCATTATGACAACCAGCATCAGGTGGCGCTGAAAAAAAATTCAACAATCGCAAAAGTTTAACATGCCGATTGTCACAGCCAAGTTCTATGGAGGATGCGCGCGTCACAGGCGCATAGCACGCGCAACCTAAATTCTTTAGCCAATCAGCGTGCAGAAAAATCACGCCATCGTGCGTGACATGAGCATAGTTGCGATTATTTGGAACGAAACGACAAACTGAAAATTATAAAATACTTTCTGCCCAAGTTAATTCTGTGATTTTCAGCTCGTCTTTTTACCCCAATGCATAGTTCCGACCTGTTAATCAACCAAATCCGCCGACCAATCACAACAGAGCTAGCAGATATCACTCACATAGGTCAAAGTGCACTGTCTCACAACAACATCACGCGATGTTCTGCCCCATACAATTTGTACAGTGTTGTATGCGATAATCTGGGTGAATTTTTGGTTTCAAGGCCGGTCGTTTCGTTGCTCAAAGGTACGAAAGCACGTATGTCATGATATGACATCCCTGTATTACTGGCCCTTTACTCGGTGTGTTTCTAAGATAACTGTCGACCCTGAAACATGAATACCTTTGAGTTTTCTCCAATGAATCTGTGCTTTCCGTTGAAAGTCCCATTGCTTTGTGCGTTGTGTGTCGCCATTTTGATGATAGCGTGTGAGCCATAGCAACAATATCCAAGGGGGCGGAGTTAACTGGGCAATATTCGGAATTATATACCTCATGCGTAGATTCCAGTCATCTGATTGGTTAAAAGTGGGGGCATTGAATCGGCTAGACCCGGCGCGTATATGCCCACCAGTCAATAGTCTTTGCCATGCCCCGGGCATAGTCATTTAGCGGGTTCCGGACGCACGCATTACATGTGTTAGCATAGCTATAGCTGTGCACCAACTATGCAGCTGTGCGCTTCACGTAAACATTCATCAGGACGGTAATGGCGGAATCTCGACGTCATTTTGTCGTCTGTCGTAGATGATGAAGTCCTTAAGAAAGTAAGAGAAGTGGCCTACAGTGAAAACTGTGTCAGGTGAAATGTGCTACTAAAGTGCCAGGTGATTATGCTACAATGTTTGCTGTAAATATACAACTTTTCCGCCGTAGACCAGCTTCCGAAATCGAAACGCGAAGGACCACTGTCATGACTATATATGATGTCTCGTTACTTTTAACCAACCAGATGACAAAAATCTACACATTCGGTATATAAAACAAATATTGACTGCTGTTTATTCGGGTCATGGTTAAGATTATAGGCCCTCGGTGATCTCGAAGCCATGACTATGCCCCTCGGCTTCCGCCTCGGGGCATAGTCATGGCTTCGAGATCACCTTGGGCCTATAATCTTAACCATGCCCCTCATTGCAGTCAATATTTGTATACTATGCATTTCCCTCCACACCACTTTTTTTCTTCTCAAAGCGACGCGTGTCACATTTTTTAGCGAAAAGGCTCTTACCTGGGTTGTTGGAACTCTGTACGTGAAAGCCTGACCCGAGTTCTTCATTCCGCTAACTGGCGGGATGTAGGTATAGGTGACGGGTTGGACGACTCGTTGCGAGTTGGGTGCAGGGTTGAGCACTGTGCGCTGTTGGTGGGGTACGGGGTTCATAACCCGTTGTCGAATTGGTTGGGAAAACTGCTGATGCTGCTGTTGCTGCTGGTGCTGGAGTGGGGTGATTTGATGGAGCTGCCTGGACGGTTGTTGGCTCTGTCAAAGTGCAGCACAGATGGAATGTTATATACAAATGAATCTTTCTATAAAAACGAGAGCCTGATATTTTGATGCATTAGCCTTTTACATAAATAATAATGATTAGATTTGTATAGCGCACATATCCACCCTGCAGGGTGCTCAAGGCGCTGTTACCATTATTACCGCTGCCATCAGGGAATCACCAGAACCATTTCGCTTCAACTAGGTGGCTGCTGGTCAGGTGCACAACCCTATCAGCAGTTAGATTGTGGCATTCCCCTTAACAGCTTCCCATATATCGCTTGGGTTGTTGAGGCAACTGGGATTAAGTGCCTTGCCCAGGGACACAGACACGTTGGTCAAAGTGGGACTCGAACCAGTCCCGCTTCATACCCACTAGACCACACGCGCTCCCAATGTTTCACACAAATAGCATCAGGTGTACCGACATACTTCACATGCACACTTAGTATTCACATGACCCGACTAAATTCTTACGTCGGGCAGGACAAAAGGAATCCTAATTAATATTCATCCTGATGCAAGCAAAATCACATAACCAAAGTAAATTCTTCTGGCTATGTAATGTGACCGAGAGCATGTGGCATGTAGGGGAAAATGGCATAAAGCAACCAGACAATGGAGTGCACCACGTAGCGATAATAGCATAGTATGTGACTTTCTAAACTGCACCTCCATTTGAAAGTGAAGGATTAGGTGCAGCAGCCACAGTGCAAAGGTTACACACAACAGGCTAATTCTGCAAGAACTCATGAATACTCGAGAGTACCGCTGGGCAAATATACTCTCCAACAAAAGAAACTGTGCATGGTAAAAATTGCTGTATTTTTTCAAGAAGGTGGAAAATAAACACCAAATTCACAGACAATATTCTCTGACATTGTTAGAAAAAGGTTATGCACTCAAAACCTGCTCATGGCATAGTGCAGGACTTAGGCATGCCTGGGTGTTGATTTCACAATAGGGGTCCTACAGGTTGTTATGTAACAGAATTCCATAAAGTCTCGTTAGCAAGCCGTATAAAAGGACTACCCAAAAGTCAAAATTATCTTTCATGCGCGTGTCATTGGCTCCATGAGGCGAAGATGCACAGCAGTGATTAATGCACAAGGGGGACACACTCGATACTGACTTTGTGACTTCAATATTGGCAAGTCAGTTTTCAGCAACCTCTAAGAACACGAAGAACACATTTTGTACATTTCAAGTTCGGTTAACCATTTGAAAGATTTCATGGACTTTCATTAACAGTTTATTCCAGCGAGTTATCTGCCATGGCTGAAAAAATACAGCAATTTTTATCATGCACAGTTTCTTTTGTTGGAGAGTATAGCTTAATTAATCAATTAATCGCGAGTAGTAAACGGTACTCGGACTCGCGATTATCATTTTAAAACTAATTACGCTATACTGTTAAACACAGTAACAGGCCTCTTTCCCAGCACACTTAAAAGGCGGTCTGTGCAGCTTAATTGTTTGTTGTGTACATGTATGTTCTGTGTTAGTCGACAAGGATGTTTTGAACTACAGACATGCGCTACTCGTGAATTTGCGATTACTCGCAAATCATTTGCGATTACTCGCAAATCATTTGCGATTAGAACGTTTTTATTCACAGACCCAACGACTACACATCTCCACGTGTCATTGCCGCATAATACACAGTACTGCAGACCCCGGGTTCAATGAACTGTTTCATTAGGCTACTCGTGAATTCGCGATTAGGTGCAATTAATAACTACTATGTATGTCATGTATGTGACAGGCCTCATTCCACGGCAAGCTTAAAAGGCAGACACTGCTGATTTACCCGTTATGTACCGTATGCCGACCATTTCAATTCATTGTGTCCTTTGTATTTTGTGGGTTTTTTCCCTCCCCTTTTGATACTTTGCCAACTACTCACGATTAATTGACTACTCGTGAGTAATTGCTGCAACTACTCGCAAGTACCAAAATCCACTACTAGCCCAGTGGTACTCGAGTAGTATCATGGCGAGTATTTACACTATGAGCAACTAACAATGGAAATTGGGCACAAACCATTGTTATTAACAATGGTGTGTGCCCAATTTCCATTGTTAGTTGTTCATAGTGTTAAGTCTAAGAATTAATTAATCGTCCACCAGTATGTACAGTTCATATGTTTTGTATGACCATTTTAGGAGGGCTAATTTAACACTGACCTTGCTAGTGACACTGTGGATGACCGGGTTATGACCTTGCTGCATTCTCTGTTCAATCTCCTGTTCCTGTTGTAGGGCCTTAACGAAGGCCGTCTTCAATCTGTTAGTATGCTCTGCCTTGAGAGATTTCTTCTGATTGGAGACGATGCACGTCTCACACATGATGCCCTGCTTAGCATCCTGTTTCCAGATTGTAGTGAAGTCTGTCTTGCACTGGGCACAGCGGAAGGGATCAGTAAAACGCTGCGCTATCTTCCGTTTGGAATCCTTGTCTAGTTCAAGGATGGTGTTGACGACCTCCTCCAGACCGACCAGGATTATGAACTCGTTGTTGGCTGCGCTGGGGAGGAAGTGGAGCTCTGGTGGGGGAGGTTTAGGCGGAGGGATCTGCAACAGCGTCTTCTCCAGCTGTTTGCGAAGTGCGAGCTTAGCGGCGGCTTGACGACTCGCTGCAGACTGGGTGTCGTTGGCTGGGCTTGACGTGATACGGGACTGCTGGTTAATAACATGAGTGCTGGCGACATGACCCGACGTCGTGCTGATGGTACCAGTGCCGCTGACTCGTATAATATGCGGGGCATTTTGCATTGCTTGTCCATGAGTGCCGCTCCGTGAAACCATGACAAGAGGCGGCGGACCGCTTTGACTGGTCAACACCGAGCGGCCGACGGCCTGAAACTGAGGACCGCGTATTAACTGCGGCATCTGGATGATGCGACTGCCTGGTTTCTGTTGCTGCTGCTGCTGCTGCTGCAGTAGCTGCAGCTGTTTTAACTGCTGCAGATGCTGCTGTTGCTGCTGTTGTTGCTGCGTTGGCATCTGGATCTTGGTGCCTTGTGCGGTACGCATTAGCTGCGGTAACGTCGTGGTGACATTAGGGGTTGGGTTAACCTTCTGTAAAACAACGGCAGTACCGCTGGCATTCGTCGTTGTAGCGGTGGCGTTTTCCTTCTGCACCACCTGGACAGGTTGCAGCTGGCTTTGTCTGAGTTTCTTCAGCAGCAGCAACTTGCCTTCTTCCGTTCGTAACTCCTCTTGAAGGACTCGGATGGCCTTATCTCGTTGCGTCATCTCTTCATCAGATAGCTTGTTCAGCGGGTCGTCATCAGGTAAAGGAGTAAAAGGCCCAGTATCAATGGAACTTGCATCATCATCATCATCAGCCATTTCTACTGCCTCATCGTCCGATAAAACGATGACGTCTTCGTCTGGAGATGATCTTGTTGGGTCTTTCTCTCTGTTAAAAAACCCAAATACACAGGTCCTGTATCAGTTCCTTTGACTACTTATCATATTCGCTGCTTAGTCAATGCATAGTTCCGAATTTTGCCCAGTTAACCCCGCCCCCTTGGATATTGTTGCTATGGCTCACACGCTATCGTCAAAATGGCAACACAACAACGCACAAAGCAATGGGACTTTCAACGGAAAGCACAGATTCATTGAAGAAAACTCAAAGGTATTCATGTTTCAGGGTCGACAGTTATCCTAGAACACACTGAGTAAAGGGCCAGTAATACAGGGATGTGATATCATGACATACATGCTTTCGTACCTTTGAACGAAACGACCGGCCTTGAAACCAAAAATTCACCCGGATCATCGCATACAACACTGTACAAATTGTATGGGGCCGGCAAAACATATCGCATGATCATGTTGTTGTGAGACAGTGCACTTTGACCTATGTGGGTGACATCTGCTAGCTCTGTTGTGATTGGTCAGCGGGTTCGGTTGATTGACAGGTCGGAACTATGCATTGGCTACTTGATGTCAACAAGACAGAGGACAGGTCATTAAGATCTTTGCTCTAAAATGCTTTGTAAACTTTGTACGACAGTGTTGTTCGACAGCAATTAAGCATGCTTTGCTATTAATATTGCTAATCAGGGTTTTAATGACTCGAGTCCCGATTTTCACTAACTTGACTTGACTTGAGACTCGAACTCGTAATTTTTTTTACTTGTGTCTGCCAAAAGTGAAATTTAATTAAATTCTTGGTGATGTGCTGTATTGTAAAATGTCAAAATTTAGTCAAATTTTCTTTGTTCATTTTGAAAACTGTAGTTTTAAAAACAACGGATACAGTACATACATTTTAGCCGATGGTTTCTCCGTTGTCCCACTGTCTACCTCTTTGTTTGTGGCATCATGGTCCGCGTTTACCTGCTCCTCCTCTTTAGATATTGTCTCTTTGGGCTCGTTTAAATCACAACCCGTCGGTGAAGTCTCTGCTCTATTATCTCCATTCTCTAAATCAGTTTTTGGTGTTTTGCTTGTTTCTTCATCAGTTCTTGTCGGGTCGTCTTCCTGCTGACCTGAGGAGAGTTTCTCTTTGCTTGATACACACGAGTCCTCTTTGTTCAATTCCGATTGGCCATGATTAGTCGCACCTGTTGCGGATTTACAGGTGCCTAAGTCACTATCCTCTGTCGTTAGTCTTTGCGCGTCTTTCGGTAGTTCACTTGGAGATCCGGCATCCAAGTTTCTGGAATTATCTTTGTCTGGTTGACTTGTTTGATCAGTACCTACTCCTGAGGGTTTGTTTGTTACGCTTTCACTAATGTCCGCTGAGTCAATCTCCATATAATTCTCATCACCATTTGTGTTTAATGCACTAGTATCCTTGGCTGACTTCCTTTCAGTCCCAATTGTAGAATCATTTGTCTGTTCTTGAGATGCCATTGGCTTGTTGGAAGGACTTCTGTCCATGGCATCACATGATGCTTCGACGGATTCTACATTGCCGGAATCTGTGATGCCGGAATCTGTGATGCCGGAATCTGTGATGCCGGAATCTGTGATGCCGGAATCTGTGATGCCAGATTCAGTAACTCCGGATTCTGTAACGCCAGATTCTGAAATACCGGATCCTTTAACACCAGATTCTGAAATACCGGATCCTTTAACACCAGATTCTGTAACGTCGGATCCTCTAATGACGGATTCTGTAATGCCGGATTCTGTGATGCCGGAATCTGTGATGCCGGAATCTGTGATGCCGGAATCTGTGATGCCGGAATCAGTAACTCTGGTTTCTGTGATGCCGGATTCAGTAACTCTGGTTTCTGTGATGCTGGATTCAGTAATTCCGGGATCTGTAATGTCAGATTCTGAAATACCGGATCCTTTAACGCCAGATTCTGCAATACCGGATCCTTTAACGCCAGATCCTGTAACGTCGGATCCTCTAATTACGGATTCTGTAACGCCCGATTCCTTGGTACTGTTTACTAGAGGGGTATTATTCTCTAGCGCACCGTTGTTGGTATCCTGCAGTAAATGGTCCTCACTTCCGTCACCATTCGAGTCCCTGTTTGGTACAAGTGTTGCAGGGGTATCGTGGGATAGTTTTTCATCTGTCGTACCATCATGTAGTCTGCTGTCCTGATTTTCTGAGATTCGCGCCCTGTTGAAACAAAATATTTTAAAAAGTATAAAGTGACAAAATCTCAGTGCAAAATTCCTTGCAGCCATTCATATAAGGGTAATTCCCCAAATTAGGGGTCCAAAATGTTTGGTGTCCCAGTTACGTACGACACTCTCTGCTTCAAAAATCACCACTTACGACCACAAATTCTCAGTAATGGACTGTAGCCTGTGATTATAGGGAGCAGCATCATTCTCTTCAATATTTTGTTTTCTGATTCCTGAAAAAAAATTTAAAACACAAGACCATAAAGGCTTATAATTTGTTCCATGGTATTGAATAGGAGTTTGGTGTCCCGGGTTACCTACGCCAATGAGAATTGGCTGTAGAATGAGTTTGCATTAACCTAGGCGCCATATCTACACACAAACATTAAATTTGAGTGGCATTTGTTCAAATAAAAATAATTATTTTCTACTGGGAAACCACTTTCAATCATTAAAAACACTTGGAAATCTTAAAAAGCATGTCACACTTTTGGACCCCTAATTTTGGGAAATACCCATAAGAAAGCAACAAGCGTTTAATACTGTAGAGAATTTAAAAGAGCGTGTTCAGATTTTTCCAGAAAATTGATTTCGTTCTGACCAAAGAATCATATAAAATACTTCCCCAAAATACTATCCATGGGAATTCGCAATCTCCAAATTGGCTGGTATATAATCATTGCACTGCTTTATGGAACGGATAAATTAGTTTACAAAACTTTGGTGGGTTTTTGACGATATTGTTGAAAATATATGGATTTGAGAGCATGAAATTTCAGAATGGTAATTAATGAGAAAAATATGAAAAATTATATGGTATCAAAATCTCAACACCCATGGGAAAAATGGGGAGGGGGTTCAAAAATGTGATCCGGACACACTCCTTGAAATAGAACTAAATCAGGAATTTAAGAAAAACCTGAGCTAAAACTTTAAAAATCCAACAACCTTTCACAGGGAACCCATCCATTCCAATGCTGTTCCAGCAATACCGCCCTCTTGTGGTTTTGAGATGCCAATTTATTTGGAATATTCAAATGGCCTCATGGTGGCGCTATTCGTGACCACCACAGCATGAAATTGGTCATGTCGCTAACCTTTGGCACATGCACATGAAGGCTACAGGGTACATGTACAATGTACACTTTACATACATGTACTAGTACATGTGCAAAGATGAATATACATGTAGATCTTTGTATATACTAATCCGACGAACGAAAACTGTGGTGTATCTCCAACGCGTTTACATGACGTCACAATAGACATACACCGCAGTAACAATGGAATAACCACAAGAGGGCGGGCTCACTAAATGTTAATTGGATTACACTATACATGTATTTAAAGGAGCGTGACCAGATCACATTTTTGACCCACCCGTTTTCCCCATGGGCTGTGAGATTTTGATACCACATCAAATGTCATATTTTTCTCGTTACCATTCTGAAATTTTGCGTTCCCAATCCGCATACTTTCAAGGATATTTGGTTTGTAAACTAATTTATCTGGTTCCATAAAGCAGTGCAGTAACTACACCAACCTTTTTGCTTCCGTATCAAATGGAGATTGCAATTTTCCTGTTTTCTCTTCATGGATAGTATTTTGGGGAGGTATTTTACACGTACAGTTAAAGTCAGAAGTATAAATATTTGTACCGGTACACCACTACCATCATCACCCAAAATGGTAAACAGGACTAGACTACCCGAACCATTGCAAGGTGTACAAGCTATGTTTTAAGTACTGCATGCACGTGAGGAATTCCACAAAATCAAGAATTTAGTAAAGACTGTCACAAAAATGGTGTAAGCACATTAATTTCAACACTTGGTTGCATACAGTTGTATTTATACTTCTAACTTCAACTGTACCGGTACATGATTGTTAGGTTAAAACGAAATCCATTTTTCTTAACATGCTCCTTTAATGTAATCAAATGATCCTAATTAGTCTTTTAGTCAATTTTAAAGTTTGAAAATAGTTAAGAATACTGTCAAATTCTATTTTTGTTTGCTTGTTTGTTTTCTTGTATCTTTGTTAATTGGGTTGTCATTGTTTTGTTTCTAATTGCTAAACTTTTTATCAAATGTGATGTTTGCAGTTTCCCTCCATCACATCACAATTCAATGCCGATTTTGTAAGTTAAAGGAGCATGACCCCCCCCCCCCTCCCCCCCCATGGGTGTTGAGATTTTGTCATTTGTCATATTTTTCTCATTACCATTCTGAAATTTCGCACTCTCAATCTGTATAGTTTTATGGATATCATAAAAAAAACACCTATGTTTTGTAAACTAATTGATGGGTCTTTCTATAAATTAGGGGTCAATTTTTGGTGTCCCCTGTTACATCTGACATCTTGTTTTTGTAAATTCAGGACACATTCTTTAAATTCTTTCCATCTCAAAGAGTGAATACATAAAGTACAATCCATTTTCTGGATAAATCTGAACACGCTCCTTTAAATAAAAAATTTAAAAGCTACCACAAAAAATGAACCGACCTTTTTGATGTTTCTACTGCTTCATCATCATCTCGGTTCCACATCCGCTTCACTGGATGAACACGTGTCTCTTCCAACATGTTGGATGGCCTAATGGATGATAAGAAAAACAATGCATGAGTTTGGAATTGGGTGTATGATCCTGGCTGGAATTTAGTGACTTCTTGCCCGCCACTGAACGGTACAAACGTTTCATGCCACAAAAACAGTGCTCCTTGAACAAATGATCTGCTTTTAGATTTCTGGGGTTCACATGATCAGGCTTTGGTTCACATAAACCAAGGCCCTGATGCCCCTTTGTAAACCTGCCCACTAACATGGCCATCGGAGGAAAGGGTCTATATACTGGTACATTTTCTGAGATCAACTTGGCCAGCATGTCCTCTTAAATATCATGAGGCTTGTATTCATTAATAACAGTACATATTTGGAACAAAATGGGCTATGGTGGCCTTCAGTTGGCCTTCAGTTGGCCTCGGTGAACTTTGAAATTGGACAAAATGAAGGCCAAAGACTTGCCTGTTATTTTCATAATGTAAGCCCTGCATGTTGCCTATACGTATAGGGGTGCACAAGGGGGCTCACACAGTATAACTCTGTATATAGGAGCACCATCTACGGTCTGCTTAAATTTGTTTCGGAACCACAAAGGGGAAAAGCTGATCAACCCCTCCTAGAATTCATTTCCTGTCAGTCAAGGTCAAATCTGACATTCCGTTAGGCGGCTTGTACATGTAGTTTATAAATGTTCTGGATTTGCTTAAATGGCCATCTTTTTTAAACAGTACCACAGGAAACTTTTAAGGGACTCTTTTGAGATTATAGGGGTCTATTGTTATCACTTAGCACTCAAAAGGGTTTTTCATCCCATTAAGGCCATTCTAATTTCATTACAGAGGCTTCTTTATGGATACTTTTCTGCAACATAATGTAGATACATGTAGCACACATATCAGGTATATCCTGGCACTTCACATGATTACACCTGGGTCCAACTTCATAAAGCTGTTTAGCAGAAAAATTTGCTTAATCCAAAATTTGTTTGCTTTTAAAAATGTGTTAATAGTCAAAATTGCATGTCAATTTGTGTTTTTCACAAGAATATCTGCTATTCTTGCTAAGAACACAAGTTGACATACGATTTCAGGGGCCAATTTCATTCAGCTATTTAGCCAAAAAAATTGCTTAATCAAAAATTTGTTTGCTTTATAAAAATGGGTTAATAGTCAAAATTTTATGTCAAATTGTACTTTTAGCAAGAATAGCAGAACCCCAGTCAATTGTAATACACATCACATAAGATTTTGCTGAAAACCCATTTTTATGAAGCAAACAAATTTTTGATTAAGCATGGATTAAGCAAATTGTTTTGCTAAACGGGTTTATGAAATTGGCCCTAGGTCATTTGACTCTTGATAACTTTCCTTAATTTGTAACCTTGCTCCCTGGGGAATATACTACAGCCCTGGCTGCTTGTTAAGCAGCATGGAAGGAATCTGGAGTGAAACGGCAAAATCAACTTGGGCGGAAAGTGCTTCTGTGATTTTAGTGTGTCCACGATGATTTTTCTCAATGCGACATGCGTCAAATTTATGCACTTTAATGCGTAAAAAGGCTTAGTGTGAACCCACCCTAGCGCTCGGTCCATACTTCACACGAAAGCGAACGTGAACGCGAAAAAGTTGTGGATCCGACGTCAAACATTTCATGGCAAACATCTGCACAAGTTGAAACCAGTTCAAATTTCTGCAAATTTGCTGCACGTAAACTTCGCCGTGATGTTAAATGTGCGTTCGTGTTCGCTTTCGCGTGAAGTTTGAACCGGGTGTAAGGCTCCCCTACTTCAGTAGGGGAGCAGATCCTTACATGTCATTTGTTGTCAGCGCTGGGGGTGGCGATTGCGGGGTAGATCTCATATCATCAGATTGGTCAAGTGGACCCGAGTCGTCCATCGCAGACATCCTGCACTCCCACTCTGTGGAATCAAATTGGACAATGTCTGTTAAAAACGTAATAAAGAAGAAAAATGACAGATGATCTACTTCCGACTTATCTTCTCCAATGTATACACTGCAAAGATGTACATAGATTTTTCTGGTACCGTTTTGTTCCTAACTTACCCGGTAGGTAAGAAAAAGTATCAATGCTAGAGCTTTTATATGAATGAAATACATTAAAGCATCAATTTGCCTTTTTTTCGTAATTATATAATATTGGATGGCTTTGAGGGTGATATTAGTATATAACGCACGAGTCATGAAAATACCGAACGAGCCGAAGGCGAGTTTGGTATTTTCATGACGAGAAGACATCCAATATTATTATTGTTATATAAAATGAAGCTTTGTTTTGAAAGATTTCCGCGAGATTTTTGTCTGTTTGGTGTTGAAAACGTCAGTTTGCAAATGCATGCGCTTTTGTTACTGTTGTACAGCATTTTTTGTTACTGTACTCTGGCGCGCGTTGCACACGCATGCAATCCATTCCCTCGATCCATGACGCGCGTGTACGCGTGTGTTCGTGGTGCGCCCAACGTGCACGCACATCGAATCTGGGCTTTGTGCTGCACAGTAACAGAAACGCACGGTGTCTGCAAAGGCTTCATTTTATATAATAATCTCTTTTCTTGGACATGTTTTCACGGCCATCAATGTCCGAGACACTGCTTCATATTTTTTTTAAAGTACAATGTTATACGGATATCCTCGGTTGAACTCAAGTTAGACCATCTAGTAGTGTTTGGTTTGTTTCACATCCGGTCTAAATTGCCGCTGTGACCCACGCGTGTAGCTTGTTCATTATTGTTGTTGTTGTTGGGGTGCATAACAAAAATGTACGCGCCAATTATGTAAATTAGTAGAAGTCATGATGCAGCTCCACAAACTGAGAAAGAATTCAAGTCTAACTCGATCGTGTCTGAACACTCAGTTTTGCGGTTCGGAAGTGTCCCTCACTAGGACCACAGAATGTTAGACCTTTTTTCTGTTTCTGTAATACTGTGTCTCGACATCCCGAGTAAGACCATGCTGTTTTAGCAGTCTACGTAAACTAGAACCAAGACCATTTTGGGGTACTAAAACTGATACAAAGACGTAACCTTAAACCCACATAAGGCCTTTTCACACTACAACCTCTCAATCCGGGTTGAACTCAACCCGGGGCGAACCCCGAGACCGCCCCGGGTTAAAATGCCAATTTTCAACCCCGCATCGTTTCACACTTGTTTCGGTCAAACTGGGTTTATCTCGCCCTGGGTCGAGTTCAACCCCGAGTTGAACGGGGAGGATTCACACTTGTGCAACGCCAACCCGGGGCGAGTGATATAATTGGGCGTTGCCCGCTTGCGTAAGTGCTGTCACATGCCGGAAATACTTTAAATTTTTCGAATTCATCATCACTTTTCTGCCCTATTTATTTTTTGCTGCTTGTGCCATTCTATTTTTACAACAGAAAAGTGCAAAAGTGAATGACGGACGATGTAAAAATAGCCTATCAAAACGGAAGCTGTGACCTTCACACATTAACATGCATGTTCATGTGTACACCGAACACATATGTACCTGAACACATTCATTCAGCTGGTAGTATAATGCAAATTATTTTTAAAACGTTAAAATTTGTGCGCTTTACATGACATTTGTAGCTCACAAGCGGCAAGAATATCAAACCTGGGCGAACTCAACCCTGCTCGTTTCACACTACCATTTTCAACCCAGGGCCGAAAAATTTCTACCCTGGTCCCGAGCAGGGTCGAGTTCAACCCAGGTTGAAACCAATCTCGGGGTTAAAATTTCTCAAGTATGAAACGTCGCTTTTTTCAAACCCGCGCCAACCCCGAGATTTTTCAAGTGTGAAAAGGCCTATAGAGACCTATCCCACAATTCCTATTTAATATCATTACAGGTTTGCATGCTAAGCATGTACTGCGGACAGACACATGTACATGTACACACATGCAAGTACTGTTTATGCTTGTCTACAATTGGTGCACTCTACAATGTATTCTTAGCATAAAGGAGGCCATGAACATATAGGGCACGATATTCCACGTTCAGGCAAGCATGACAGAGGTCATTCGGTATGAAGTCTGCTTGAGAACAGGCCAGCAATACATGGCTGACCACACATTCTGAGGGGGGTACGGTAAATACACCAATTACAAAAGGGAGAAAAATGAAAGCAGAGGTCAATGGTGATTTTGTACCTAGGCAACAAAAGGGTGATATAGATACCGATCAAAATGGAGGACAAACTAAAATGAACATACAGAAAATACACCGAGTGTGTAAAAACTGTAAATACACACAAACAGAAGTAATGACGAATGCATCAATACTGCATACATGTACGTGTACCAAAATAAATCCAGAGTAATGTACCAGTGACTACCAGTATGCGAGTCATTTTAAAATTTACAAACAGACGGACCTACCGGTACATGTATCAAAAACAGCCAAATGAAGTTTCAAGACACCGTACCGGTAGATTTTTTACAGAATTTGAAAACTGTTACAAAGTGCATTATCTCTGTGTGTGATTGAGGATGTGCCTGATAAAAACCAACCTTTGTATTATAAGTCAACTCAGTACCTCATCTACATACGTTCTGAGCAAAAATGAACAACTCTTTATGCTTTCAAGAAGTGCAAACTGCAAAGCCAACTTCCTATTTAGGCTGGTTCCTTGGTAGTACTGCACAGATAACAGTCATAATAGTAGTCAAGGAACTAGATTTGTTCACATGACAATGCCCCTATAAAAATTTGTGTGCACACGCATTTATATACGTGTATAAATTCATCTTTAATTATTATTATTATTTTTATTTTTTTAAAGATATCATCTGAGGAAGAATAATTGCATTAGACAGTTGGAGCCACTTCTTTCTTCCATTTAAGTCAGGTTTTTCCCTGTTAAATGGTGGATTAAACTGTTTGGATTACAAATCCTGTATAAGGGCTTGTGTTTTACCGGTAAAAATGTCAGCCCAAATACCAGCCACATTGCTGTAACATTCTCTTGTTTAGTGCCCCAGGGTTTCAATTTTGGTGCAACATAAAACACTGAACTGTAGGTTTAGTGCAGTCAGAAGACAGTTAACCAATGTTACATGGAATTGACTGGTGTTGGCTCGGGTCCTTTAGTCAAGAGCCCCGATTATGATTTTGGTTCGGAGGTTTGAGTCCGGTGTTTTAATGCGAGACATGAATCAAGTAGAATAGTTTGCTCCCGTCATATGTCATGACTCAGGTCAGACTCGAGACGAATCATTGACTGGAGTAACCATGTACAATCCTGGACCAATGCTTCAGTTACATGTTCTTCAATTGATCTAGTGGTTCAGTTGGTATTTTGAGCCCTTATTGCAAAGTTCTGCCAACTGCCCTCAGACACAATGCCCTTTTAGTACTACATTCTAAAAATGCACATGTAGTATACTTACATCTCACAGGGACCTACATGTATTAAGTTGAACATTTAATTACAACAGAATTTTCTTGGAATTTTCTTTTACCACTTAACAAAATTGCCAGGCCAAACAGGGATGCATGTTTTGGGCAAAATTTCTGAACAATGTATGATGAACATAAAATACTTTTTATCATGTTTTATTATGTTTTACGGTACCTTGTTAAATGTCGGATCAAAAGCTGAAATGGAATCAACAAAACTGATCATTTCAACATGTTCTTTAATAAATCTAAACGCACTTTGTTCTACGAGAAAATTGAAATTTTCTCTGAGAAGACTGCAAAAGGTAATAGAACCAAGGCCGAGAGTTGGGGTAACAAACCAAAGGTTTTGTGGCTTCCCCTGAAATTAAAGTCCCGATACACACATACGGAGAGAATTGAAAAGATGAATATGGCTTCAGACCTTGTGCACAAAACATAAGAGAAATTTGGGGTTTTCTATCAAAATCTGCACTTACTGATGGTTGATAAGTTATTTTAAAGAAACATGTTCCCAATCAAGTTGTCAATTCTTACTACATGTACACATGTACCGGTATGTATCATATGGCAATGTATTCAAGCAACATACAAGTTAAAAACTATGGTTGCAACAAAAACTAAAGAACTGTGTTGTTTTTTATTTGTTGATTACAGTTTGCTACAACAAATATTTCTACAATTTAGGAAAAGTGTCTCCAAAATATCAAAATTGCACCTACATACATACAATTTTAAGTTATCCACTGTGATTTGTAAAAACTGCTCTCAACCTTAAAAGGATCATAACTACTTAAGATAATGAAGATTCTTAAAAACTAATAAATAGACCAAAGCAGAAGAGAACAGAAAAAAATGTCAACAAGACAACATTTTGGAAGTAATTTCATCTTTTTTTTCTTCAAATGTGGACTGACATTTGTTGACCTATTTGTTGCATGCAAGATTCCCTTTATGTGTTTTATGAGTCTCCCCTTTGCTGTAGTGTTACATTATCAGCCATGACTGCTTCCCACTGGAAATGGTCACATGACCTGAGCTATATTTATAAACACTCATTCCTCACACTGATATGTCAAAGGTCAAGCTATCACACACTGAAGGCATGATCAAGTCACCCCCCTGTGACCTCGGGCTCTGATTGGCTGGCCGGCCAGCACAAGGTAACAAAGCCAATGCTAATGTGGGATGTTGAATAAACCATAAGGGACTGATCACCATGCCAACCGGCACTTCGTCATGTGATGTCATCGTGATTGGCAGATCAGGGAATGCCAGGAGGGCATTGTGGGATTGTGGGAAATGGCTGATGATGATTTGCCGCCTAGAGGGGTTCAATGCTAACATGGGCATGGGACACGCCCAGGACAAAGGCTTGTGTGACAAAGAACTCCATAGCTAACTGTGTCTATACAGGAAACACACATAGGGGGTCTGGGTTCTTAACCAAACGGAACATGCCAGAAGGGTGCATGCAAGACCCTCCTACCCTAAATATTGAATGTCTAAAACATGTCAACTGCATCTTCTCTTACATCCCAATGCAACAGATGACACGCTGCCCCCTTTTCACTTTCTTGATGGGCCAGTTGAATGAGATGGCAATTTACATTGATAAGAATGTGAAAATAATTAATTTGACCATAATGATTTAAACAACAACCACAAAATACAAAATATGGAAAATTGACAAAATATGACACAGATGTGAAATCATTCTGAAGAGGGCCCTATTCAATTTTGGGATTTTTACATATTTTTAGCATATTCCACGCTTATTATCAGTGAAAACCCCACGTGAATACAACCTTTGGTTCAAAAGTTACAATCGTTCGAATGCCATGTCAAATACAGGATTCTTTTGGAGACAGTTTCAGTTTTTTGTTGTTGTTGACAATTATCATCATTTTTACCACTTTCCTTTTGAATTTTTGTTAATTTTCATGTGAATTAAAGGAGAATGTTTCACTATATGTTTTTGTTAGTTGTACTGTTACTGCAATGGTAACAACTTTTAATAACCCATTCATACTTAACTTTTAAGAGAATTAGAAAGCAGAATATCACAAGATTTCAAGATATTTGGAGGGGGATATCAAAGTAAGGAATGCACTGCCAATAATACCGTGCAGTGGAAAAGTCCAGGGCATGTTTCCAAGGCATCAGCGACAATTCTGATTTTTTACTTATAAAATGCACAAATATGTAACTTTTGTTATATAATTATGTGGCTCCCACTCCGCAAGCAAAATCAGCGATAACGCACTTTATCATCACATTTCTTGGAAAGGTAAGTCACAGAAGGTATGTAAGCCAAAAAGAGCAAAGGAGGGCAAAAATGATTTGATATAAAATTCAGCTTATGTTCTGAAAATTAGCAAAGTCACGCAAAAACGCAAATTTTTGGGCTAATACTTCAGTTGGACATTTCTAGCACATCCATGTTCGGTTGCACCAATCGTCGTTGGATGTCGTCGGAAAATGGGATGGCCAATGGTAATTTTACATTCTGAAAAGGGTTTGAGAAAATTAGTCACTGGACCTGCTTCTTTGGTTTAGTCAGAGGGGTGTCTGGGTGTCTTTTAGACACTTTGGGACACCTTTTAGAGAAACAATTTAAACATCAAATTAGCAATTTGTGGCAACCCGGTTTGAAGTGTTGTAGCAGTTTGGACACCTAACTTTCAAGACCCTTATGATTTATTCTCCCATCCCATGTGTGACCCGCTCTAGAAAAAGGTAGCATAAGTCACGCAGGCTAGGTCCAGTTTTTGCAACCATAAGAACAAATCTGCAACAAATCCACGCTCATTAAAACACAAAAACATAAATGGAAATTCCTGGCAGGGTCCAAAAACCGTCTGGAATGCCCATCCTTCACCTGGAATTTCCTTCGTGTTTTTGTATTTTAATGAGCGTGGATCTGACACAGATTTCTTGTTATGGTCGCGAAAACTTGACCTAGCCTGCGCGACTTACATGTATGCTACTTTTTCCAGAGCGGATCACATATGTTTGGTTGTTTCATTTGAATGGTGATTGGGCACAATATTAGATATTGCATTATAAGTTCTGGCTAAACCATTCTTGGCCTACATGTATATAGGCTTACAGTTTAGCACCAATTAAACCCAGATTAGACCACGCATTTTGCAAGAAAAACTGAAGAATAGTTTTCTGGAAATTAATTTTTATGGATCGCGCGCACACGCAGTATATGATGAGCATATCAACTGAGAACGAATATTTGAAACACCCCGCCAAGACCAGGAAAACACATATGGATTTTCATGTTCTTTTTTTAACAAAGCTGAAATATCTTCGGATGAGATTGTTGATGTCTTTCTTTTGATTTATAATGGTTTTATTTGCAGAATCGCTCAAAAACAGATCATCTACAGGGCCTTTAACCCCGCAATTGCGGGGTTCAATTCTACCCCAAAGGCGACTTGAAAAAGGGAATCAGACCCGAGTCTGATCCGCCTTTTTCAATTCACCTTTTGCATATTACACTAAGTGCCTACCCAGCTTCAACTCGCCTTTTTAGAAATTGCGGAGTTTGATTCGACAAAGGCGAATCGAGTGTAAACGGGCCTATAGTAGTAGTACGTAGCAGTACCCTCCTAATCGGCAAAAATCCAAAACTGTTTTTTCCCTCTCACATGTACATGGACAATTAAAAGCACAAAATGTTCCCTTTTATCACATTTCGCCAAGAATGGGGACAAAACAGATGTAGGTGATTGCCTAGCACATACTAAAACACAGTCAGTACATGTAGGCCTATCCAGCAGTACATGTAGGCCTATTCCGTACATGTACACATGCGCAGGACGTCTGCACTCATTTCTCACCTCTGGAGCATACAGAGATAACATGAGCGTTTGAAATTAACATTTTGACATGAAGATAGGTACATCATTACACCAAGTGTATGCTGACGCATGCAAACTATTTCCACTCCAATTATTGTATCTGATTGCACCAGAGAATTATGTTTATAAGTTAGTCAATATGTCATAATTTACTGTGTACATGTACCTACATGTACAAAGTACATGTATGTAGAAACAGTTAAGACTGGCCAAGAAAACAGATTTTAATGTCCCGCATAATCATAAACATTTACTGGTCAGTTACATGTGGGCAGTTCCACACCTTTTACAGTAGCTTGTACACATAAGCAAATAAAATGCCACCACATTAGCATACATTGTGCTGTAATTAATGATTTTTCTGAAATAAAAAACAAGCTGGGCTTATTAGAGTGTTAAATGTTAATTTAATTCCCGTCAGGCGCTTATTATATTACCTTACGAGCGCCTAACAGTAACAGGCAGCCAGGGTGGTATACTCCCAAGGGAGATGGGAAAGGTTGATTTTAACAGGAATGGAATGCTATTCAGATCCCAATCATCAGGGGTAATAATCTGAAGCACCATAGCTGAATCACAAAAATCTCAAAATTTGTACGTGCAGCAGGGGCGGATCCAGGAATGTTTCCAAGGAGGGGGTTTCCAAAGCGACGTTTCACACTTGAGAAATTTCAACCCCGCGCCAACCCCGAGATTGGTTTTGCCCCGGGTTGAAACGCTCGCCCCGGGTTTAAAACGTTGGTGTTAAACGAGCAGGGTCGAGTTCGCCCCGAGTTGAGATTCTTGCCGCTTGTGAGCTACAGACATCATGCTAAAGTGCACCAATTACGCGAATACTACCAGCCGAGCGACTATTTTTTTGAGGCTATTTTTACATCCCCCGTCGTTCACTTTTGCACTTTTCTCGTTAAAAATGGCACAAGCAGCAGAAAAAAAACAGTTCAGAAAATCTGTGATGAATTCGGAAAACTGGAACTATTACCGGCAGGAGACAGCACTTACACACGCGCAACGCTCGATTATCACTCGCCCCGGTTGTGAATCCTCTCAGTTCAACACCGGGTTTAACTCGTCCCGGGGCTAGAAAATCCCGGTTTGGCCGAAACATGTGTGAAACGAAGCAGGGTTGAATGCGGGGTTCAAAATTCCCATTCCAATCCGGGGCGGTCTCGGGTTGAGTTCAACCCGGCATGCCCGGGTTGAGAGGCCTGGTGTGAAAAGGCCTTTTGTGTGATTGAGTATTTGTATGATAAAAACCAACCTGTGTAAATTAGCTCAGTAAACTTGTATTACATGCGTCTCCATCTAACTTTTGAGAAAACAACGGAAAAGTGTGTTCATGAATGCTTTCAAGACATTGTGCAAACCCAACGTCCTACATGTACATGTATTTAGGCTGGTTCCCTGACTATACTCCATGGAAAACGAGCCAAACATTTAGTTTCGTCCTTGTAAAAAAAATGTGTGCACACAAATTTATATAAATCGGGCAGAATCACTGCATTGGAAAGTTGAAACCACTTCTACATGTATAGATCTTCCATTTGAGTAAGGTTTTTTCAGGTCAAATGCTTGGGAAAGAATTTACATGTCGGACATCACTTAAAGGCAGTATATCTCGAAAATCAGAAATGTTCACAGATTTACGCCTAACTTACACAATATACCCCCGGTAAACATGATGACCGTAGAAACCTTTCCCTGAAATGGTTTTGTCTAAAGTGCTATAATCTTTGAGAAATTAGTAAAACAATTAGTTTTCGTCTCATGAGACGAAAATTCAATTCGCCCCAAAACCATTTCGCCCAAGTGCCATTTCGCCCGAATGCCATTTCGCCCCAAATCACTTCGTCCAAACACTACATCGCCAAAATGCTACTTCGCTCCAAAACCACTTCGTGCACAGGCCGTGGTTCAGGGTAAAATGGTTCAGGGCGAAGTGGTTATGGGGTGAAATGACTGCAAACCCTTTTTTGACTGTTTTCTCAAATGTTAGATGAAGTACGGAGCTGGTTTTTGCTCAGTTTGGTTTTAATCATGCATATCTTCAATCACACAGGGGGATAAAACTATTTGTAACAGTTTACCAATCATGTATACTGTCGCTAAAAAAAGTCTCTGTTTTTCCAAGTAAAATCATATTTTTTCCTGCCAATTGGTTTTGTTTTTTTCTGTTTAGATCTGCACTTACTGATGGTTATTGGCTAATTAGTCATTTTAAAAGATGAATCTAGAAAAAGACCCGGGCTGGATGCCCAGATAGTTCAGTTGGTAGAGCAATTGGCCATGTAAGCCAAGGACCTGGGTTCGAATCCCAGTCAAGCACTGCAATTTTCTCGTGTTTCTAAATTAATTTTTCTAAATTATCAATCTTGTCATATACATTCAATAGTCATTTTAAGGAAAAAATAGTGATGTCCTTAAAACTAATACCGCATAGATTTGCCCATGAATATGGAATTTTATGAACATGTATATATATGCAGGTCAAAATACTTTGCCTGCTGTACCAAGGGCAGAAGGCCGGTGAATATGCATGATCTGATGATTGCATAAAATACTAAATTTGATTCGTTCGACAGTGGATTTTTGTACTGCACTACATGGTTATAAGAAACTGGTGAAACAAAAATTAGTTGTAGAATTAAATAAAATGGATGTAGTAAATGAAACTAAAATGGATCAGTAATTTGTAAAAAAAATAAAAAATAAAAAATCTCCCCAAACTCTTGTCAAATTTATTCTTTGCTTTAAATTTTGTTTGGCCAGAGTAACAAAATGAAATGGCTTTAAATCATAACATATTTAATTTTGCAATACAACACCTTCTTTCTTCTCCCCCCACCCCACATATACCCACATGTACAATATTCACAAGATCAACGGAGTCATATGACTTAGTTGCCATAAAATTAAACTTTAATTTTGGAGCCGGAAGGGAATTTTCAAAAACAAAATTCCTCTTAAAAAGGGTTTTTGCAGGTTTTTCGATCTTCCCGTGATTAGCGTAAATTTAACTGTCACGTTCATGTATAATATTTCTTGTGATGTTGTTCTTCTGTAACCATTAGTTTTGTCCAAAATTGCGAGTGTTGATGTTTTGTGAATTTTTGATGTTGTAGTTGTTGTATCTTATTCCAGTTTATTTGTGATTGTGAAGTTGTTTAATTTAGTATGTGTTTGCAGGGCCCCAATGGAAACCGGTTTTTGTAAACTGTTTGAGCACACCCTGGGTAAATAAATGGGATAAATAAATAAATCTAAAAAAAATTCGAATAATTCCTGTGGGTCTTTTAAAAAGAATTCTTTAATTTACTTTACATCTTAAGTGCCCCTCCCACACCACTACTCCACCTCCCCATTGCCTGCCCCACCCACAAAAAGGTTAGATTTTCTGGGACGATAAAAGCTGCATCAACACAAAAATACATGTTCTTATGTATGAGGACCACGTTAAAAAATGTGATTTAATTAGATTTCATAACTTGTAAGCCATTAATTTTATATCAAAATTAGCTCAAAGTTTTTTCGGATCATGAAAATGCCAACCAGAACTCACAATCGCTTTGACAAAAACTATTTATCAATTAATCTTTCAGCCACAAACTAAACATTTATAAGTAAATTCAGAACCATCATGTTTAATAATGCAGGTGACACAGGCCCTGATACACACAGTGACAAACCCCCAGCAACACCCCAGTGCACATGCACTGACGTAACACAAAGTTTACATGCAACTCGCGCCCTTCCAAGTACTTTGCTTTACACACAACCCACGTGTACAAACTGGCCTTTTGGGTCGAATACAACAAGAATTTGGGAGTCATATTGACAATAGTTTGAACATTTTCTCAATGCCAAACTTAAACTCCAAGACTTGTGTAATTTTCCCCTCACTTTTCTGACATTTTAGGGCTTTTTTCCTTGAATGAAACACATCAGTAAATGCGAACAGCCGGGGGAATCCCTCTACAACTCACTCCAATACATGTGTGTCGTCAGTTTATGATTTCAACTTTGGGAGAATTTAAACACTTGGCAGGAAAAACATGCCCCATTTTCTGCTAACCACGAAATGAATATCAATGCTGGCATTACGGCCAGGTTTGGTGGTCCTTATATAAACGTTACACTAACAAATAAAGTCACAAACGGAACGATCAACGACACATGTGGAAACATTTTGTTAAAAAAATGTCCACGATCTCGTAAACGCAAGACTACCTCTCTCGTCCATGATGGTACTCCCCACGAGATGGCGCGTTTTCGGCGTGAAAATTAAATCGAATAACCACGAAATTTAACTTTCTCACACCAGCTTCAAAACATCCAACAAAAGAAGTTCAGTTTCTCAAATTTTTTAGGTTAATAACATTTAACTTACCGACAAAATAACAAATTTAGGAAAGGGGCTACAGTGACCTCTCGCGCAGCTGATGAAAACCGTGTGAAGCAGCCTATTCAAAACGCTCCGGCCAATGGCGAGTAGCCCGTGCGCACACGCCTGCACGCCGCCGACGTACGAATCTCCTTAGCTTCGGTCCTTTCCACTCAACTCAAACCTTACACTTTGGAGAGATTTTCTACAACTAAACCCTTTTTTAATCAAACTGAATTTCCATAGAGTTTCGTCTGGCCCCGCCAGGATTGTTAAACAAGTGCACTGGGTCCTGCATTGTCCGAAAGGACCCAATTTCCGTGAAAAATGGCGCAGGTTCAAATGGCTGTTTACCGTAGGGGTAGCCCGGTCTGTGTTCAGGGCTAAACACAACAATTTGTTTACAGATAAACAACCTCCTCCTACATATCCGGCGGTGTGACACGTGACTTGCCACCTGGCCAATAGAGTGTGGACGGCTTTTATGCCTCCTACCTGTTCTCATGACAACCGTTGCGATGAAAAGATGAGGAATGTTGTCATTAGTCTCAACCCTCCCCAGTGTAAAAGAGTAAACAGGTATCGATTATCGATTAATTTTAAGGTCACATGACACCATTCTCATGAGATTTCTGGTAACAATGTGGCCACGATCACAATGTCACTGTCATTTTGGGGACATCTGCCACTGTGAACAGTCGATCGAATTTTCAAGGTATCGAAAATCGATAACATGTTTGTTCACGTAATCGATGTCCACCCGATTTTTACCTTTGGGGCATGACATAAATTGATCTCAAATCGCAACAAAATTACAATTTGGGGTAATTTGACTTTCTGGCAATTAGTCGGTTTAACGTACATAGGCATACGGTTTCTAATCATGTCCAAATATTTTGCCTGTTTTCGTTTATCGTCCGTATTCGATAAATCTTGACATTTCTGAAAGATGTAGTACATTCACAAGTTATAGTTTAATAATCACCTGTTAGGTAGTTTAGGATACCGAGTTTTTAAAGAACCCAAATGCTTCCAAAACAATAAAGTTCTGGCTCATACGAATATTATTTAGTTCTTTGCAGTTTTATGTTAACAATTCTCCAGACCCCCGACACATCCAAATCTCTATAAAAAAAAATTGTTGTGCATGGCAGTGCTTCGAATATTGTGCCCATTAAATCCAATTTTGTTAAGTGATCTGAATGAACTAAGGAAAATATTTGTTCTGGATGTGTACTACAATTATCTCAATTTAACTTTACATAACCCTATACGCTCACTGAACAATTTTACACCAAAGTAGACAATCTGTATTATGTGTTTTAATATCATAATGTACAGCCACGGTTTTGCCCACACTGAATAATGGTCTTGTTTGTTAAGTGAGCCAATCACCTCATTTAGTATTTAGAATATGGGATTTCCAGTTTTATTTGTTTACAGCGTTTTTCATGTTAACATGTATTTCTTTGTCTTTTTAATTTATGATTATTTATGAATTTGTAGGACCTATTAAAATTCTTTATTTAAATCATGCCAGGTGGCCGTTTCTTGCAATTCTATGAGGTCTTCAGTTTTACAGCCGATCCAATTTGTTCTTGTTTGTTGGTTTGTTTGTTTTTAATATAATACATGTAATGATATATTTGATCTGTTAATACTTTCTGCTTGATTTTTAGTAGTTGTCTTTTTTTCTTCGTTTTTTTCTTTAAAGCACGCTTAATTCCCAAGGAAGTCATAAGATGTCGGACCTACGTGCGTTTAATAAGGTTTTTTGGGTAATTTTCCCGAACGCATCGATGCAAAAACCGCCATGATTTATTCGTCATCGATTACTATTTCGAGTGCGTCATTCCGATATCGGTAGTCACGTGACCACATCTATTTGCGCCATACTAGGGGCGTTCGAGATGCTTCCTCGGGGCAGCCCTGACCTGGGGATGATCGTGCGAGGTGTGATCAGCCAGGTAGACCATGGGAACGAGGTTAGACACGGGTTACCCGGTGTCAGCATCTCGAACGCCCCTACTGTCGTCTGCTGACGCCCCGCCCACACATCTCACATGCAAATTAGTCACGTGGTGACGTGTTCGTCCGCGCCGGATTCTTTGCTCGATTAGCTCGCGCATACAAGCCCTTTGGCCTTTTGTGCATGGAGTCAGTATCTGGTCACGTGACATCTCATCGTTAAATGGATACAAAAAGAGGAAATTGTTGAGTGCGAGGCTGAGCGAGTCACATGTCGTGCGCATTGCGATTGCCCAATCAGGGTCGTTGTGCATTACATACGACAATAACGCCACTTTACCATGCATGCCTTGGAATGCCGATATACATACGTAGGCCTATTCATATAACTTTTAAAATATCACATACAACACATTTTGCCTCTAAAATTACCCGTAAATTAGTCAAAGAAACTAATTAAGTGCTGTAAACTTCTTAACTATTAACTTCGTTATTCCTTTATACGCGTTTAGTACGGCCTAATGCCTATGCAGTCTACATCTCTACGACCAAAAACCCGAGCGATAGTCTTTCAGAAATGCACTAATTCCATCTAATTCCAGACTTATTTCGTTCACAACGCAATTTTAAGCAGTTGCTGTTAGGATGGTGGAAAAAACTCATTCCGTTGACAAAAGTGCCAAATATGGGTGTTTTCAGCTAATAATGTGCCGTGCATGCAAGAGGCGATACAAGCCTACAGTATGAATGCATGACTTTTGGATATCAATCATATACATGAATTTCATGTAGGCTTACGGTGAATGAAAATTTGTTCGTATTTAGAGGCCTATCATATGCAATGACCCAATTTTGTTTTTCATGAGTTGACAAGAAAAACCTTACTCAAAGTGTTGACAGCAATGGTAACAAACACCACATGAATTTATTTCCGTCCAAAATGGTATTTCATGCTGGAAATTGACAACCGAAGGTGGTTTTCTTAAAAAGTCCATTCACTTGTACACAAAATCCATATATAGATTTTTAAGGTTTTCTAAAGCATTGATGCCTCTAAGTCTAAGCATGGAGGAAGTTTCTTCCTCCATGCTCTAAGTAGCTAAAATGTCTTGAGGCTAGTTTACCAACATTCTTCCTTAGATATGTTATACTCTTATTCCACGAATCTGTAAAACGTTTTATCTTGCAAATGATACATAAGGGCATTTGAGCATGCGTCGGCGGTAGCTATCACAAAAACGGGCCAACTCATGCTGGTTTTATTTCATTGTTGATTTTCGACCTTTTTGTGCGATTTCGCAGTTCGGTTGTCGTTGCATGCCTAGCTCATGATTCACCATTTGAACTTGCCGATTTCAATGAACGGACACTGATGATGTGCTGTCCTCCAGTGTAGAACTTTGAATCAAAATTGTGAGTGGTGTTTTATGTTACCTTTTACGTTTTAATATACTGGTTGATTGATTTACGGATGTATCGATATGGTTTTCAACAAGAAGAGGTTGTTGTTTGTTCAGTCATGGTTGGCCAACAAAGTCTCATTCTATAGTTCATGAACCAGATTATTTGACAAGAACTACATGGCTATATACCCAGTTTAGGACTGTAAGTCATAGCCACATGGCCTTACACTTAATTTCAGCATATGCAGAACCATTTCCCCTCCAAATATCCGATGGAATGTATACCTTAGCAGGGGCGGATCCGGGGGGCGGGGGGGGGGGGGGGGGGGGGGGGGGGGGGGCGTGGGGGGCGCACGCCCCCCCCCCCCCCCTTTCAAAAAAAAAAAAAGATCGCATCACAGAGCATCTAAAATCCATCTAAAAGCCGTTAGGGCTTCGCGCTATTCGCTCGCTATTTCATTGTCATCAGCATTTCATGCTTAAAAATTTCAGGCCGCCGCCCCTTTTCAAAATCCTGGATCCGCCCCTGCTTAGTTGGCCAACATAAAAATAAAATCAACATTTTTAAAGTCCCGTAACTTTTATCTTTCAAGATGCACGGTTAAATCTGTTGACTCAATATTTTCAATGGTTCGGTGAGCGATAACCTTGAAAATGTTAACTTGACATGGTAATATTTCAAACAATTTGTTGGCTGTAACATTTCTATTAATAAATATTTGTAGCACGTTCGAAATTTCGAGAGTAATGAATTCAACAATTTCGTTTTTAGCGCGAACGGACACATGTAGTTTTCATTATAGGGAGGTTTAGGTGTACGTAAATCGCGAACGTGAATGCGAAATCGTTCAGCACTGCATGGTCATATCACGAAGAGGTCTTATAACTCAGGCTCGAATCTTGGTCACGGAAACAAATGTATCTCGCCACGAAAGTCACAGATGTGGGTTTTTGGTTTTCATCTATTCTAAGACCTCTTCAGAATATAAACGACCAACTGATCAAAGCATTTCACGTTCACGTTCGAGATTTACGAGCATCTAAATCTCCCTATTCGTGTGACACCGAGAATATAGACCGACCGTTAGCCCGGCAGAGTGCTCGGGCCAGCGACGTGGAAGGACCGCTCGACAAGCCGCTCGCGCCGGCGAGAAATATTGAATTGATGCATTCGGTAGAAATGTAAAATACAAAGAAACGAAAATAAGCTAATTCTATAAAATAAGTAATATCTTGGGCTGTTTTTGATATCGCGGTTCCCGGTTATTTCACAACCGCGGCCTAAAACAAACTACATGTATCACAAACTTCCTAAACATACATTGGCGGGTGGCGCCTATACCCAAGCCAGAGACTCAGACTCATTAAAAATATATTTCTGAACAAAATGCTTTGGGATCTTCCCAAGTTGCTCGCCTGGTTTCCATATTATCGCAACAAACCAGAGAGTACCGCAAAATAGACGTAAACAGTAACGCACAGTCGGCAAAGTTGAACCAAGTTTAACTTTTCCGATTGTTTCCGTCAGTGTTGCAGTTGTTTGCGTCTAGTCTGTGTATGAAACTAGGCTTATCTCGAAAATGAACGTATCGCCCTTGCGACAGTGTTGTGAAATAGCTTTAAAAACGCATTACGACGCGTCGCAGGTTTCTTGAAATCTCTATGCTTGAAATCGAGTGCTAGCCAATCAGCGTGCAGTAAAAACACTACTTTCGCTTGACCACGAAGAAACAATACACTCATATACGCAGTGCATGGTTTTACGCGGTTTGTCCGCACGCAACCACTGCTCAATTTCGCATGAAATCCTGCAAAGCGCGTGCGTGACGTCACCAAAGGCCAGGCCTGAATAACACTTGCCGTGATTGGCCAGATTCTGTCACCTGACAGAGTAAACATGTCACCTGACACATTTACTGTTGAGCAGTGGTTGGGTGCGGACAAACCGCGTAAAGCCACCGCGAAAAGAGTGTAGAAGAAATAAGGTACCGCTACTTGACAAATTTCAAATTGACACTACTGGCAGCCTCGTTTCAGATATTGAGCCATTCTAATACGTCAAGCGTCTTCATTTGCAAAATTTATCACAAAAGAAAGCACCGATGACAATTTGAAATTCCTCAATTTAAAAGCACAGCTCGTCAGCAATGCGCGCGCGCCAAATTCGTGCCACGAAATACGCAGGTCCATGCCTTTACTATATGGAGCTGCGTATTTCGTGGCACGAATTTGGCGCGCGCGCATTGCTGACGACCCTGTGCCTTTAATTTATGCTTTTCATTTTATAATTCCGGGTTCCACCGCTCGTGCACGTCCCATCTCTCTTTCGTATGATCCCGTAAAGGAATCGGGTTGCTGAAGGATTTGCCGACGTAAATCGTTGCCCTGTAGCTACCTCAGCGTGTAGGTTCTTCAGCTAGCTTGGCTATACGAAGTGCGAGAGAACAGGACGAAATCCTCAGTTTTAGAGGTGGGAGGAAAACCCCACACACGAACGTGTGGGGGAAAACCATTATACACTGGATGAACCAACGACGTCTAAAATTGAAGCCACCGTCCGCCATTGTACACCACCTAATACAATGCATTGCCTAGACTGGTCATACCGTCTTCACTAGTCTACGTCATGGTCTACATGTGTTAAGTGGCATGCAAGCGATCGCATGTACCGGGGAGCAGTCTAGGCCAAGTATTGTTCATGGGCTTCAATTCTCGTAAAACCAACTGCTATTGCATACTTCATCCTGTGTATATACATCGATGGGGAAAACCCACGGAATAAAGCAGGGACCGAGTGGAGAACCCAATCCACGTACTGACGTGACCCGGACGGGAATCGAACCATGGCCACATTAGTGGAAGGCGAGGAAAGAACCGCAACGCCAACCTGATTCACCACGAAGTCCTATAATTCACGCACACAGCTATACACAGACAGAAAGCTACACAGGTTATAAATTGCTCTGATAATTAAGTTCGACTTTATTTGAATATTCATCAGGCTCGTTAAAAACTCCCAATATACACGTATAACTATACAGGCTGTCTATCCCCAATGAGTGACAATCTTGCAAGATATTTCATCCCGATTTCACCTCTGATTTTAGTACAAATCCTGAACAAATCAATTAAAAAGGCTCATTTATGTACAAAAACCATTCATACAAAATGAATTACTTGACATTTCAGGGTTGCTTTTGGCGAGAATTAAAGGGGCACGACATAAAAATAACTTATTAAAATATGATGTTTCAATTTATTCCGGTTTTCTAAATATAACAGTAGAGGCGTTCGAGATGGTTACACCGTGTAACACCCACTTACACCGGAGCGTTCTTTTAGCCATCACGTGATACACAGATTTATGACACAAAATTCTGACACAAAATAAGAGGGAAAAGGGCTGTAAAAGTAAATACATTTTGCTCAGTGTCTGTGGGCATTGACCAAGTTTGTTACGGTCAAATTTCGCATGGCGCCAAATTAATTTTTCCTCGTGAGTCAAACGATGACGGCGTTTATAAAAGCCCCGCCTGGCAACAACATTTGACCCGTGTTCCCAGAATTCAAAGCGAAACCCTGTGTCGTTCGTTTTGTATCTTTTGGAGGCTTCCCCTGGTGTAAACCCTGTGTTACACGGTGTAAGCATCTCGAACGCCCCTTTTGATGATCAACTCCAACCTATTTATGTAGTCATGTGGCTTTCGGAGACTAATCTATACTATTAACTAATGCACCTATCCCCGCGTTGCCCCCACCTGTTAGGTGGGGGTTTGGTCACTTTTTCATGCCCCAGGGTGGGGATTTTGACCCATTGAAATAAAAAGGCCTGTGCATCTGATAGCAAGAAACGCATGTTTTGTACCCGTGGGTGGGGATTTTGTCACCTAAATTTTCACCTGAAAAGTGAAAATCCCCACCTTTTAGGTGGGGCAGCCCGGAGAGGGAGGGGAGACAATTGATAGGTGCTTAACAAGGACCTCATGGATTTGTTTCATCTTATGTTCGGCAATTGACCACTCTCACAGACGCCATTTTCGTAGGAAAAAATACTAAATAAAAGTGATCAATAGGTTTTCGAAATTCATAAGTGCACAAACTTTTTCTGCGGTATGCATAAAGTTGTGCTGGGATTTCAAGATTCAAGAAAAAACACATACACATGCATGTAATAAATGTCTATACTGCGCTGGCTGTAGGCAGAAATGCGGGAGACGTTCGTTGCAACGGGGACTTGGTTCTAAACAAACAAACAAAAGTACAACTAGTTGTGGGGCCAGATCTTGCCGCACATTTTACCAGCTTAAAATTACCATGACATTTGTATTGCTTTTAGGTACTTAGACCTGTTGTATAGAACCTTTACATGGGCAGCCATGATAGGGGCATTACAATGTCACCATGCGTCATGCACAAGTAGGCTGCCTCCTGTCATGGCCGTTCGTGCAAAAGGTCTAAACTTCTCCACCGATCAATCTAAGAAGACACGTCACATGCCGCGCTAAAACAAAAACCCGAGGTCACTCAATCTTCAGTTTAACCACGGAGAAACCTTCACAATTGACCTTATCTGTCTCTTATTAAAGAAGCGTGACCAGTTTTTGAGCTCCCCATTCTCCTTGTGGGTGTTGAGATTTTGATACCATATCATGCGTAAAATGTTCCTCATTACCATTCTGAAATTTCTAGGGATATTGTAAAAAAAATTGAAGTTTAGTAAACTAATTTATACGGTTACATAAAGCAATGCAATGATTACACCAACCATCCAAATTGGAGATTGCATATTTCATGTTTCCTTCCTATGGATAGTATTTTGGGGAGGTATTTTATATGATTGTTGGGTCAGAAAAATCTGGTCACGCTCCTTTAACACGCACATACTGAGACATTTTAAGGCAATTGACATATTTAAAATTCAAACAAACTTGCTTTCAGCCCCCAAGAAACTTTCTGCCTAAAAAAGTAAAATAGTTACAAGTTGAATCAACACCCAATGGCCATGTTTCTTTTCTTTTTGTCGGTGGGTTCAAAGCAATAAGTGTGTACACCACATGACGGCGTTTAAGGGGCGAAATCTGTCTTGTGGGTGCCTGGTTCATGATTAAAACTGCTAGGAAACAGTTGTGTTGCTTCAACATACCCAATGACTCCAAATTTGCTGAATACATTTGCTATTAACTAGAAATAGAAGTAGCGCATTGTGAAATGAGAAATTGATTGTAATGCAAAGAAAAGCCAAATACGCTTTCCTTATGAGAAAAAAATACTGCCTTGAACAATGATTTGTAACAACCTGCTTTTTCGCGCTTAGGTCGACCGGTTATGGGTATTATTAGGACGACCGACCGCATTAGGGCGACCGATAGCCGGTCGTCCTAACGCCAAGTGCTTCAAAAACCATCTTTATTAGGTCAAAAACATTTTTATTAGGTTCTTAACCATTTTTATTAGGTCACAAACCATTTTCGTCTAGGTCGCAAAACATTTTTTTTCAGAGAATTAGGTCGAGAAAATTGGTGTCAATTGATGAGTTTCTTTCCGACAATTTTGTGGTTTTAGTGGTCTCTGTAAGCACTCTACCCAAAACGGTCGTCCTAATACGGGAAAAGTAGTTATTTAACTTTAAAAAAGGAAGTATAAAGTTGCCGTTTTGTAGGAAATCCGTACTAAAATGCTGCAAGGAACCACTACAAATGACGTGTAAAAACCGAAACTGCTCCAAGACACCATATTCTGAAAGATTGTACCTCAAAGGGAAGAAATATTTTACAATATCCACAAAATGTACAGGAAAAGATATACCGAGATATTTTAGAATATCTCACAATATCATTTGGTATAACCACAGCAATAAGTTAAAAAGTTGAATGTGACAAATATAACACAAATATAAAAGATACATACATACAGGTTATCTACTATCTACTCATCCATAAAACTCACTTTTTTGCCCCTTTTCAACTTGTTTTCTTACAATACTGGCCTTGTGAAAAATACAAGGCTTAATAATTTCCCGAGTATAACAAAATCTATCCTTTGTATAATATATTACAATAAGGAAGTATTCCTAAAAATAACGAGACATGCATGATTGTGACAAACGCACATACCTGTGACCACATTACAGGTATATAATTAGGCAATGTAGAATGTTTCCGGGCGTTTTCCAACTGAATCCAAAAAAGCAAATTTTAGAAATGAAAATAAAGATAGGCTGTGTCTCTGAACTCATTTGCTGCATCTTGACATTACACAAGAAAACTCATAATTTCAGCGAACCAAGAAAGTTGTAAGTTTTATTCAAATTTGTGACTCATTACAGGGATCGAAATTAACCTGAATTTCATGCAGGTCAGAAGGACCAGTAGATTAGAGAACTCTACTGGTCCTGCTGAAAATTTGGTGGTCCACTAGCTAGTGCTTTACAAAATGGCACCGAGATATACTGAAACACTTTCTGGTTTAAGGTCATTGAGTGCAGGATGGATGGGATTGCTTTTTGATCCAACACTGGGGCATGTTTGGAGAGATAGAAGAAAGAAATGTACTTATCTAAAAATGTCTAAAGCTATCAGGAATTGTTTGTGGTAACCAGGAATTCTTCGCATTGAGTAAGAAATGTTTACTGTGGATTAGGCATCAGAGAATTTTTCCATGAGTCAGTAAATGTTTTCACTAGTCTATCGGACCAGCGTCTTTGATAGATCTAGTGGTCCTTCTGATTTTTTACTGGTGTCGGACCACGAGACCAGTGTTAATTTCGACCCCTGCATTACCATAAAAAGGCTGTGAAAGTATAGAGCATGTGCAGTGATAGAGCATGTGTATACTACTTGTCCAAACAAACAAAAAGAGAAAAAAAGTTGTCATTTGGTTGTCTGTTGTCATTTGCCAACAGATTTAAACAAAAATATCAAGAAAATTGTCTATGTCAGAGGTCTCAGTTGCGCAGAACGATCAAGGAGGTATGTAACGACATTATGGGTCATCCAGCATTCTTTGAGAAGCTTTCGGCTGCAGCACATGCTTTTCCGCCACCGTCTCCAGCGATGTATCGACATTGTAGGATTCCAAGTCAAAAGTGGCTGATTCTGAAAATGAGTTGTTTTGTTTTTCGTGTGGCTTTTAAATCTCACTCTCTCGGACAAAGCTGATGCAAGTTGCTCAATAAAATTGATCATGCCTTGTTTACATGATGTGAGATTTTGGTCTAAATCCGTTGAAAAATTACAAAGTAACTTAGGATCTGACTGCTACTACGTGTTTTTGACACATTTGCTTTTGCTTTTTTCCTCCATGAGCCAGTTGAGTGAGCTAATAAAACCATAATTTCGTCAAAGTGCAAAAGCAATACATTTAACAAAACTGAGCATTGTTTTATACTTATAAGACCTAGCATTTATTTCTATGATCAAGCAGACATTACGATTGACCGACGCTAGAAACATTTCGTGAAGCCAACATTTTGCAATCGGATTTTCCAAGCAAATGCAGAAATAGGTCACAGAAATGATTTCGAGATGTCAACAGAGGGCGCCACACCAAAATCCCACAAGTGCAAAACCACAAACATCCGAAATCCTGCATGCCACAAGAATTAGTTGTTTTTATTTTTTACCAAAAATATTGTGGCGTCTTTAAAACTTCCAAATATTTCCATATTTACCAAAACTTCCCAAATATTTCCATGGTAATTACTGGAATAGCCAACTTTCTAACTGGTGTTGGATCAGTTTTTAGCACCGACTCTGTAGTGTAACTGTAGTTTAAATGATTATTCCTTTTTATTTTTTTTGCTGATGTGAATTTACATATTCATGAGCAGAGTAGTGAAGTTACATTAGGCACTCACAGGAGTTTCCCAATGTTTTGTACAAAATTTTTGGAATGTTGGATTTGAAATGCAGACTGGTGGCGCATTTGAGCGACGAGTGATCAATTTTAGCGGGACGTGCTGCATGACCTTCATGGGGCCAGCGCACGGCGGTAGCGCGGCCCACGGTGGTGCAGCATGCAGTTTTTCAGCGTTTCAGTTCAGAAAACAGCTTGTTTTTTAACAAAATATTTTATTGTTTTTTATTGTAAGTACTCGGTACTTGTACTTGGATGTTCAAGTACTCGGTACTCGAACTCCTGTACTTTGGCAAAATACTCGGACTGAAATGGTACTCGGCTGTCTGAGTACTCGGCAGTACTTGGTACTCGGATAAAAGTACTCGACTACAACGCTGCTTGCAGGGACTTGTGAGGAATTGCAGGGACTTGCAGGGACTTGTGAGGGATTGCAGGGACTTGTGAGCACAAGCAGAGACTTGTGAGGACTTGCAGGGAATTGCAGGGACTTGTGGGGACTTGCAGGGACTTGTGAGGGATTGCAGGGACTTGTGAGCACAAGCAGAGACTTGTGAGGACTTGCGAGGACTTGTGATGATATGCATGAATTTTTGATGACTTGTGTGGACTTGCGGAGACTTGTGATAGCCTCGACAACATTATCTTCAAAGGGCTTTCCAAATGGCAAGCAGTTAAAAATTGACATTTCATTTAATAACTGCTCACATCTTTAGGTTACACAATAGTATCAAAAGATTTCAGACTAATTGACTTCAAGATTATTAGGATGTGATCAGTATAAAAAAGCAAAATGTCTCTTATCTTGCGAAGAGTTGGCACACTTGAAGGGGTTCAGGTCGGGAGTTGGGCTAGGATGTGATGCGGGGGGAGGGGCGTATGCTATAAGATGCTTGAACTCGCTCCATCACCCTGGAGTAAGTGGATTGGGCAAGGTCCTTCGGTCCACTGCAGGAGAGAAATCAAAATGTGGGTCTTGGTTTAATGTTTGTGGTGATCAATCTGATACAAATTTACGGTATTGATCACGTTCAAATGACGTCACTTCCTACAAATTGCCACGTGCATCATGATTTCTAGCGTATTTTTTTGTGACGCGCATCGGTTGCGCCGTATTTCGAACAAATTTCGAGCAATACGCGCGCGTGTTTGGAACATGTTCAAGCATGTGCGTGCGCGTACTTTATGGCGTTTAATACGCAGTAGCATTTTTTCCTACGAAGATGGCGTCTGTGAACGTGATCAATTGTGGCAAGTCCACTTTCTTTAAAATAGTGCGATGTCAGTTGCCAGGTAAACAAAACATATAGGCGCCAAAATTCTTTGTGTTTGCCAGACTAGCTTTTTTTTGCGGGCAGTGAAGTTTTGATTATTTGGTGTTTTTGCGCTCACGCAAAATTACAAAAATGGAGGACTCTAATATTCGGTTTTGAAAAATCTGAATATTTGGATTTCAAGATATTTAATTTCTCCCAACACTACTGAGCAAGTTCGATTGACAACTATAGTTAACCATAGTTTGACTATTGCCAACCGAACGCAGTCTAGTCAACAATGGTTAGTCGCGTCTCGTCGATCATTTGGAACCAGCCCACAGGGTACAGTCACGCTGGTCACTGGTACCCATCATGTATTAAGTTGATGCAGCGTTTTGCACGGAACCAACTGACTAACAAGAGGCATTCGCACATGAGCGTTAGTGCACGTGTGTTGCCAGAATGACGTTTGACCAGTGGCTAACTTTAGTCGTGAATCAAACTTGCTCACGCTTGGTTGCCTGTCCAATCCTACCTGTATGAGGTTGTGTTCTGACTGTTGAGATGACTGGAAGTGATCTTTGAGTAGTTGTTGTGAGAATGACGTGTGCATTTGGTAGCAATCCCGTTCCCGTACTGGATCACCTTCCAAATGGTACAAGTCTGCCCAATGGGAAACGAACAATTAATAATACATACAGCGAGGTCTACGTTTCCAGAGCGTGCACATCGACACGGCAACTCGGTAAAGCCTAGCATACACCGACCTTGCAACTGGAAGCAACTCAACTGATCAGTTGCTGTTGATGTGCGCACACGTGATCAGACGCACTCGTGCAACTGACTGCAACTAGTTGCAAGTACACGTACATCGACGCAACTGACCGCAATTGGGTACAACTAGTTGCCAAAAAGTAGAACATGAGCAACTCGCGGCAACTGAGATTTTTCCAGTTGCCAGTAGTTGCAAGTGCGCGTACATCGACCTTTTTAAGCAACTGATCAGTTGCTCCCAGTTGCCACGAGTTGCTCCCAGTTGCCACGAGTTGCTCCCAGTTGCCACGAGTTGCTCCCAGTTGCCACGAGTTGCTCCCAGTTGCCACGAGTTGCTCCCAGTTGCCACGAGTTGCTCCCAGTTGCCACGAGTTGCTCCCAATTGCCGGAAACATCCGCTGCCTCTAGTTTCTTCCAGTTGCAAGGTCGATGTACACTAGACTTTACACAGCACAAATATCCTTCAAGATGCTCTTCCCACTTTACATTATTACCCTGGTCATTGGGCACAACTCCCTGGAGAGTATGCAGCCCCAGCAGCCTGACACAAGCACTCAAAGGCTGCAACCCTTGCAGGTACCCATTTACTCCTGGGTGGAGAGAGGCAACATTATTACCCTGGTCATTGGGCACAACTCCCTGGAGAGTATGCAGCCCCAGCAGCCTGACACAAGCACTCAAAGGCTACAACCCTTGCAGGTACCCATTTACTCCTGGGTGGAGAGAGGCAACATTATTACCCTGGTCATTGGGCACAACTCCCTGGAGAGTATGCAGCCCCAGCAGCCCGACACAAGCACTAAAAGGCTGCAACCCTTGCAGTTATGGCAAAGTGCCTTGCCCAAGGGCACACACTATGGAGGATACTCATGGTGCTTTACAACATTATTACCCTGGTCATTGGCAGCCTGACACAAGCACTCAAAGGTTGCAACCCTTGCAGGTACCCATTTACTCCTGGGTGAAGAGAGGCAACTTATGGCAAAGTGCCTTGCCCAAGGGCACATTTGCCATGGACGAAGCTGGGTTTTAAACCCACAATTACACAAAGTATTGAGTTCAATGTGCCAAACCGCTTGGCTATGGTCCCTTGGTTCTAGTTCGCCTAGAATTATTGACACAACTTCTATTGTTTGAAAGAATTCCTGCTTGTTCAAAAGAACATACAATTTCAATAATCAATGGAACCAATGAGTTACAACACAAGTAGTGGAAATACGTCAAATCCTCTTACCTCTTAACAAGGCTGACGCCCACAACTGAACGTGTACATCTGGGATTTTACCTGCAAGCTGCATGGCTGGCAACACCATGTTCATGCTTTCCTGTTGAATAAATCACACAATCACAACATAAGGAGCATGGTTAACCCATTAGTACCCAAAGCGGCAAAATCTCGAGGTTGATGCAGGGTGGAAAAAAGCGTCGTTTCACACTGCGCCAACCCCACATGGAAACCCCAGATAGGTTTCAACCCTGCTCGGGACCAGGGTTGAGGTATTTCGCCCTTGGTTGAAACTCTCATCTCAGGTTGAAAACAGTAGCGTGAAACGAGCAAGGTTGAGTACACCCTGGTTTGAGATTCTTGTCACTTCAAAGAATTTATCAGCGTTGTCTAGTTCTGAGACGCCGTAGATGCCGTCATGACTCGAGTCAGGGAACCACTCATCCTTGTGCTGCCTAACGACAGGAATATGTGTCCCAATAGCACCAGTGAACAGGCTGGTAACCTCAAACTCATTAATATAAACACATGACGGAGTCAGGGAACCACTCACCCTTGTGCTTCCTAATGACAGGAATATGTGTCCCAATAGCACCAGTGAGCAGGCTGGTAACCTGCTCAAACTCATTAATATAAACACATGACGGAGTCAGGGAACCACTCACCCTTGTGCTTCCTAATGACAGGAATATGTGACCCAATAGCACCAGTGAGCAGGCTGGTAACCTGCTCAAACTCATTAATATAAACACATGACGGAGTCAGGGAACCACTCACCCTTGTGCTTCCTAATGACAGGAATATGTGACCCAATAGCACCAGTGAGCAGGCTGGTAACCTCAAACTCATTAATATAAACACATGACGGAGCCAGGGAACCACTCACCCTTGTGCTTCCTAAGGACAGGAATATGTGACCCAATAGCACCAGTGAGCAGGCTGGTAACCTCAAACTCATTAATATAAACACATGACGGAGTCAGGGAACCACTCACCCTTGTGCTTCCTAATGACAGGAATATGTGACCCAATAGCACCAGTGAGCAGGCTGGTAACCTCAAACTCATTAATATAAACACATGACGGAGCCAGGGAACCACTCACCCTTGTGCTTCCTAAGGACAGGAATATGTGACCCAATAGCACCAGTGAGCAGGCTGGTAACCTCAAACTCATTAATATAAACACATGACGGAGTCAGGGAACCACTCACCCTTGTGCTTCCTAATGACAGGAATATGTGACCCAATAGCACCAGTGAGCAGGCTGGTAACCTCAAACTCATTAATATAAACACATGACGGAGCCAGGGAACCACTCACCCTTGTGCTTCCTAATGACAGGAATATGTGACCCAATAGCACCAGTGAGCAGGCTGGTAACCTCAAACTCATTAATATGAACACATGACGGAGTCAGGGAACCACTCACCCTTGTGCTTCCTAATGACAGGAATATGTGACCCAATAGCACCAGTGAGCAGGCTGGTAACCTCAAACTCATTAATATAAACACATGACGGAGCCAGGGAACCACTCACCCTTGTGCTTCCTAATGACAGGAATATGTGACCCAATAGCACCAGTGAGCAGGCTGGTAACCTCAAACTCATTAATATGAACACATGACGGAGTCAGGGAACCACTCACCCTTGTGCTTCCTAACGACAGGAATATGTGACCCAATAGCACCAGTGAGCAGGCTGGTAACCTCAAACTCATTAATATAAACACATGACGGAGCCAGGGAACCACTCACCCTTGTGCTTCCTAATGACAGGAATATGTGACCCAATAGCACCAGTGAGCAGGCTGGTAACCTCAAACTCATTAATATAAACACATGATGGAGTCAGGGAACCACTCACCCTTGTGCTTCCTAATGACAGGAATATGTGACCCAATAGCACCAGTGAGCAGGCTGGTAACCTCAAACTCATTAATATAAACACATGACGGAGCCAGGGAACCACTCACCCTTGTGCTTCCTAATGACAGGAATATGTGACCCAATAGCACCAGTGAGCAGGCTGGTAACCTCAAACTCATTAATATAAACACATGACGGAGCCAGGGAACCACTCACCCTTGTGCTTCCTAATGACAGGAATATGTGACCCAATAGCACCAGTGAGCAGGCTGGTAACCTCAAACTCATTAATATAAACACATGACGGAGTCAGGGAACCACTCACCCTTGTGCTTCCTAATGACAGGAATATGTGACCCAATAGCACCAGTGAGCAGGCTGGTAACCTGCTCAAACTCATTAATATAAACACATGACGGAGCCAGGGAACCACTCACCCTTGTGCTTCCTAATGACAGGAATATGTGACCCAATAGCACCAGTGAGCAGGCTGGTAACCTCAAACTCATTAATATAAACACATGACGGAGCCAGGGAACCACTCACCCTTGTGCTTCCTAATGACAGGAATATGTGACCCAATAGCACCAGTGAGCAGGCTGGTAACCTCAAACTCATTAATATAAACACATGACGGAGCCAGGGAACCACTCACCCTTGTGCTTCCTAATGACAGGAATATGTGTCCCAATAGCACCAGTGAGCAGGCTGGTAACCTCAAACTCATTAATATAAACACATGACGGAGCCAGGGAACCACTCACCCTTGTGCTTCCTAATGACAGGAATATGTGACCCAATAGCACCAGTGAGCAGGCTGGTAACCTCAAACTCATTAATATAAACACATGACGGAGTCAGGGAACCACTCACCCTTGTGCTTCCTAATGACAGGAATATGTGACCCAATAGCACCAGTGAGCAGGCTGGTAACCTCAAACTCATTAATATAAACACATGATGGAGTCAGGGAACCACTCACCCTTGTGCTTCCTAATGACAGGAATATGTGACCCAATAGCACCAGTGAACAGGCTGGTAACCTGCTCAAACTCATTAATATAAACACATGACGGAGCCAGGGAACCACTCACCCTTGTGCTTCCTAATGACAGGAATATGTGACCCAATAGCACCAGTGAGCAGGCTGGTAACCTCAAACTCATTAATATAAACACATGACGGAGTCAGGGAACCACTCACCCTTGTGCTTCCTAATGACAGGAATATGTGACCCAATAGCACCAGTGAGCAGGCTGGTAACCTCAAACTCATTAATATAAACACATGATGGAGTCAGGGAACCACTCACCCTTGTGCTTCCTAATGACAGGAATATGTGACCCAATAGCACCAGTGAGCAGGCTGGTAACCTCAAACTCATTAATATAAACACATGACGGAGTCAGGGAACCACTCACCCTTGTGCTTCCTAATGACAGGAATATGTGACCCAATAGCACCAGTGAACAGGCTGGTAACCTCAAACTCATTAATATAAACACATGACGGAGCCAGGGAACCACTCACCCTTGTGCTTCCTAATGACAGGAATATGTGACCCAATAGCACCAGTGAACAGGCTGGTAACCTCAAACTCATTAATATAAACACATGACGGAGCCAGGGAACCACTCACCCTTGTGCTTCCTAATGACAGGAATATGTGACAATAGCACCAGTGAGCAGGCTGGTAACCTCAAACTCATTAATATAAACACATGACGGAGCCAGGGAACCACTCACCCTTGTGCTTCCTAATGACAGGAATATGTGACCCAATAGCACCAGTGAGCAGGCTGGTAACCTCAAACTCATTAATATAAACACATGACGGAGCCAGGGAACCACTCACCCTTGTGCTTCCTAATGACAGGAATATGTGACCCAATAGCACCAGTGAGCACGCCGTTAACCTGTTCAAGTCTTCTTCGTTGGACATTTTTAAGGTTTCCCTCAGATACCTCCTGCAGTAACAAAGAAGAAAGCTACAGGTAACAGAAATTCACGAGAGTCAAAATGAACAGTGGTCAGTTAACATGGGACGCAGATATCAGAAGTTGCAATTGGCATGAGACAATTTCACAGAGCTGCTTCAGATATTTACGAAAAATTGATTTCGTTCTAACCTAACAGTCATATAAAATACCTCCCTAAAATATTACTCATGGGAAGAAAACAGGAAATTTGCAATCTCTAATTTGGATGTGGAAGCAAAAGTGTTAGTGTAATCACTGCACTGTTTTATCTTACCGCAAAATAGTTTAATACAAAACATAAGTGTTTTTTTTATGACATCTTGAAAATATACAGATTGAGAATGCAAAATTTCAGAATGGTAATGAGAAAAATATGACAAATAATATGGTATTAAAATCTCAACACCCATGGGAAAAAATGGGGATAAAAAATGTGATTTGGTGACGCTCCTTTAAATAGCAAGTACGTACTTTGATTCGCTATATTTGGCTTGAAAGAATGCCTGTAGACCCTGGACATAGTAGGAGGCTGCTCGCAGACTGTGGGAATTCGTTGGTAATACCTCAGGATTTATCCGCTCTAATAACGTTAATAACTGGAAATACAAATGGGGAAAAAGGTTTTAATTAATAGGACAAGTATTACAGAAAATGAAATGAGATCACGGTGGTGTGGATAACATTTTAAGACAGAACATTGGGTTTCAATGCATTGAGTAAGTTTGGGCAATGACTACAGTTCTACGAAGTCCCTCGAAAAAAAGGGTAATATTCTCTCTTTCTGCTAGTGCAACAGAAAATCTTGATGTACCCGAAATTAAATAGAGTGCATCTGCTTTGGAAATGAATTCTTCACTTTATTTTAAAATACTAAAAGCCATCTTTATGTGCTGTTAATGTCTACTCTGAGAAAACGATTTTCTGTACGAACTTCTTGCTGCCTATTGCCAGGCCTAAGGTAAACTATTCAATGATACAAACTGCCACATCTATGTTATTGTACTTAACATATCAAACTGCCAGAATGAAAAGTGGTGTTCCTATTGGCTTTTTTTGGGTAAATCTCCCGTGGTTGTGGGGAGAGTAACAACATTAAGTCCAATGGAGACGCACGGAGAATTAGTGTCCCTGTAAAGTTACCATGACCACGATGTAAAACCTTTAGGGCAAGAGAGGCCGCGGAAACTTTCCGCTCAGCCGCGGGAGTTTTACAGGGCCATCAAAAATTCCAATGGGAACGGTTTTGCCCTGTAAAATTAACATGACCCTGCAGTAAACTATGAGCCTGCACCGCAAAGGTTTACTGCAAGGTCGCAGTAGCTTTCCACATGGGCTCTGAAGGCAATTGCAAATGGGAACGCATGGGAAGATTACACTAAAGAAAGTCCAATAGGAACATGCCTTAAGCCCTCTTTTCATGTGCTGGCAATGTCTACTCTAAGTGATTTTTAATACGAACCTCTTGTTGCCTATTGCCAGACCTGAGGTAAACTATTGCCAGATTCAATGATACAAACTGCCACAACTCTGTTTGTGTCGTACTCTGCAGAAAAAAACCACCAAAAAAAATGCCGTCATTAACAAGGGAATCAGGTTGGCTTCCACATCAGGGTTTAAAGGCCCTGTAGATGATCTGTTTTTGAGCGATTCTGCGAATAAAACCATTATAAATCAAAAGAAAGACATCAACAAACTCATCCGAAGAAATTTCAGCTTTGTCAAATGTACCACGTTTAAAAAAACCATGAAAATCCATATGCATTTTCCTGGTCTTGGCGGGGTGTTTCAAATATTCGTTCTCACACTGTTGATCGGGTACTATGTGGCTTGCGTCATGCACTCTGTGGCGCACATACTGCGTGTGCGCGTGTAGAAGGGTGAAAACTGTTTATAAATAATTTCCTTTAAATTGTGTAATAATTGTCCGTTTCTCTCATAGGTGTGCATCCCCTGTAGTATATTTTTAATGTCCTTTTAGTTTCCCATGTGTAAGCCCCATTAGATTGTGTATGACCAGTGTCTTTTGTAGTGCATCCCCTTAATAGTTTATTTCTGTAGAGGTCACTGGTCCTGTGACCACAAGCACATGGTCAGTGTGTAGACCAGCAGCATAGAGAGAAGACCTGTTTCATTTTATCTCTTCACAACTTTGTGTTTTTCTGCTGTTTTTCAACGATTTCAAGTTTAATGTCTGCACATCCCTGGTTCCCTGATTTTGCCTCTAGGTTTATACTTTACACTATGTTGGTACTTTTAGTTGGTTATAAGTTGGTGCATTTCAAGTTTATGATTTTAGTTTAGTTTAATTTTAGTTGATTATTTGGTCTGTTTCATTTTGGTGTCGTTATTCATTAAACCTTTCTTTTAAAACAGTTCGCGACTTGGTCCTTAGATCCCTGGTGTCATTTTTATTGAGTTTTATTAAGTTATCCCTAGTTGTGCCATTTTTCACGGTTACACGCGCGATCCAATAAAATGCATCGCGTTGGAACACGCACACGGAGTACACAGCGCCCATGCATTTTGGACCGCGTAGATGCGAACCAAAAATAAGTAAATCTTTGCAAACGATCTAAATAATTTCATCTTTACGGATTATTTTCTGGTAAAATTATATCATTTTGAGCGGAAACCTTTCATTGGGTAGTTGCTATTAATTCAATCTTTACTTTCAGAACTTTTCCCCTGTAAACTCGTCGATTACTTTTTGGGGTCATTGCAAATGATCCACTGGGCCTTTAAATACCAGTGTTGTACTCGAGGCCAATGACTTGAGACTCGGACTTAATATTGGTGACTCGACTACAACACCGTCAAATACCCTCTGGGCCAGTATAGACCCTATTCACGTAGGATGGTTAAATCGTGTCCCCTGAATCAGTCTAATAGACCTTTATCACGGTGCGGCCATCTTCCATTTTCCCCTATTAAAATGAACTTAACCAAAGCGAGGCTTGCCGAAATAAAATAGTTTAGCCCCGTGTTGAAAATGTTCATTGTGTGCATCACAATGACATGCGCGTGGTGCGATCAAGAAAACGTGCAGCGCGGACAGTGATTCTCTAGAAAAAAACAATGGAAGACTGCACGCGCTATCGCGCAGACACGCACAGATCATGCCCGACACGTACACGTACTATACAGTGCAGTGGGGAACAAGACAAAGATGGACGCACCGTGATAAAGGTCTATAGAGCCCAAACTACTTAGATTGTGGCATTCCCCGTAACATGGAACCCTTGCATGTGCGTAGAGACACCCTGTTCAATAAGTTTGCAATGAAAGCTTTTTATTCTTACAAATTTAATGAGTGGTTTATTAAATTGAAGAGCTCTCACAATATGAATCTCCGGTCTAAAAGAACACTTCATATTCGACCCAGTAAAAACAAACGGACATTATAATAGTTCCATCCCATATTTCAGTAGACTTGTCATCAAAACTCTTGGGTCAGATTCAATCAACCAGTAAATCTATCAACACTCTAGCCAATGCATAGTTCCGACCTGTCAATCACGCCAAACCCGCCGACCAATCACAACAGAGCTAGCAGACGGCGCCCACATAGGTCAAAGTGATGCAATCATCACAACAATCAATTTTCTGCCCATACAGTTTGTATGTTGTTTGCGCCAGTAACCAGGTGAATTTTTGTTTCAATGTCGGGCGATTCGCTGTTCAAAGGTAGGAAAGCGCATTTTTATGAATATATGTCACCCTGCATTACTAGCCCTTCGCTCAGTGTGTGCTACGGTAACTGTCGACCCTATAAAACATAAATACCTTTGAGTTTTCTCCAATGAATCTGTGCTTTCCATGCCGAGTCCCGTTGCTTTGTACGCTGTGTCGCCATTTTTTTGCGATGGCTTGTGAGCACATAGCAACAATATCTAAGGGGCGGGGTTAACTGGGCAATCTCGGAACCATGCATTGAGCTCGTGCCAATGACGTCATTTTGGGAGTCAAATAATGCTGCGTCGTTGTGGAAGCAATGTGCGTGCGCGTTGTGTGTGTCCATAGTGTGCGTAACGCGCAATGCTAAGGCTCCCATTGGTGAATTAAACCGCGTTACGCCCACCAGAGACACACACAACGCGCACGCACATCGCTTCCACAATGACTCAGCATTATTTGACTCTCAAAATGGCGTATTTGCACGTGTTCGAAAGGGGTCAATACCACTGTTTGTCTTTTGTGATTGGAAGTGTAATATTCTGTGTGTTTTATAATGTGTTGTCATTTTATGCTGTTGTATTTTCTTTTGAGTAGTTTTTGTATTTATGTAAGCTGTCTTGAAATTCAGCCTTTGGGCTGTTATAAGCAGTTGTCAATAAGCCAGTATTATTATATAACAGCTCCCCAATTATTGCTTGAGTCAACGAGGTAATTGAGATTAAATGTCGTTCCCAGGGACACAGACAAAATTGGCCATAGTGGGGCTTGAACCCACGACCTCTCGATTGAGTCGAGCTTCATATCCACTGAACCACACTAGCTCTGTGGGTTTCCCCGTGTTATTAGCTCAGTTGGTAGAGCATCTGCCCGGTGAGTCAGAGGTCTCAGGTTCGAATCCTGATGTTTGTGTGTTACTAAGAGGCCACTTACCGCCAGCGCTGCAGTAAACTGTGCCTCAGCACTCTCCATACAATTCATGGACATTGAGTAGAGCCCCAGTAACATGTGTAGCTGGGCTCCGTGTGTTGAGAGTAACCTTGAGTTTTGTGAACACACTTGGCACGCTTGTGAGATCTTAGTTTGCCCGTTATATTACAAGGTCACTCACCGCCAGCGCTGCAGTAAACTGTGCCTCAGCACTCTCCATACAATTCATGGACATTGAGTAGAGCCCCAGTAACATGTGTAGCTGGGCTCCGTGTGTTGAGAGTAACCTTGGGTTTTGTGAACACACTTGGCACGCTTGTGAGATCTTAGTTTGCCTGTTATATTACGAGGCCACTTACCGCCAGCGCTGCAGTAAACTGTGCCTCAGCACTCTCCATACAATTCATGGACATTGAGTAGAGCCCCAGTAACATGTGTAGCTGGGCTCCGTGTGTTGAGAGTAACCTTGGGTTTTGTGAACACACTTGGCACGCTTGTGAGATCTGAGACAACCAAAAATAGATTATAAAGAAATATTAAGCAATGAATAAGTGTTTGGTACTACAAAATCGGAATATAGAATATTCAAATATTGACTTGCACAAAAAGTAACACATGGCACCTGTTCTTGTTATCCAATTTGATATAGACCGTATCGAATAGCTGCCATATTGTAGGGCAACTTTTGTTTTTTAAATTTGTCAACAATGTAAGCACAAAATGTGCAACCATGCATGTCCTAACGGAACAAAGATGGCAGCTATTCGATACGGTATATTGAACTGTAGCACGTTTTAAGGGCTGTTTATGGACATAAGGACTGCGTTTCGAGCGTACAGTTCTCGTTACCCTGGAGTAATGCGTGCACACTGCACTTTGGTCACATTACACGAACAGCAAGTCTGCAGTCCACATGTGTGAATGGCTACCAGTCAAGATGGCTGTCTGTTGCTATGATTGCACAAAAAACGCTGTTTCATTGCTCACGAGAAACTGAAGAAAATACAGACGTACAGTTGTGACTTGTGAGTGCGAGAACCTTTGCGGAATCGTTGATGCCGTCCAGAACAAACCTTAGTGAGTTGTTGTTTCAGTTATCGAGTTGACACGTTGAGGAAATTCACCCCAAATTCCACCCATATTCCGCCATTTTTGTACAAATCACATGACACTCGTCAGGAGTAAGAGCACACTCCCCATTTGTTGGGGAGTAGCGAGAGCATACTCTCACTGACCCGAGTGTCGTTATTTTTGCCGTTCGTGTGCGCAGGAGTACACTTGTGTTAACATGAGTACACGTGCGAACGCAGCAAAGACTTTTCCACCCAAAGGACAGAGCCTAGACTTACCTCCTGCACCGCCAGGCACTTCTGTCCCATAACTAACCGACACATGATGATGTGTTCAAGCAGCATGAGTTGAAACGCTGAGAGGATTGAGTGCGAGTCTAGTATCTTCAGCTTCTCAATCTGTAACAACGCTCTATCAGTGAACTTCTGGGCTTTGTCCATGTAGCCTGCTTGCATTGAGTGCATTACCGTTACCTTCAAAAGGGAGAAAACATCATTTAATCCATGATAGTTGTATGATTTTACTCATTACTAACAAATTTTGGGATGAGAGAAAAATTGTAAGGGAGTATACCAACTGTGCCTTATAGCTCAGCTGGTATGAGCATCTGCCCGGTGAGTTAGAGGTCTCGGGTTCGAATCACGATAAGGCCCTTACGACTTTTCTCTCATCTCAAGTTTGGTTGTTTCATTTCAATGGTGATTAGGCACCATATCAGATGTCGCATTGGCAACAAATTTTGTTAAACAAAAAAAAAATACTTTTTGGGCTTCTACCATCCAGGGGAAAAAGCCCCCTGCCCTTGATGAAGGTTCTTTTGCCCAAAAGGTGGTGCAATTTCCTTATCATAAGGACCAACAACGTCATGACTAGAAGTTAGGATGTTATGGAAGGAAGCAATGGCGCATCCAAAAAAAACATCAAGATTGGGGATGAGGACGATTCGTTCGAATCCCCCGAATTCTCTCCCTCCCCCCTCCCACCTAGCTTACGGGCCTTTGCTGCAGGCTAAATAAGGTTTACCGTGACATAACCAACTGGTATTCAGTACTTACCAAATACACTAATACACACATATGCTCCTTTGGTAACCAGTGAAACAGGTCTGCTGGATTACTTGAAATTGGTTCTGCAAATGTGAAACAGAAAATGGCAAGAACAGCATTAATTCTCATGGCAATATTACAATGAATTTTGTTTCCAAAAAGATTCGTTTACAAGGTCATTATCATACGAACATTAGAGCAGAATTCAGAGTTGGAAACAGGTTCCCTCTCCCTCCCTCTCCCTCCCCCTCCCCCCCCCCCCCTCCCCCCCCTATAATTAAGATTCCAATATGGTCGATCAATCACTAGTTTATCATTGGAAACAGGGTTGTTTATATGTTAATTAGGGTTTGTTTTGCCCTTACCCGACATAATTATTAACACTGTATACTCGGTGCTTTTCCGAGACACTATGAAAAACATCATAGCGTGCTCGGGTGGGACTCGAACCCACGACCTCCTGCAAACAGGACGTCATAACCACTCAACCACCGAGCTAGCCAGTGTTGAATGGCCGGTTCAAATCATTTCACAACGGGGATCGCCGGGATTGTTTATATGTTATTGCTAAAGACTAATATTCCAAGTTCAAAACACTCCTAAACACAGAGAGTACAAAACTAGCTTTATTGTTGAAACATCTTTTGGTGTGTAACTCACCATCGTCTGTATGCAGCATGGTTATCGTTTGTATCGACTCCTGGAGGTTCTTCAGAGCTGTCTTTACACTCTTAACCTGAATCAAAAACAAAGAAATAAAACATGTCATTACACAAAATTGTTTGTTTGCAGTGGACACTTAGTTTCACTTTCAACAAGATATAGCAGTTCTTACACGAATCCAGTGATTTTGCTCAGTTTTCTCTTCAAACATTTCTTCAGGCTTAAGGCCAACAGCAGTTAACAATTTTTGTGAAATCCTTGATTTCAGGACCAGACAGAACAATTTCTGCCCTGAACAAAAGCAAACATTCCTACCTTTGTAATTATCAATGATTGACCCAAGATAAACCATCCCAGTCTTTAAGACAGCCAACGTTCCTACCTGTCCCGCCATGAGGTACTGGCAGACTTGCAGCACTAGGAAGTAAACCTTGAGAGATTCCTTGTTTGTGCCTGTGTAATTATCAATGATTGACCCAATAAAAAGCCATCCCAGTCTTCAAAAAAGCTAACGTTCCTACCTGCCCCGCCATGAGGTACTGGCAGACTTGCAGCTCTAGAAAGTAAACCTTGAGAGATTCCTTGTTTGTGCCTGTGTAATTATCAATGATTGACCCAAGATAAACCATCCCAGTCTTTAAGACAGCCAACGTTCCTAGCTGTCCCGCCATGAGGTAATGGCAGACTTGCAGCACTAGGAAGTAAACCTTGAGAGATTCCTTGTTTGTGCCTGTGTAATTATCAATGATTGACCCAAGATAAACCATCCCAGTCTTTAAGACAGCCAACGTTCCTAGCTGTCCCGCCATGAGGTAATGGCAGACTTGCAGCACTAGGAAGTAAACCTTGAGAGATTCCTTGTTTGTGCCTGTGTAATTATCAATGATTGACCCAAGATAAACCATCCCAGTCTTTAAGACAGCCAACGTTCCTACCTGCCCCGCCATGAGGTAATGGCAGACTTGCAGCACTAGGAAGTAAACCCTGAGAGATTCCTTGTTTGTGCCTGTGTAATTATCAATGATTGACCCAAGATAAACCATCCCAGTCTTTAAGACAGCCAACGTTCCTACCTGTCCCGCCATGAGGTAATGGCAGACTTGCAGCACAAGGAAGTAAACCTTGAGAGATTCCTCGTTTGTGCCTGTGTAATTATCAATGATTGACCCAATAAAAAGCCATCCCAGTCTTTAAGACAGCCAACGTTCCTACCTGTCCCGCCATGAGGTAATGGCAGACTTGCAGCACTAGGAAGTAAACCTTGAGAGATTCCTTGTCTGAGCCTGTGTAATTATCAATGATTGACCCAGGATAAACCATCCCAGTCTTTAAGACAGCCAACGTTCCTACCTGTCCCGCCATGAGGTAATGGCAGACTTGCAGCACTAGGAAGTAAACCCTGACAGATCCCTTGTTTGTGCCTGTGTAATTATCAATGATTGACCCAAGATAAACCATCCCAGTCTTTAAGACAGCCAACGTTCCTACCTGTCCCGCCATGAGGTAATGGCAGACTTGCAGCACAAGGAAGTAAACCTTGAGAGATTCCTTGTCTGAGCCTGTGTAATTATCCATGATTGACCCAAGATAAACCATCCCAGTCTTTAAGACAGCCAACGTTCCTACCTGTCCCGCCATGAGGTAATGGCAGACTTGCAGCACTAGGAAGTAAACCTTAAGAGATTCCTCGTTTGTGCCTGTGTAATTATCAATGATTAACCCAAGATAAACCATCCCAGTCTTTAAGACAGCCAATGTTCCTACCTGCCCCGCCATGAGGTAATGGCAGACTTGCAGCACTAGGAAGTAAACCTTGAGAGATTCCTCGTTTGTGCCTGTGTAATTATCCATGATTGACCCAAGATAAACCATCCCAGTCTTTAAGACAGCCAACGTTCCTACCTGCCCCGCCATGAGGTAATGGCAGACTTGCAGCACAAGGAAGTAAACCCCGAGAGATTCCTCGTTTGTGCCTGTGTAATTATCAATGATTAACCCAAGATAAACCATCCCATTCTTTAAGACAACCAACGTTCCTACCTGTCCCGCCATGAGGTAATGGCAGACTTGCAGCACTAGGAAGTAAACCTTGAGAGATTCCTTGTTTGTGCCTGTGTAATTATCAATGATTGACCCAAGATCAACCATCCCAGTCTTAAGACAGCCAACGTTCCTACCTGTCCCGCCATGAGGTAATGGCAGACTTGCAGCACTAGGAAGTAAACCTTGAGAGATTCCTTGTTTGTGCCTGTGTAATTATCAATGATTGACCCAAGATGAACCATCCCGGTCTTAAGACAGCCAACGTTCCTACCTGTCCCGCCATGAGGTAATGGCAGACTTGCAGCACTAGGAAGTAAACCCCGAGAGATTCCTCGTTTGTGCCTGTGTAATTATCAATGATTGACCCAAGATAAACCATCCCAGTCTTTAAGACAGCCAACGTTCCTACCTGCCCCGCCATGAGGTAATGGCAGACTTGCAGCACTAGGAAGTAAACCTTGAGAGATTCCTTGTTTGTGTCGGAGCCTGTGTAATTATCAATGATGGACCCACACGTCGACAGCACAGGATGAACCTCCGCGTATTTCTTGTCTATCAGCATTAACTGTAAACGGAAAACACAAAATAATTATGTTTTTAGTCTTAACTGTTTATCCATTATCTCTTCCAACCTCTTTTCTCTCTGTCTACATTGTTGATCCAAGATCAGAATCCAAGAAAGGAGCAATTTAAGAAGCTTAATAATTCCAGGTTCACGCAAAGTCAATTTGAGCTCTCAAATTTACCAACATGAACGGTCGACACTGGACATTCTCACTAAGTTAAAATAACCAGCAGCCGATTTCACGAAAAAGTATGAAGCTTGGGCATCTTTTGAAAATAGCATTACTTTAATGACCTTAATGTATAAAAGACGACCCCTGATAAGTTCTCAACCCTGTCCCTCAAAAAAGTGCAAAACATTTGGCCTCTTACCATTCCTTTACTAAGCAGAAACAGCGCCCTCGTGTACTCAGAGCTGGCTACCACTGCGTAATCTGCACCGACGCCCAACAGCTCACAAGCCGAGATGAAATCCTTCTCGTGGGTGTGTATTTGCTGCAATCACAAACAATTTATTATCATGAAATGGATGCAGTTTTACAATCTGGGCAATAATCCTGAAGCAATTGGCGAGATTAAACATCAGGGATAATGGGCAGTTAGCAATGAAAAACAAGGAACATAGGTATCGGGCCACATTAATAAATGAGCTAAAGAGGAAACATCCTCTACGTCTTAATGTAAGGGACTGGAAAAATAGAGGATATCAAAAGTAAAATCAAAAGTAAAAAGAGAGGATATCAGCTGGAAAGAGGAGATTTCACATGCCTGAAAAATGTACTGCACAAAAAGAATTGTGTGGCTGCAAAAACATGCATTTGGGTTCAAAATGTGCCAGCTGGACCCCTTACATTCGTAGAGGTTTTTTTTATTTCTAAATGTATTAACCCTTGACAAAATGGAATTGGATTAAAACAACACTCACCGCTAGCTGGAACAAAAGTAGGCAATGCCAGTAGGCCGACTGCTGTGAAATACCAATGGCTTTGCGTAGTATTTGTTTTGCAAGATGTAACTGGTTCTGAAACAAATAAATGACACAAAGGACTTTTGTCAATCACTACGAAAGTATTTACATGTACATGTGACAAGTACAGTATGTGACAACAATGTAAATATCTGTTCCTAATTCACACATTAATAACAATACCATGGGTAGCTTTGTTGATTATGTTTACTTTCATTGCAACGGATGAAGTAGTTATAGACCTTATGCATGGCGGCCATGACAGAGGGCAGGTTTTAATATTCAAATGATGTGACAATAGACCCACAAAGTGCCTACTCGTGCATGACGCACTGTGACAATGTGACTGCCCTCTATCATGGCCGCCGTGCATAAGGTCTATTGCTACGAAACCTTATAAATGCAGGTTTTTTTCCCAGTTTTTTTTCTTCCAAATACACGGGGTGTTTCAAAATAAAGTAAAAGTTCAGCCCTTTAACAGGTTGTTTAGCAGCAACTGTCAGTTATTCTACTATTTTCTTTCTAAATATCTTGTATGTTGGGCTTTGCCAAGCTTATGTGCACCCACAAATTTCATTCCAGAAATGTTGTTTTGGAAATAAATGTACATATGTGTCCCATGCGTAACACTTCAACCAGAGAATCTGAAAATAAATGATGACCTTGATGAAAAATACTTAAAATATTGCAACTTCTCAGAAGATTTGGTATAAATTGGTTTAAAATCTGTAGAGATATGGTTATTTAAAGTCATTTAAAATTTTAAAATTCTGGTTGACATTTCATGTTATTTTGAAACACCCCACATACCATTTTCGACAGGGGAAAAAGTGTCGTTTGTTACCATTGCTATCAACACATTGAGTAAGGTTCTTTATATCAAGTAAAATTTTGGGCTACTGCACATTAGCACATTATAAAATAGGCCTTTAAGCAGTTTTCTCATGCTCTTACCTGGTTTTCATGTATTCTTGCTAACTGGCTAGCTGCTTCAAATTTGACGTCATCAAAAGATGGAATCTGGAATGAAATCTAGTCAAGGACTTTACCAAATACAAAGCTCTTTATCAAGTAACAAAATGTACACACACAACATTTAGAGACTTCTTTTTAGATCTAGCGAGATTTGTTTCAGACTCATACTTTCCCTTCTAAAGGTCTAAATTTGAGGTTTTAAAAGTAGTATACATTATTGATTTTTACCATAATTATCAAAAATTGATACATTTGGGTTACATCAACACGTTTGTGTTTGAGAATTATGGGGGTGGGGGGGACCCCAAAAAGTGTTACCCGACACCCGTACTGATGAACGGAGTAAAGCGAGGTTCAAACATGTTTTTGAACAAACATTACCCAACAATAGTCTAAAATGAGAGGAACCGCACTTTTCTTTAAAACCTGGTGCTCTAATTTCAGCGAAATTCAGGATTGCAAATTGTTGTACTTTTTTTCCCAATGTAGTTAATTTTTTTTTCAGTTATTGCAAATAATTTTCCAGTTATTACAAATGTTTACTACCTTTATTAACTGAAAACATCAGATTGAACTTTTCGATGGTTGATGTGTCATTATAATGAAAAATCATCGATGTGCAGGTACAGTATTAAAGCAACTTCTACCCTTTTCAGAAGTAAAACTTTTTCTCTATAGACCTTATGCGTAGCGGCCATGATAGAGGGCAGGTTTTCATATTTAAATGATGTTACAATAGATCCACAACGAGCCTACTCGTGCATGACGCACTGTGACAATGTGACTGCCCTCTATCATGGCCGCTACGAATAAGGTCTATAAGTCAAAATGTGCAATTAACATCAATTAATAAATATTAATCAAAACAATTTGCGGTTGATGATTATTACATTTTTTATAAAAATTACCAAGCGATTAAGAATTTAGTACTGTGCAGATTTGATAAGAAATTAATTTTAAGAGGGAAAGTTTTTTATGGTAAAATTTAGATTTTTATCAGCCATTTGTTTTATATGTATACACTATACAGGGTCTTGAGTCATGTAAGTCTTTCCCATTTAAAACAAACTTTGTAAACACATTCATTCTAAAATTGAACCCACAAGTTTGCTAACAAAATGTCCAAGACATGCACCTATCACTATCAGCCAATGTCAACTTTGGTTTTTGTGCAGAATATAGAAAGTCTGGATTAATAAATGGTCAATTAAAATTTCCAATATATCAACACTTTTCTTATTCCTACAGCCTAGCTATACAGGCAATAAATATTTTATTCGTTCGCATTTTAAAACTAATTAGTAATTACAAGACACAAAAGCAGTTTGTGTTCTGAAATTCCGTTTAAAATTGAAGTAATTCATCTTGTGTAAAAAGCCTCTGAAATTGACACAAGAAATTCTTTGATTCACAGAATTTTTTTTTTTTTTGCATTTTTAAACATTTATTCAAAAATTTCAATCATAAACAGGACTAATTTGAATGAACAGACAACAGACCGCCGTACTAACACAGCCCCCAATACGAAACGCATGCGTAATGACCTCTGCTTGACACGGCCATTATTACACACAGCAATAAAATACCACACACTGTACACACAAACGAACGGTGACTGCACACACGCGCAGTCTATGGGTCGGAAAGGATACACTTTGCGATATGGTCCACTGCAATTTGGAGAGGAAATAAACGAGAAAAAGAGCGTTAGTTACAGCATTGTCAACAGATTTCAAATAACAGACAAACTCTGTACCGTTACCACAAAAATCAAGCATTCAATCCGTGTATTAAGAGATACGGGGATGAATGAATTTTAATTCAACTTACGGCTTTTTCCAAATGTGTCCGCGCTAGATCGACGTTCTTCGTGTGCGTGAACAATAAGCTGCCTAGCTGAACGTGCGTTCTTGCTTCGATCAGAGGTGGCGGTTTGAAGTGGAAAATCGACTGTAAACAGTGGATGCAATGCTTGATTTTTGGTGGGCTTGCCGTCCTGAAACTCTCCGCCATCCCAAGAAGCGACAAATACCACGAATCTGTGGGTGTTGTCGGCGTAGACGCCATTTTTGGGTCGTTAATCGGGCCTTCCCGCTGGTAGAAAATTTCTTAACACCGATCGCGATTTACAATTTTTCTGTCTGATGAAGGACGCTAAAAATGGCATAGCGCCCTCTCGCGAACCGTTCAGACGTTCGCGGTCATGTCAACAAATTAATAATTCCTTTTTAATGATTCATGTTGTTTTATACCCAACACGACTTACTCACTTTAGCCTTAGAACATATACTTTATCAAGTTTGAGAATATAACTGTTTACTGAGTTTTATCACAATAGTGCATCCGAGCCATCAAATAATTTCTTGTGAGGTATAATGACATACCATCCCGAGCGCAAAGATGAGTGCTTCAAACTGCACAAAAAATGTAATTATCTTCCAAAAATACAGGTCTACGCAATTTTCCCAGGCAATTTTCTTGAAATATCAATTCTTGATCAGAACAGTTTGTCGATTACAATAAACGTTTGGATAACAATGCACTGATTTGCCAATCGCTTTTGAATCGCTTTCAAGACTGTTTTGCTTCAGTTATTGTAGACTTTTTTTAAGAACAGTGTATAATTCCCACAATGATGTGTGATTTCCTGTTTCTTGAGCTGCAGATAATAAATTATGTTGAACCCGACCTGCGCGGGGTGACTCGAAGCTGATCTCTGGAGCTGCACCCCTCAAAAACAACTATAAAAGTGCAGGTTTTCAGGGAGGACTTCAGGCAGAGTGGTGCACCCTGCCTCAGCGGCTCTTACGGAGGCTGTTGCAGCCAGCCTTGCCACAAGAGGTGTTCGTACACGTTATAACTGACCAATAAAATAAGCTACATCTACCAGGGCGTGTTTGTTTCACGACAGATCCGAATCCAGATCTTGAGTTTAATACCGCGCAGAAACAAACGAAACTGCTCTCAACTAGGAATTCAAGTCACGTGAATTGGATCTGCGCAGATCTGAATCTGGATATCCGTCCGAAACAAACTCGCCCCCAGCCTCTTCGATCTTTCGATCAGAGTCAGCCTTTAGTCAAGGCGTCCGTGGCGTAGTTTGTTTTGTGCACGGTATTGCTAGCGCTTGAGGAAAGACTAGCACCCACACAAAATGGCGGTTATAGGTGTATGATTGTGGCGAACAGTCCGTGCGTGCTAGTCTTTCCTCAAGCGTTGGTAAAACTGACCGCGCGAGAAATATAACTCGCCTTGACTAAAGGCTAGATCAGAGTATGATTTGCATTTCCTGTTTTGAGCCGTATGTAAACGCACACACTTGTACACTGTTACATGCAATCCGTTATCATTTTGGAATGTCATACAAACCACTGCACAAAACCGCATTGCAATGTCTCTGTTAAAGGAGCGTGACCACACCACATTTTTGACGACCCCATTTTTTTCCCGTGGGTGTCGAGATTTTTAATCCAATATCATTTGTCATATTTTTCTCATTACCATTCCGAAATTTCGCGTTCTCAATCTTTATATTTTCAAGGATATTGTAAACCGATGTTTTGTTAACTATAATTTATCTGGTTCCATAAAGCAGTGCAGTAATTTGCACCAATCTTTTGCTTTCACATCCAAATTGGAGATTTCAAATTTCCTGTTTTCTTCCCATGAATAGTATTTTGGGGAGGTATTTTATATGATTGTTATAGGTTTAAACGAAATCCATTTCTTTAAAAATCCGAACACACTCCGTTAAATGCAATACGAAACCTCCTTTCATGGGGATTATTTACAGCAGCATTATCCATTATGAAACAAAATCAAGATGCAAATTGCTGAGGTTAAAATTTGCTTTAGTATAGATGTAGTCTCACTATGAGCAAAAACATGTACATGTTCATTGTCACCCCATTGTTAGTAACAATGGTGTGTGCCCAATTTCCATTGTTATGTTCATCGTGTCTATAAGAAGGAAGTGGAATTGTAAACAAAAATTGCCATTACGTTTTCTAATACATGTACATGTTTGCAAATAGCATCTTTTTCTCTGCCTTTTTGATGGGATGGGGCACCTTACAAAATGTGGACCCTTTCCTATATACTACGAAACAGTGTTGTAGGACCCGAGTCCAGGACTCGGACTCGGGTCTGACTTGAGTCACAATTTTTGTGACTCGGAATCGACTCGAGTCACATTGAAAAATGACTCGGACTCGGACTCATGATGAAAGACGGAAGGGATACACATCCACTTCAACTGCACTGCAGGCCTGTTCACAAAAGTGGACCTCTGCAGTCTGCATGCACCCCTGACCCTCCCCATAGGCAATTTTCTCTGGGGTCGGACGGTGAATTTACCGACTGAAACTTCAGAAGAACGGTGTGTGTAAACCATGCGTGGAGGACAGAAAACAACTAACACGCCAATACTGTAATTGCAGAATGTTTATCAGCTTTAATAAATTATGAAACAGGTATACACAACACTGAAGGTGACCACTGATGAGGATAAATCGTCTTGGGGCCCAAAATCTAACGTGGTAGAGAAAAAGGTTGTGACGCAAATTGGTCTGTGCCAGCAACTCTGGAATTAAGCCAGCCCTGCAAAATACCCTTCAATAGACCGTAACGATCACGATGTATAGCTCCCATCTTGTGGGGCCGGCAAGTGGCGGCAACGTACGTTCTTCAACTTGGTCAACAAAAAATGTGCAACAAAATGTACACGTCCTCAACGAACAAAGCTATCTATCTGTTGCGCGGAAGAGTGCTTGTTTAGAGTGGATTTAGAAGACATTTTCGGAAAACTGAAAAAGATAATGAAAGCACTCAGGGGCGGATCCAGGAATTTTTCTAGGAGGGGGTTTTGCCACCAGGGAGGGGTTTTGCCCGTCAGATGTTTTATGTCAGCTCGTTTCGGACAGGCGTACACACACAAAATGCATTACATTATATATTTTGGTGTCGGAGCAGGGAGGGGTTTCGACCACCCTCCCCCCCCCCCCCCCCCCCCCGCCCCCGCCCCCCGCCCCCCGCCCCCCTCTGGATCCGCGCCTGCCACTATTCAAAATAGTTTTCCAAAACAGCCAATTGCAGCTAGGAACATCTTTTTTAAACGTTGGCCCGTTTATTATGACCACTGACCTATAAACAATTGACTGGTGTGCGACTCCCTGAGTACAACAACCCTTCGCAATCTTGCCTAAGAAAAGGCAATGCCTTGATTCTAAGACGATACTGATTTTACTAGTTCGTTAGGTGGAATATGACCGATCTTGTGGACCGGGGGAATAGCATTGTCTTTCCTTAATTGAGCAAGATGACAAACGCGGGATCCAACCTCCGTTCAGTCGAAGTTTCTTTCCTCGTTTGAATTTCTTTTTAATTACATCCATCAGGTTTCCTATAAAAAATATGTTAAGGAAAAACATAACTCCTGCAGGGTAATGGTGACCTCTTGAATATATCGGGCAAAATGTGAATTCTCGCCATGCACACTTTGACTTTTTGGTGCGTGTTGGTTTTCTCTATTTTCCCTCTTACTGACTTTTAAGATATCGGTCCAATTTACAGATTAAATATTGTGCCTTGACATTGGAAGGAATTTTGGACCTTAAACCAGTTTGTTTTTGTACTAAGATGACTATTGTGAAACAATTATGTATGTCTTTATCTACATTAAAAACAAGAAATATAGGGTGGGTATACCTTACGGCGGCTTTATACGCAATTATACAGCTGCAAATATAATCGACCAGAAACTGGCCTTGTGCCAAAGATGAGGCTCGCTTTGAGTTTTAAGGACAAGTTCGGTCCACAATTTCAAACCACATTTGTCGGACAAACAGTAAAACGACACTACATTGTATTTGAAGGAATTGCGCAGATCGTCCTAATCTACTTTCGGACCATCTTTTCATATCAGTTTCGGGAACGTTACACAGTGGCCAATGTGAACGTTATTTAATTACCTTTAAAGTCCCAATACATCATTTTGTAGTGACCTAACATTTTACTCTATGACTGCATAAGTTGACAATAAAACCCCGACTAAAAGTACTGCAACACGAAATGAGCCCAAACTTAAACTTTTTTATTCCGCCATTTAAATAAAATTATTTTAAAAATATATATAAACAAATAGGTAAACTATAACTTCCGATGGCGGATTTCTTTGAGGGTATGCTTCGCCTGAAATAATCAATAAAATTGTCTTCAGTCGAAAATTGGTTCTGAGCACAAATAACGATCTTTAACACTGGTTAATTTACTTTTAATAAAGGAAATCCGCATACCTCCGTACCTCCCCAAATCTTACTTCTCCAGTATTCTGTTTACACCCGCTATAAAACAGGGGGCATCAGAAAAAACTGATATCAGGTGAGGGGACCGGAGGGGGCGGTCTGTCGGCCAAAAACTTTGAGAGAACAAATCCAGTTTCTATGAAAAAGAAATTGGGGGGTCTACGGCCTCACGAAAATAATTTAGCTCGTTGAAAAAAATGGGGGGTCTAAGGCCTTGCTGAAAGAAAATTCAACCCAAAAATGTGAAAAATGTGTAGGAGACCATGAGGGCCAAAGGGACAAGTGGCCCAATATATCCCCCTATACAAGGGCTCCAATAAACTGTTTCACTAAAGGGCATTTTTGGAAGGTGGTTGGTACCAGATGTGAGACCTTTTCGCTTCAGAGGCCCTTTCTGTGGGCCCCACTTCCAGACCTCCACACTAGCCATAGCGCAATCTTAAGAATGGTCCCCTTGCACCTGTCAATTGTCCCCCCCCCCCGCCCCCCGGGCCCCCCATTGTCAATTAACAAGTAACAAAATCCCTACCCTGGGGAAAATTTGCGGGAGCAGGTGGAGCAGTGCGGGAGGTGGAGCAGTGCGGGAGGTGGAGCAGTGCGGGATGGGGAGGGGGAAACAATTGATTGGTGCTAGCCAGTCGTAAAAGGTTAAGCAGAGTTTAATAGCTTATTGTCTTTCTTTGCACCAGTTTTTTTCTGAAAAATCGTCGCGCCCGCAACCCCCCGCGGCCACCCCCCTCCCCCCCCTCCCCCTCAGTCGCTACCCCACTAGAAATTTAGCAAACCGAAAAAAATGGTACAAACACAACTGCATTTTCAACGCCCCATATTTAAAGCATGTGTCCTTGAAATGAAGTGACCATGGTTGACGGGTAGAAATTAAAGGCAGAGGGGTCGTCAATGCGAGCATGAGGCAAAATTCGTGCCACGAAATACGCAGCTCCATAGCAAAGCCATGGAGCTGCGTAATTCGTGGCACGATTTGGCCTCACGCGCGCATTGACGAGCCTCTGCCTTTAATTAAACCACAGAGCTTTCCTGGTCACTGAATCTGCATCATTCCGGTTGAAGCGTCCTCATGACGACTGCAGTCTTACTTCTCGCATCCTGGCCACGACAGGTGTAGCTTCTATCTGCTTTCGGACGGTCTTCGCTCAGTGATGCTGTCCTATATCCCGTTAGCCCAAGGCATGGCCACCAATACAAGATTCTAATCTCCATTGATTGTTTGTGCTCGAAGTCGCAAGCCAACATTCCTATCCGTAGAAATCAACATGCCAGACAACGGTCCTTGCAGTTCGATCGTGAGACGGTCAGGTATTCGGCATCATTCGTAAACGACTCTGGTGACTTGCCGCCATTTCATCCACGCAGCGTTGATCCTTGACATACGTCGGTAGAGATATCATATCACCATCGCTATTGATAACTCATCCAAACTTTAATTCGGTGATCTTCAGCAAGCTCTCTACTTCAACGCTTGCAGACAACATTCAACGCACTCTGTTTTCTTGATGTTGAGCTTCATGCGCGCTGTGTCATCGTTGCGTTTGTTGTTGCAAATACGTACTTCGTCGGCTAGAAATGCATCATCGGCGAAGAGGAACGTCCACATAGATGAGAAGATTGGAGGTCGGGAGTCACTGTGTCTGTGCAGAGAATGAAACAGGAGCGGTATGCTGGTCGACACTTACATATGCAGCACGACTATGGGGCCGATGGTACACCCCCCCCCCCCCCTACCATTGTTCCCCCATTGTGTCTTAAACATCCAATTCAGTTTTTAGGGGGTGGGCGCGAGAGGAGCGGAGGGGGTTGGTGCGTTAACAAAAGGGAAGCGTGTGTTCAGTCATAGGGGCGTTCAGGGGTGGGTCCTTAGGCCCCATATCGTGCTGGGTATACGACACTTCACATGGACGCTGACTCAAATGGTGAAAGGTGGTGTGATTTCAAATGGACATCGGACGACACTTCTGCAGCAGCGTAGCCAGGGTAATTCTCTCCCCAGGGGGAGACTGGGGGGCTGGACGTTACTGTGGGAGGGCGCAAGTGGAGTAGCAACAAATTTCGACAGCCCATGCGAGCGCCGACGTCGCTCGGGGGGGGGGGGGGGGGGGGGGGGGGGGGGGGGGGGGGGGGGGGGGGGGGGGGGCGGTGGGCTGGGGTGATGGTGATATGATATCTCTACCGACGTATGTCCAAGGATCAACGCTGCGTGGATGAAATGGCGGCGAGTCACTAGAGTCGTTTACGACTGATGCCGAATACCTGACCGTCTCACGATCGAACTGCAAGACCGTTGTCTGGCATGTTGATTTCTACGGATAGGAATGTTGGCACGCGACGTCGAGGCACAAACAATCAATGGAGATTAGAATCTTGTATTGGTGCCTTGGGCTAACAGGATAGGACAGCATCACTGAGCAAAGACCGTCCGAAAGCAGATGGAAGCTACACTCGTCGTGGCCAGGATGCGAGAAGTAAAGCGGGCCTCCCACTGTGCTATTTTTGCCACGAATTTCCTACGAATTGGTACGATTATCTCAGACTGCCTATAGACTCTACACACAATCGTACCCAATCGTAGCTAATTCGTGGCAAAAATCGCACAGTGGGAGGCCCGCTTAAGACTGCAGTCATCATGAGGACGCTTCAACCGGAATGATGCAGATTCAGTGACCAGGAAAGCTCTGCGGTTTAATTAAATGGCAGATGCTCGTCAATGCGCGCGTGAGGCCAAATCGTGCCACGAATTACGCAGCTCCATGCCTTTGCTATGGAGCTGCGTATTTCGTGGCACGAATTTTGCCTCATGCTCGCATTGACGACCCTCTGCCTTTAATTTCTACCCGTCAACGATGGTCACTTCATTTCAAGGACACATGATATGGGGCGTTCAAAATGCACTGAGTTAATTGAGCTTGTACCTTTTTTTTCTTTTGCCAAATTCCAGTAGGGTAGCGACTGGGAAGGGGGTTGCGGGCGCCACGATTTTCATGGGGGCGCGCGCGCACGCTCGCGCAA
>JBBELK010000947.1:0-104101 GCA_037783545.1 Henricia sp. BOLD:AAB3569
TTAGAAAACTGGGTTGAGGCTTCCTGACTGCTCTCACGCAAACCGTGGCTGTCTGTACACACCTCTTTGGGGTACTCCTGAGTTGTGCGCATGCTCAGTCATTCGGACTGTCGTTAACGCACCGCAGTTTGGCTCGGCAATTTGGTCAAAGTGTGGTCCAAACGTCGGCGAATTTGGAGGTCGAAAAATGTTCGACGAACTTCAAATTTTGCATGCCCTAAACTCTCTATATTGCGCACTTGTCATAAAAATTGACAGACTTTCGCCGGGAAATGGCAGAGAAATTTCAAAGTTTAGAAAAAACTGGGTTGAGGCTTCCTGACTGCTCTCACGCAAACCGTGGCTGTCTGTACACACCTCTTTGGGGACTCCTGAGTTGTGCGCATGCTCAGTCATTCGGACTGTCGTTAACGCACCGCAGTTTGGCTCGGCAATTTGGTCAAAGTGTGGTCCAAACGTCGGCGAATTTGGAGGTCGAAAAATGTTCAGACGAACTTCAAATTTTGCATGCCCTAAACTCTCTATATTGCGCACTTGTCATAAAAAATTGACAGACTTTCGCCGGGAAATGGCAGAGAAATTTCAAAGTTTAGAAAAAACTGGGTTGAGGCTTCCTGACTGCTCTCACGCAAACGGTGGCTGTCTGTACACACCTCTTTGGGGTACTCCTGAGTTGTGCGCGTGCTCAGTCATTCGGACTGTCGTTAACGCACCGCAGTTTGGCTCGGCAATTTGGTCAAAGTGTGGTCCAAACGTCCGGCAAATTTGGAGGTCGAAAAATGTTCCGACGAACTTCAAATTTTGCATGCCCTAAACTCTCTATATTGCGCACTTGTCATAAAAAATTGACAGACTTTCGCCGGAAATGGCAGAGAAATTTCAAAGTTTAGAAAAAAATGGGTTGAGGCTTCCTGACTGCTCTCACGCAAACCGTGGCTGTCTGTACACACCTCTTTGGGGTACTCCTGAGTTGTGCGCATGCTCAGTCATTCGGACTGTCGTTAACGCACCGCAGTTGGCTCGGCAATTTGGGGGTCAAAGTGTGGTCCAAACGTCGGCGAATTTGGAGGTCGAAAAATGTTCCGACGAACTTCAAATTGTGCATGCGCTAAACTCTCTATATTGCGCACTTGTCATTAAAAATTGACAGACTTTCGCCGGGAAATGGCAGAGAAATTTCAAAGTTTAGGAAAAACTGGGTTTGAGGCTTCCTGACTGCTCTCACGCAAACGGTGGCTGTCTGTACACACCTCTTTGGGGGTACTCCTGAGTTGTGCGCATGCTCAGTCATTCGGACTGTCGTTAACGCACCGCAGTTTGGCTCGGCAATTTGGTCAAAGTGTGGTCCAAACGTCGGCAAATTTGGAGGTCGAAAAATGTTCCGACGAACTTCAATTTTGCATGCCCTAAACTCTCTATATTGCGCACTTGTCATAAAAAATTGACAGACTTTCGCCGGGAAATGGCAGAGAAATTTCAAAGTTAGAAAAAACTGGGTTGAGGCTTCCTGGACTGCTCTCACGCAAACCGGGCTGTCTGTACACACCTCTTTGGGGTACTCCTGAGTTGTGCGCATGCTCAGTCATTCGGACTGTCGTTAACGCACCGCAGTTTGGCTCGGCAATTTGGTCAAAGTGTGGTCCAAACGTCGGCAAATTTGGAGGTCGAAAAATGTTCCGACGAACTTCAAATTTTGCATGCCCTAAACTCTCTATATTGCGCACTTGTCATAAACAATTGACAGACTTTCGCCGGAAATGGCAGAGAAATTTCAAAGTTAGAAAAAACTGGGTTGAGGCTTCCTGACTGCTCTCACGCAAACCGTGGCTGTCTGTACACACCTCTTTGGGGTACTCCTGAGTTGTGCGCATGCTCAGTCATTTAGACTGTCGTTAACGCACCGCAGTTTGGCTCGGCAATTTGGTCAAAGTGTGGTCCAAACGTCGGCAAATTTGGAGGTCGAAAAATGTTCCGACGAACTTCAAATTTTTGCATGCCCTAAACTCTCTATATTGCGCACTTGTCATAAAAAATTGACAGACTTTCGCCGGGAAATGGCAGAGAAATTTCAAAGTTTAGAAAAAACTGGGTTGAGGCTTCCTGACTGCTCTCATGCAAACGGTGGCTGTCTGTACACACCTCTTTGGGGTACTCCTGAGTTGTGCGCATGCTCAGTCATTCGGACTGTCGTTAACGCACCGCAGTTTGGCTCGGCAATTGGTCAAAGTGTGGTCCAAACGTCGGCAAATTTGGAGGTCGAAAAATGTTCCCGACGAACTTCAAATTTTGCATGCCCTAAACTCTCTATATTGCGCACTTGTCATAAAAAATTGACAGACTTTCGCCGGGAAAATGGCAGAGAAATTTCAAAGTTTAGAAAAAACTGGGTTGAGGCTTCCTGACTGCTCTCACGCAAACCGTGGCTGGTCTGTACACACCTCTTTGGGGTACTCCTGAGTTGTGCGCATGCTCAGTCATTCGGACTGTCGTTAACGCACCGCAGTTTGGCTCGGCAATTTGGTCAAAGTGTGGTCCAAACGTCGGCGAATTGGAAGTCGAAAAATGTTCCGACGAACTTCAAATTTTGCATGCCCTAAACTCTCTATATTGCGCCACTTGTCATAAAAAATTGACAGACTTTCGCCGGGAAATGGCAGAGAAATTTCAAAGTTTAGAAAAAACTGGGTTGAGGCTTCCTGACTGCTCTCACGCAAACCGTGGCTGTCTGTACACACCTCTTTGGGGTACTCCTGGTTGTGCGCATGCTCAGTCATTCGGACTGTCGTTAACGCACCGCAGTTTGGCTCGGCAATTTGGTCAAAGTGTGGTCCAAACGTCGGCGAATTTGGAGGTCGAAAAATGTTCAGACGAACTTCAAATTTTGCATGCCCTAAACTCTCTATATTGCGCACTTGTCATAAAAAATTGACAGACTTTCGCCGGGAAAATGGCAGAGAAATTTCAAGTTTAGAAAAAACTGGGTTGAGGCTTCCTGACTGCTCTCACGCAAACGGTGGCTGTCTGTACCACACCTCTTTGGGGTACTCCTGAGTTGTGCGCATGCTCAGTCATTCGGACTGTCGTTTAACGCACCGCAGTTTGGCTCGGCAATTTGGTCAAGTGTGGTCCAAACGTCGGCAAATTTGGAGGTCGAAAAATGTTCCGACGAACTTCAATTTTGCATGCCCTAAACTCTCTATATTGCGCACTTGTCATAAAAAAATGACAGACTTTCGCCGGGAAATGGCAGAGAAATTTCAAAGTTTAGAAAAAATGGGTTGAGGCTTCCTGACTGCTCTCACGCAAACCGTGGCTGTCTGTACACACCTCTTTGGGGTACTCCTGAGTTGTGCGCATGCTCAGTCATTCGGACTGTCGTTAACGCACCGCAGTTTGGCTCGGCAATTTGGTCAAAGTGTGGTCCAAACGTCGGCGGAATTTGGAGGTCGAAAAATGTCCGACGAACTTCAAATTGTGCATGCCCTAAACTCTCTATATTGCGCACTTGTCATTAAAAATTGACAGACTTTCGCCGGGAAATGGCAGAGAAATTTCAAAGTTTAGAAAAAACTGGGTTGAGGCTTCCTGACTGCTCTCACGCAACGGTGGCTGTCTGTACACACCTCTTTGGGGTTACTCCTGAGTTGTGCGCATGCTCAGTCATTCGGACTGTCGTTAACCGCACCGCAGTTTGGCTCGGCAATTTGGTCAAAGTGTGGTCCAAACGTCGGCAAATTTGGAGGTCGAAAAATGTTCCGACGAACTTCAAATTTTGCATGCCCTAAACTCTCTATATTGCGCACTTGTCATAAAAATTGACAGACTTTCGCCGGGAAATGGCAGAGAAATTTCAAAGTTTAGAAAAAACTGGGTTGAGGCTTCCTGACTGCTCTCACGCAAACCGTGGCTGTCTGTACACACCTCTTTGGGGTACTCCTGCGTTGTGCGCATGCTCAGTCATTCGGACTGTCGTTAACGCACCGCAGTTTGGCTCGGCAATTTGGTCAAAGTGTGGTCCAAACGTCGGCAAATTTGGAGGTCGAAAAATGTTCCGACGAACTTCAAATTTTGCATGCCCTAAACTCTCTATATTGCGCACTTGTCATAAAAAATTGACAGACTTTCGCCGGGAAATGGCAGAGAAATTTCAAAGTTTAGAAAAAACTGGGTTGAGGCTTCCTGACTGCTCTCACGCAAACCGTGGCTGTCTGTACACACCTCCTTTGGGGTACTCCTGAGTTGTGCGCATGCTCAGTCATTTAGACTGTCGTTAACGCACCGCAGTTTGGCTCGGCAATTTGGTCAAAGTGTGGTCCAAACGTCGGCAAATTTGGAGTCGAAAAATGTTCCGACGAACTTCAAATTTTGCATGCCCTAAACTCTCTATATTGCGCACTTGTCATAACAAATTGACAGACTTTCGCCGGGAAATGGCAGAGAAATTTCAAAGTTTAGAAAAAACTGGTTGAGCTTCCTGACTGCTCTCATGCAAACGGTGGCTGTCTGTACCACCTCTTTGGGGTACTCCTGAGTTGTGCGCATGCTCAGTCATTCGGGACTGTCGTTAACGCACCGCAGTTTGGCTCGGCAATTTGGTCAAAGTGTGGTCCAAACGTCGGCAAATTTGGAGGTCGAAAAATGTTCCGACGAACTTCAAATTTTGCATGCCCTAAACTCTCTATATTGCGCACTTGTCATAAAAATTGACTGACTTTCGCCGGGAAATGGCAGAGAAATTTCAAAGTTTAGAAAAAACTGGTTGAGGCTTCCTGACTGCTCTCACGCAAACGGTGGCTGTCTGTACACACCTCTTTGGGGTACTCCTGAGTTGTGCGCATGCTCAGTCATTCGGACTGTCGTTAACGCACCGCAGTTTGGCTCGGCAATTTGGTCAAAGTGTGGTCCAAACGTCGGCAAAATTTGGAGGTCGAAAAATGTTCCGACGAACTTCAAATTTTGCATGCCCTAAACTCTCTATATTGCGCACTTGTCATAAAAAATGACAGACTTTCGCCGGGAAATGGCAGAGAAATTTCAAAGTTTAGAAAAAACTGGGTTGAGGCTTCCTGACTGCTCTCACGCAAACGGTGGCTGTCTGTACACACCTCTTTGGGGTACTCCTGAGTTGTGCGCATGCTCAGTCATTCGGACTGTCGTTAACGCACCGCAGTTTGGCTCGGCAATTTGGTCAAAGTGTGGTCAAACGTCGGCAAATTTGGAGGTCGAAAAATGTTCCGACGAACTTCAAATTGTGCATGCCCTAAACTCTCTATATTGCGCACTTGTCATAAAAAATTGACAGACTTTCGCCGGGAAATGGCAGAGAAATTTCAAAGTTTAGAAAAAACTGGGTTGAGGCTTCCTGACTGCTCTCACGCAAACGGTGGCTGTCTGTACACACCTCTTTGGGGTACTCCTGAGTTGTGCGCATGCTCAGTCATTCGGACTGTCGTTAACGCACCGCAGTTTGGCTCGGCAATTTGGTCAAAGTGTGGTCCAAACGTCGGCAAATTTGGAGGTCGAAAAATGTTCCGACGAACTTCAAATTTTGCATGCCCCTAAACTCTCTATATTGCGCACTTGTCATAAAAAATTGACAGACTTCGCCGGGAAATGGCAGAGAAATTTCAAAGTTTAGAAAAAACTGGGTTGAGGCTTCCTGACTGCTCTCACGCAAACCGTGGCTGTCTGTACACACCTCTTTGGGGTACTCCTGAGTTGTGCGCATGCTCAGTCATTCGGACTGTCGTTAACGCACCGCAGTTTGGCTCGGCAATTTGGTCAAAGTGTGGTCCAAACGTCGGCAAATTTGGAGGTCGAAAATGTTCCGACGAACTTCAATTTTGCATGCCCTAAACTCTCTATATTGCGCACTTGTCATAAAAAATTGACAGACTTTCGCCGGGAAATGGCAGAGAAATTTCAAAGTTTAGAAAAAACTGGGTTGAGGGCTTCCTGACTGCTCTCACGCAAACCGTGGCTGTCTGTACACACCTCTTTGGTGTACTCCTGAGTTGTGCGCATGCTCAGTCATTCGGACTGTCGTTAACGCACCGCAGTTTGGCTCGGCATTTGGTCAAAGTGTGGTCCAAACGTCGGCAAATTTGGAGGTCGAAAAATGTTCCGACGAACTTCAAATTGTGCATGCCCTAAACTCTCTATATTGCGCACTTGTCATAAAAAATTGAAGACTTTCGCCAGGAAATGGCAGAGAAATTTCAAAGTTTAGAAAAAACTGGGTTGAGGCTTCCTGGACTGCTCTCACGCAAACGGTGGCTGTCTGTACACACCTCTTTGGGGTACTCCTGAGTTGTGCGCTATGCTCAGTCATTCGGACTGTCGTTAACGCACCGCAGTTTGGCTCGGCAATTTGGTCAAAGTGTGGGTCCAAACGTCGGCAAATTTGGAGGTCGAAAAATGTTCCGACGAACTTCAAATTTTGCATGCCCTAAACTCTCTATATTGCGCACTTGTCATAAAAAATTGACAGACTTTCGCCGGGAAATGCAGAGAAATTTCAAAGTTTAGAAAAAAACTGGGTTGAGGCTTCCTGACTGCTCTCACGCAAACCGTGGCTGTCTGTACACACCTCTTTGGGGTACTCCTGAGTTGTGCGCATGCTCATTCGGACTGTCGTTAACGCACCGCAGTTTGGCTCGGCAATTTGGTCAAAGTGTGGTCCAAACGTCGGCAAATTTGGAGGTCGAAAAATGTTCCGACGAACTTCAAATTTTGCATGCCCTAAACTCTCTATATTGCGCACTTGTCATAAAAAATTGACAGACTTTCGCCGGGAAAATGGCAGAGAAATTTCAAAGTTTAGAAAAAACTGGGTTGAGGCTTCCTGACTGCTCTCACGCAAACCGTGGCTGTCTGTACACACCTCTTTGGGTACTCCCTGAGTTGTGCGCATGCTCAGTCATTCGGACTGTCGTTAACGCACCGCAGTTTGGCTCGGCAATTTGGTCAAAGTGTGGTCCAAACGTCGGCAAATTTGGAGGTCGAAAAATGTTCCGACGAACTTCAAATTTTGCATGCCCTAAACTCTCTATATTGCGCACTTGTCATAAAAATTGACAGACTTTCGCCGGGAAATGGCAGAGAAATTTCAAAGTTTAGAAAAACTGGGTTGAGGCTTCCTGACTGCTCTCACGCAAACCGTGGCTGTCTGTACACACCTCTTTGGGGTACTCCTGAGTTGTGCGCATGCTCAGTCATTCGGACCTGTCGTTAACGCACCGCAGTTTGGCTCGGCAATTTGGTCAAAGTGTGGTCCAAACGTCGGCAAATTTGGAGGTCGAAAAATGTTCCGACGAACTTCAAATTTTGCATGCCCTAAACTCTCTATATTGCGCACTTGTCATAAAAAATTGACAGACTTTCGCCGGGAAATGGCAGAGAAATTTCAAAGTTTAGAAAAACTGGGTTGAGGCTTCCTGACTGCTCTCACGCAAACCGCTCTTTGGTGTACTCCTGAGTTGTGCGCATGCTCAGTCATTCGGACTGTCGTTAACGCACCGCAGTTTGGCTCGGAAATTTGGTCAAAGTGTGGGTCCAAACGTCGGCAAATTTGGAGGTCGAAAAATGTTCCGACGAACTTCAAATTGTGCATGCCCTAAACTCTCTATATTGCGCACTTGTCATAAAAAATTGACAGACTTTCGCCAGGAAATGGCAGAGAAATTTCAAAGTTTAGAAAAAACTGGTTGAGGCTTCCTGACTGCTCTCACGCAAACGGTGGCTGTCTGTACACACCTCTTTGGGGTACTCCTGAGTTGTGCGCATGCTCAGTCATTCGGACTGTCGTTAACGGCACCGCAGTTTGGCTCGGCAATTTGGTCAAAGTGTGGTCCAAACGTCGGCAATTTGGAGGTCGAAAAATGTTCCGACGAACTTCAAATTTTGCATGCCCTAAACTCTCTATATTGCGCACTTGTCATAAAAAATTGACAGACTTTCGCCGGGAAATGGCAGAGAAATTTCAAAGTTTAGAAAAAAACTGGGTGAGGCTTCCTGACTGCTCTCACGCAAACCGTGGCTGTCTGTACACACCTCTTTGGGTACTCCTGAGTTGTGCGCATGCTCAGTCATTCGGACTGTCGTTAACGCACCGCAGTTTGGCTCGGCAATTTGGTCAAAGTGTGGTCCAAACGTCGGCAAATTTGGAGGTCGAAAAATGTTCCGACGAACTTCAAATTTTGCATGCCCTAAACTCTCTATATTGCGCACTTGTCATAAAAAATTGACAGACTTTCGCCGGGAAATGGCAGAGAAATTTCAAAGTTTAGAAAAAACTGGGTTGAGGCTTCCTGACTGCTCTCACGCAAACCGTGGCTGTCTGTACACACCTCTTTGGGGTACTCCTGAGTTTGTGCGCATGCTCAGTCATTCGGACTGTCGTTAACGCACCGCAGTTTGGCTCGGCAATTTGGTCAAAGTGTGGTCCAAACGTCGGCAAATTTGGAGGTCGAAAAATGTTCCGACGAACTTCCAATTTTGCATGCCCTAAACTCTCTATATTGCGCACTTGTCATAAAAATTGACAGACTTTCGCCGGGAAATGGCAGAGAAATTTCAAAGTTTAGAAAAAACTGGGTTGAGGCTTCCTGACTGCTCTCACGCAACCGTGGCTGTCTGTACACACCTCTTTGGGGTACTCCTGAGTTGTGCGCATGCTCAGTCATTCGGACTGTCGTTAACGCACCGCAGTTTGGCTCGGCAATTTGGTCAAAGTGTGGTCCAAACGTCGGCAAATTTGGAGGTCGAAAAATGTTCCGACGAACTTCAAATTTTGCATGCCCTAAACTCTCTATATTGCGCACTTGTCATAAAAAATTGACAGACTTTCGCCGGGAAATGGCAGAGAAATTTCAAAGTTTAGAAAAAACTGGGTTGAGGCTTCCTGACTGCTCTCACGCAAACCGTGGGCTGTCTGTACACACCTCTTTGGGGTACTCCTGAGTTGTGCGCATGCTCAGTCATTCGGACTGTCGTTAACGCACCGCAGTTTGGCTCGGCAATTTGGTCAAAGTGTGGTCCAAACGTCGGCAAATTTGGAGGTCGAAAAATGTTCCGACGAACTTCAAATTTTGCATGCCCTAAACTCTCTATATTGCGCACTTGTCATAAAAAATTGACAGACTTTCGCCGGGAAATGGCAGAGAAATTTCAAAGTTTAGAAAAAACTGGGTTGAGGCTTCCTGACTGCTCTCACGCAAACCGTGGCTGTCTGTACACACCTCTTTGGGGTACTCCTGAGTTGTGCGCATGCTCAGTCATTCGGACTGTCGTTAACGCACCGCAGTTTGGCTCGGCAATTTGGTCAAAGTGTGGTCCAAACGTCGGCAAATTTGGAGGTCGAAAAATGTTCCGACGAACTTCAAATTTTGCATGCCCTAAACTCTCTATATTGCGCACTTGTCATACAAAATTGACAGACTTTCGCCGGGAAATGGCAGAGAAATTTCAAAGTTTAGAAAAAAACTGGGTTGAGGCTTCCTGACAGCTATGAACATCTAACAATGGAAATTTGTCACACACTATTTGGGTTACTAGACAATGGGGTGTACAAGATGAACACGTACATGTTTTGGCTCAAAGTGTGACTGCTCTCACGCAAACCGTGGCTGTCTGTACACACCTCTTTGGGGTACTCCTGAGTTGTGCGCATGCTCAGTCATTCGGACTGTCGTTAACGCACCGCAGTTTGGCTCGGCAATTTGGTCAAAGTGTGGTCCAAACGTCGGCAAATTTGGAGGTCGAAAAATGTTCCGACGAACTTCAAATTTTGCATGCCCTAAACTCTCTATATTGCGCACTTGTCATAAAAAATTGACAGACTTTCGCCGGGAAATGGCAGAGAAATTTCAAAGTTTAGAAAAAACTGGGTTGAGGCTTCCTGACTGCTCTCACGCAAACCGTGGCTGTCTGTACACACCTCTTTGGGGTACTCCTGAGTTGTGCGCATGCTCAGTCATTCGGACTGTCGTTAACGCACCGCAGTTTGGCTCGGCAATTTGGTCAAAGTGTGGTCCAAACGTCGGCAAATTTGGAGGTCGAAAAATGTTCCGACGAACTTCAAATTTTGCATGCCCTAAACTCTCTATATTGCGCACTTGTCATAAAAAATTGACAGACTTTCGCCGGGAAATGGCAGAGAAATTTCAAAGTTTAGAAAAAACTGGGTTGAGGCTTCCTGACTGCTCTCACGCAAACCGTGGCTGTCTGTACACACCTCTTTGGGGTACTCCTGAGTTGTGCGCATGCTCAGTCATTCGGACTGTCGTTAACGCACCGCAGTTTGGCTCGGCAATTTGGTCAAAGTGTGGTCCAAACGTCGGCGAATTTGGAGGTCGAAAAATGTTCCGACGAACTTCAAATTTTGCATGCCCTAAACTCTCTATATTGCGCACTTGTCATAAAAAATTGACAGACTTTCGCCGGGAAATGGCAGAGAAATTTCAAAGTTTAGAAAAAAACTGGGTTGAGGCTTCCTGACTGCTCTCACGCAACCGTGGCTGTCTGTACACACCTCTTTGGGGTACTCCTGAGTTGTGCGCGATGCTCAGTCATTCGGACTGTCGTTAACGCACCGCAGTTTGGCTCGGCAATTTGGTCAAAGTGTGGTCCAAACGTCGGCAAATTTGGAGGTCGAAAAATGTTCCGACGAACTTCAAATTTTGCATGCCCTAAACTCTCTATATTGCGCACTTGTCATAAAAAATTGACAGACTTTCGCCGGGAAATGGCAGAGAAATTTCAAAGTTTAGAAAAAACTGGGTTGAGGCTTCCTGACTGCTCTCACGCAAACCGTGGCTGTCTGTACACACCTCTTTGGGGTACTCCTGAGTTGTGCGCATGCTCAGTCATTCGGACTGTCGTTAACGCACCGCAGTTTGGCTCGGCAATTTGGTCAAAGTGTGGTCCAAACGTCGGCAAATTTGGAGGTCGAAAAATGTTCCGACGAACTTCAAATTTTGCATGCCCTAAACTCTCTATATTGCGCACTTGTCATAAAAAATTGACAGACTTTCGCCGGGAAATGGCAGAGAAATTTCAAAGTTTAGAAAAAACTGGGTTGAGGCTTCCTGACTGCTCTCACGCAAACCGTGGCTGTCTGTACACACCTCTTTGGGGTACTCCTGAGTTGTGCGCATGCTCAGTCATTCGGACTGTCGTTAACGCACCGCAGTTTGGCTCGGCAATTTGGTCAAAGTGTGGTCCAAACGTCGGCAAATTTGGAGGTCGAAAAATGTTCCGACGAACTTCAAATTTTGCATGCCCTAAACTCTCTATATTGCGCACTTGTCATAAAAAATTGACAGACTTTCGCCGGGAAATGGCAGAGAAATTTCAAAGTTTAGAAAAAACTGGGTTGAGGCTTCCTGACTGCTCTCACGCAAACCGTGGCTGTCTGTACACACCTCTTTGGGGTACTCCTGAGTTGTGCGCATGCTCAGTCATTCGGACTGTCGTTAACGCACCGCAGTTTGGCTCGGCAATTTGGTCAAAGTGTGGTCCAAACGTCGGCAAATTTGGAGGTCGAAAAATGTTCCGACGAACTTCAAATTTTGCATGCCCTAAACTCTCTATATTGCGCACTTGTCATAAAAAATTGACAGACTTTCGCCGGGAAATGGCAGAGAAATTTCAAAGTTTAGAAAAAACTGGGTTGAGGCTTCCTGACTGCTCTCACGCAAACCGTGGCTGTCTGTACACACCTCTTTGGGGTACTCCTGAGTTGTGCGCATGCTCAGTCATTAGACTGTCGTTAACGCACCGCAGTTTGGCTCGGCAATTTGGTCAAAGTGTGGTCCAAACGTCGGCAAATTTGGAGGTCGAAAAATGTTCCGACGAACTTCAAATTTTGCATGCCCTAAACTCTCTATATTGCGCACTTGTCATAAAAAATTGACAGACTTTCGCCGGGAAATGGCAGAGAAATTTCAAAGTTTAGAAAAAACTGGGTTGAGGCTTCCTGACTGCTCTCACGCAAACCGGTGGCTGTCTGTACACACCTCTTTGGGGGTACTCCTGAGTTGTGCGCATGCTCAGTCATTCGGACTGTCGTTAACGCACCGCAGTTTGGCTCGGCAATTTGGTCAAAGTGTGGTCCAAACGTCGGCAAATTTGGAGGTCGAAAAATGTTCCGACGAACTTCAAATTTTGCATGCCCTAAACTCTCTATATTGCGCACTTGTCATAAAAAATTGACAGACTTTCGCCGGGAAATGGCAGAGAAATTTCAAAGTTTAGAAAAAACTGGGTTGAGGCTTCCTGACTGCTCTCACGCAAACCGTGGCTGTCTGTACACACCTCTTTGGGGTACTCCTGAGTTGTGCGCATGCTCAGTCATTCGGACTGTCGTTAACGCACCGCAGTTTGGCTCGGCAATTTGGTCAAAGTGTGGTCCAAACGTCGGCAAATTTGGAGGTCGAAAAATGTTCCGACGAACTTCAAATTTTGCATGCCCTAAACTCTCTATATTGCGCACTTGTCATAAAAAATTGACAGACTTTCGCCGGGAAATGGCAGAGAAATTTCAAAGTTTAGAAAAAACTGGGTTGAGGCTTCCTGACTGCTCTCACGCAAACCGTGGCTGTCTGTACACACCTCTTTGGGGTACTCCTGAGTTGTGCGCATGCTCAGTCATTCGGACTGTCGTTAACGCACCGCAGTTTGGCTCGGCAATTTGGTCAAAGTGTGGTCCAAACGTCGGCGAAATTTGGAGGTCGAAAAATGTTCCGACGAACTTCAAATTTTGCATGCCCTAAACTCTCTATATTGCGCACTTGTCATAAAAAATTGACAGACTTTCGCCGGGAAATGGCAGAGAAATTTCAAAGTTTAGAAAAAACTGGGTTGAGGCTTCCTGACTGCTCTCACGCAAACGGTGGCTGTCTGTACACACCTCTTTGGGGTACTCCTGAGTTGTGCGCATGCTCAGTCATTCGGACTGTCGTTAACGCACCGCAGTTTGGCTCGGCAATTTGGTCAAAGTGTGGTCCAAACGTCGGCAAATTTGGAGGTCGAAAAATGTTCCGACGAACTTCAAATTTTGCATGCCCTAAACTCTCTATATTGCGCACTTGTCATAAAAAATTGACAGACTTTCGCCGGGAAATGGCAGAGAAATTTCAAAGTTTAGAAAAAACTGGGTTGAGGCTTCCTGACTGCTCTCACGCAAACCGTGGCTGTCTGTACACACCTCTTTGGGGTACTCCTGAGTTGTGCGCATGCTCAGTCATTCGGACTGTCGTTAACGCACCGCAGTTTGGCTCGGCAATTTGGTCAAAGTGTGGTCCAAACGTCGGCGAAATTTGGAGGTCGAAAAATGTTCCGACGAACTTCAAATTTTGCATGCCCTAAACTCTCTATATTGCGCACTTGTCATAAAAAATTGACAGACTTTCGCCGGGAAATGGCAGAGAAATTTCAAAGTTTAGAAAAAACTGGGTTGAGGCTTCCTGACTGCTCTCACGCAAACGGTGGCTGTCTGTACACACCTCTTTGGGGTACTCCTGAGTTGTGCGCATGCTCAGTCATTCGGACTGTCGTTAACGCACCGCAGTTTGGCTCGGCAATTTGGTCAAAGTGTGGTCCAAACGTCGGCAAATTTGGAGGTCGAAAAATGTTCCGACGAACTTCAAATTTTGCATGCCCTAAACTCTCTATATTGCGCACTTGTCATAAAAAATTGACAGACTTTCGCCGGGAAATGGCAGAGAAATTTCAAAGTTTAGAAAAAACTGGGTTGAGGCTTCCTGACTGCTCTCACGCAAACCGTGGCTGTCTGTACACACCTCTTTGGGGTACTCCTGAGTTGTGCGCATGCTCAGTCATTCGGACTGTCGTTAACGCACCGCAGTTTGGCTCGGCAATTTGGTCAAAGTGTGGTCCAAACGTCGGCAAATTTGGAGGTCGAAAAATGTTCCGACGAACTTCAAATTTTGCATGCCCTAAACTCTCTATATTGCGCACTTGTCATAAAAAATTGACAGACTTTCGCCGGGAAATGGCAGAGAAATTTCAAAGTTTAGAAAAAACTGGGTTGAGGCTTCCTGACTGCTCTCACGCAAACGTGGCTGTCTGTACACACCTCTTTGGGGTACTCCTGAGTTGTGCGCATGCTCAGTCATTCGGACTGTCGTTAACGCACCGCAGTTTGGCTCGGCAATTTGGTCAAAGTGTGGTCCAAACGTCGGCAAATTTGGAGGTCGAAAAATGTTCCGACGAACTTCAAATTTTGCATGCCTAAACTCTCTATATTGCGCACTTGTCATAAAAAATTGACAGACTTTCGCCGGGAAATGGCAGAGAAATTTCAAAGTTTAGAAAAAACTGGGTTGAGGCTTCCTGACTGCTCTCACGCAAACCGTGGCTGTCTGTACACACCTCTTTGGGGTACTCCTGAGTTGTGCGCATGCTCAGTCATTCGGACTGTCGTTTAACGCACCGCAGTTTGGCTCGGCAATTTGGTCAAAGTGTGGTCCAAACGTCGGCAAATTTGGAGGTCGAAAAATGTTCCGACGAACTTCAAATTTTGCATGCCCTAAACTCTCTATATTGCGCACTTGTCATAAAAAATTGACAGACTTTCGCCGGGAAATGGCAGAGAAATTTCAAAGTTTAGAAAAAACTGGGTGAGGCTTCCTGACTGCTCTCACGCAAACGGTGGCTGTCTGTACACACCTCTTTGGGGTACTCCTGAGTTGTGCGCATGCTCAGTCATTCGGACTGTCGTTAACGCACCGCAGTTTGGCTCGGCAATTTGGTCAAAGTGTGGTCCAAACGTCGGCAAATTTGGAGGTCGAAAAATGTTCCGACGAACTTCAAATTTTGCATGCCCTAAACTCTCTATATTGCGCACTTGTCATAAAAAATTGACAGACTTTCGCCGGGAAATGGCAGAGAAATTTCAAAGTTTAGAAAAAACTGGGTTGAGGCTTCCTGACTGCTCTCACGCAAACGGTGGCTGTCTGTACACACCTCTTTGGGGTACTCCTGAGTTGTGCGCATGCTCAGTCATTCGGACTGTCGTTAACGCACCGCAGTTTGGCTCGGCAATTTGGTCAAAGTGTGGTCCAAACGTCGGCAATTTGGAGGTCGAAAAATGTTCCGACGAACTTCAAATTTGCATGCCCTAAACTCTCTATATTGCGCACTTGTCATAAAAAATTGACAGACTTTCGCCGGGAAATGGCAGAGAAATTTCAAAGTTTAGAAAAAACTGGGTTGAGGCTTCCTGACTGCTCTCACGCAAACGGTGGCTGTCTGTACACACCTCTTTGGGGTACTCCTGAGTTGTGCGCATGCTCAGTCATTCGGACTGTCGTTAACGCACCGCAGTTTGGCTCGGCAATTTGGTCAAAGTGTGGTCCAAACGTCGGCAAATTTGGAGGTCGAAAAATGTTCCGACGAACTTCAAATTTTGCATGCCCTAAACTCTCTATATTGCGCACTTGTCATAAAAAATTGACAGACTTTCGCCGGAAATGGCAGAGAAATTTCAAAGTTTAGAAAAAACTGGGTTGAGGCTTCCTGACTGCTCTCACGCAAACGTGGCTGTCTGTACACACCTCTTTGGGGTACTCCTGAGTTGTGCGCATGCTCAGTCATTCGGACTGTCGTTAACGCACCGCAGTTTGGCTCGGCAATTTGGTCAAAGTGTGGTCCAAACGTCGGCAAATTTGGAGGTCGAAAAATGTTCCGACGAACTTCAAATTTTGCATGCCCTAAACTCTCTATATTGCGCACTTGTCATAAAAAATTGACAGACTTTCGCCGGGAAATGGCAGAGAAATTTCAAAGTTTAGAAAAAACTGGGTTGAGGCTTCCTGACTGCTCTCACGCAAACCGTGGCTGTCTGTACACACCTCTTTGGTGTACTCCTGAGTTGTGCGCATGCTCAGTCATTCGGACTGTCGTTAACGCACCGCAGTTTGGCTCGGCAATTTGGTCAAAGTGTGGTCCAAACGTCGGCAAATTTGGAGGTCGAAAAATGTTCCGACGAACTTCAAATTGTGCATGCCCTAAACTCTCTATATTGCGCACTTGTCATAAAAAATTGACAGACTTTCGCCGGGAAATGGCAGAGAAATTTCAAAGTTTAGAAAAAACTGGGTTGAGGCTTCCTGACTGCTCTCACGCAAACGGTGGCTGTCTGTACACACCTCTTTGGGGTACTCCTGAGTTGTGCGCATGCTCAGTCATTCGGACTGTCGTTAACGCACCGCAGTTTGGCTCGGCAATTTGGTCAAAGTGTGGTCCAAACGTCGGCAAATTTGGAGGTCGAAAAATGTTCCGACGAACTTCAAATTTTGCATGCCCTAAACTCTCTATATTGCGCACTTGTCATAAAAAATTGACAGACTTTCGCCGGGAAATGGCAGAGAAATTTCAAAGTTTAGAAAAAACTGGGTTGAGGCTTCCTGACTGCTCTCACGCAAACCGTGGCTGTCTGTACACACCTCTTTGGGGTACTCCTGAGTTGTGCGCATGCTCAGTCATTCGGACTGTCGTTAACGCACCGCAGTTTGGCTCGGCAATTTGGTCAAAGTGTGGTCCAAACGTCGGCAAATTTGGAGGTCGAAAAATGTTCCGACGAACTTCAAATTTTGCATGCCCTAAACTCTCTATATTGCGCACTTGTCATAAAAAATTGACAGACTTTCGCCGGGAAATGGCAGAGAAATTTCAAAGTTTAGAAAAAACTGGGTTGAGGCTTCCTGACTGCTCTCACGCAAACCGTGGCTGTCTGTACACACCTCTTTGGGGTACTCCTGAGTTGTGCGCATGCTCAGTCATTCGGACTGTCGTTAACGCACCGCAGTTTGGCTCGGCAATTTGGTCAAAGTGTGGTCCAAACGTCGGCGAATTTGGAGGTCGAAAAATGTTCCGACGAACTTCAAATTTTGCATGTCCTAAACTCTCTATATTGCGCACTTGTCATAAAAAATTGACAGACTGTCGCCGGGAAATGGCAGAGAAATTTCAAAGTTTAGAAAAAACTGGGTTGAGGCTTCCTGACTGCTCTCACGCAAACGGTGGCTGTCTGTACACACCTCTTTGGGGTACTCCTGAGTTGTGCGCATGCTCAGTCATTCGGACTGTCGTTAACGCACCGCAGTTTGGCTCGGCAATTTGGTCAAAGTGTGGTCCAAACGTCGGCAAATTTGGAGGTCGAAAAATGTTCCGACGAACTTCAAATTTTGCATGCCCTAACTCTCTATATTGCGCACTTGTCATAAAAAATTGACAGACTTTCGCCAGGAAATGGCAGAGAAATTTCAAAGTTTAGAAAAAACTGGGTTGAGGCTTCCTGACTGCTCTCACGCAAACCGTGGCTGTCTGTACACACCTCTTTGGGGTACTCCTGAGTTGTGCGCATGCTCAGTCATTCGGACTGTCGTTAACGCACCGCAGTTTGGCTCGGCAATTTGGTCAAAGTGTGGTCCAAACGTCGGCGAATTTGGAGGTCGAAAAATGTTCCGACGAACTTCAAATTTTGCATGCCCTAAACTCTCTATATTGCGCACTTGTCATTAAAAAATTGACAGACTCTCGCCGGGAAATGGCAGAGAAATTTCAAAGTTTAGAAAAAACTGGGTTGAGGCTTCCTGACTGCTCTCACGCAAACGGTGGCTGTCTGTACACACCTCTTTGGGGTACTCCTGAGTTGTGCGCATGCTCAGTCATTCGGACTGTCGTTAACGCACCGCAGTTTGGCTCGGCAATTTGGTCAAAGTGTGGTCCAAACGTCGGCAAATTTGGAGGTCGAAAAATGTTCCGACGAACTTCAAATTTTGCATGCCCTAAACTCTCTATATTGCGCACTTGTCATAAAAAATTGACAGACTTTCGCCGGGAAATGGCAGAGAAATTTCAAAGTTTAGAAAAAACTGGGTTGAGGCTTCCTGACTGCTCTCACGCAAACCGTGGCTGTCTGTACACACCTCTTTGGGGTACTCCTGAGTTGTGCGCATGCTCAGTCATTCGGACTGTCGTTAACGCACCGCAGTTTGGCTCGGCAATTTGGTCAAAGTGTGGTCCAAACGTCGGCGAATTTGGAGGTCGAAAAATGTTCAGACGAACTTCAAATTTTGCATGCCCTAAACTCTCTATATTGCGCACTTGTCATAAAAAATTGACAGACTTTCGCCGGGAAATGGCAGAGAAATTTCAAAGTTTAGAAAAAACTGGGTTGAGGCTTCCTGACTGCTCTCACGCAAACGGTGGCTGTCTGTACACACCTCTTTGGGGTACTCCTGAGTTGTGCGCATGCTCAGTCATTCGGACTGTCGTTAACGCACCGCAGTTTGGCTCGGCAATTTGTTCAAAGTGTGGTCCAAACGTCGGCAAATTTGGAGGTCGAAAAATGTTCCGACGAACTTCAAATTTTGCATGCCCTAAACTCTCTATATTGCGCACTTGTCATAAAAAATTGACAGACTTTCGCCGGGAAATGGCAGAGAAATTTCAAAGTTTAGAAAAAACTGGGTTGAGGCTTCCTGACTGCTCTCACGCAAACCGTGGCGGTCTGTACACACCTCTTTGGGGTACTCCTGAGTTGTGCGCATGCTCAGTCATTCGGACTGTCGTTAACGCACCGCAGTTTGGCTCGGCAATTTGGTCAAAGTGTGGTCCAAACGTCGGCAAATTTGGAGGTCGAAAAATGTTCCGACGAACTTCAAATTTTGCATGCCCTAAACTCTCTATATTGCGCACTTGTCATAAAAAATTGACAGACTTTCGCCGGGAAATGGCAGAGAAATTTCAAAGTTTAGAAAAAACTGGGTTGAGGCTTCCTGACTGCTCTCACGCAAACCGTGGCTGTCTGTACACACCTCTTTGGGGTACTCCTGAGTTGTGCGCATGCTCAGTCATTCGGACTGTCGTTAACGCACCGCAGTTTGGCTCGGCAATTTGGTCAAAGTGTGGTCCAAACGTCGGCGAATTTGGAGGTCGAAAAATGTTCCGACGAACTTCAAATTTTGCATGTCCTAAACTCTCTATATTGCGCACTTGTCATAAAAAATTGACAGACTGTCGCCGGGAAATGGCAGAGAAATTTCAAAGTTTAGAAAAAACTGGGTTGAGGCTTCCTGACTGCTCTCACGCAAACGGTGGCTGTCTGTACACACCTCTTTGGGGTACTCCTGAGTTGTGCGCATGCTCAGTCATTCGGACTGTCGTTAACGCACCGCAGTTTGGCTCGGCAATTTGGTCAAAGTGTGGTCCAAACGTCGGCAAATTTGGAGGTCGAAAAATGTTCCGACGAACTTCAAATTTTGCATGCCCTAAACTCTCTATATTGCGCACTTGTCATAAAAAATTGACAGACTTTCGCCAGGAAATGGCAGAGAAATTTCAAAGTTTAGAAAAAACTGGGTTGAGGCTTCCTGACTGCTCTCACGCAAACCGTGGCTGTCTGTACACACCTCTTTGGGGTACTCCTGAGTTGTGCGCATGCTCAGTCATTCGGACTGTCGTTAACGCACCGCAGTTTGGCTCGGCAATTTGGTCAAAGTGTGGTCCAAACGTCGGCGAATTTGGAGGTCGAAAAATGTTCCGACGAACTTCAAATTTTGCATGTCCCTAAACTCTCTATATTGCGCACTTGTCATAAAAAATTGACAGACTTTCGCCGGGAAATGGCAGAGAAATTTCAAAGTTAGAAAAAACTGGGTTGAGGCTTCCTGACTGCTCTCACGCAAACCGTGGCTGTCTGTACACACCTCTTTGGGGTACTCCTGAGTTGTGCGCATGCTCAGTCATTCGGACTGTCGTTAACGCACCGCAGTTTGGCTCGGCAATTTGGTCAAAGTGTGGTCCAAACGTCGGCGAATTTGGAGGTCGAAAAATGTTCAGACGACTTCAAATTTTGCATGCCCTAAACTCTCTATATTGCGCACTTGTCATAAAAAATTGACAGACTTTCGCCGGGAAATGGCAGAGAAATTTCAAAGTTTAGAAAAAACTGGGTTGAGGCTTCCTGACTGCTCTCACGCAAACGGTGGCTGTCTGTACACACCTCTTTGGGGTACTCCTGAGTTGTGCGCATGCTCAGTCATTCGGACTGTCGTTAACGCACCGCAGTTTGGCTCGGCAATTTGTTCAAAGTGTGGTCCAAACGTCGGCAAATTTGGAGGTCGAAAAATGTTCCGACGAACTTCAAATTTTGCATGCCCTAAACTCTCTATATTGCGCACTTGTCATAAAAAATTGACAGACTTTCGCCGGGAAATGGCAGAGAAATTTCAAAGTTTAGAAAAAACTGGGTTGAGGCTTCCTGACTGCTCTCACGCAAACCGTGGCGGTCTGTACACACCTCTTTGGGGTACTCCTGAGTTGTGCGCATGCTCAGTCATTCGGACTGTCGTTAACGCACCGCAGTTTGGCTCGGCAATTTGGTCAAAGTGTGGTCCAAACGTCGGCAAATTTGGAGGTCGAAAAAATGTTCCGACGAACTTCAAATTTTGCATGCCCTAAACTCTCTATATTGCGCACTTGTCATAAAAAATTGACAGACTTTCGCCGGGAAATGGCAGAGAAATTTCAAAGTTTAGAAAAAACTGGGTTGAGGCTTCCTGACTGCTCTCACGCAAACCGTGGCTGTCTGTACACACCTCTTTGGGGTACTCCTGAGTTGTGCGCATGCTCAGTCATTCGGACTGTCGTTAACGCACCGCAGTTTGGCTCGGCAATTTGGTCAAAGTGTGGTCCAAACGTCGGCGAATTTGGAGGTCGAAAAATGTTCCGACGAACTTCAAATTTTGCATGTCCTAAACTCTCTATATTGCGCACTTGTCATAAAAAATTGACAGACTGTCGCCGGGAAATGGCAGAGAAATTTCAAAGTTTAGAAAAAACTGGGTTGAGGCTTCCTGACTGCTCTCACGCAAACGGTGGCTGTCTGTACACACCTCTTTGGGGTACTCCTGAGTTGTGCGCATGCTCAGTCATTCGGACTGTCGTTAACGCACCGCAGTTTGGCTCGGCAATTTGGTCAAAGTGTGGTCCAAACGTCGGCAAATTTGGAGGTCGAAAAATGTTCCGACGAACTTCAAATTTTGCATGCCCTAAACTCTCTATATTGCGCACTTGTCATAAAAAATTGACAGACTTTCGCCAGGAAATGGCAGAGAAATTTCAAAGTTTAGAAAAAACTGGGTTGAGGCTTCCTGACTGCTCTCACGCAAACCGTGGCTGTCTGTACACACCTCTTTGGGGTACTCCTGAGTTGTGCGCATGCTCAGTCATTCGGACTGTCGTTAACGCACCGCAGTTTGGCTCGGCAATTTGGTCAAAGTGTGGTCCAAACGTCGGCGAATTTGGAGGTCGAAAAATGTTCCGACGAACTTCAAATTTTGCATGCCCTAAACTCTCTATATTGCGCACTTGTCATTAAAAATTGACAGACTCTCGCCGGGAAATGGCAGAGAAATTTCAAAGTTTAGAAAAAACTGGGTTGAGGCTTCCTGACTGCTCTCACGCAAACGGTGGCTGTCTGTACACACCTCTTTGGGGTACTCCTGAGTTGTGCGCATGCTCAGTCATTCGGACTGTCGTTAACGCACCGCAGTTTGGCTCGGCAATTTGGTCAAAGTGTGGTCCAAACGTCGGCAAATTTGGAGGTCGAAAAATGTTCCGACGAACTTCAAATTTGCATGCCCTAAACTCTCTATATTGCGCACTTGTCATAAAAAAATTGACAGACTTTCGCCGGGAAATGGCAGAGAAATTTCAAAGTTTAGAAAAAACTGGGTTGAGGCTTCCTGACTGCTCTCACGCAAACCGTGGCTGTCTGTACACACCTCTTTGGGGTACTCCTGAGTTGTGCGCATGCTCAGTCATTCGGACTGTCGTTAACGCACCGCAGTTTGGCTCGGCAATTTGGTCAAAGTGTGGTCCAAACGTCGGCGAATTTGGAGGTCGAAAAATGTTCAGACGAACTTCAAATTTTGCATGCCCTAAACTCTCTATATTGCGCACTTGTCATAAAAAATTGACAGACTTTCGCCGGGAAATGGCAGAGAAATTTCAAAGTTTAGAAAAAACTGGGTTGAGGCTTCCTGACTGCTCTCACGCAAACGGTGGCTGTCTGTACACACCTCTTTGGGGTACTCCTGAGTTGTGCGCATGCTCAGTCATTCGGACTGTCGTTAACGCACCGCAGTTTGGCTCGGCAATTTGTTCAAAGTGTGGTCCAAACGTCGGCAAATTTGGAGGTCGAAAAATGTTCCGACGAACTTCAAATTTTGCATGCCCTAAACTCTCTATATTGCGCACTTGTCATAAAAAATTGACAGACTTTCGCCGGGAAATGGCAGAGAAATTTCAAAGTTTAGAAAAAACTGGGTTGAGGCTTCCTGACTGCTCTCACGCAAACCGTGGCGGTCTGTACACACCTCTTTGGGGTACTCCTGAGTTGTGCGCATGCTCAGTCATTCGGACTGTCGTTAACGCACCGCAGTTTGGCTCGGCAATTTGGTCAAAGTGTGGTCCAAACGTCGGCAAATTTGGAGGTCGAAAAATGTTCCGACGAACTTCAAATTTTGCATGCCCTAAACTCTCTATATTGCGCACTTGTCATAAAAAATTGACAGACTTTCGCCGGGAAATGGCAGAGAAATTTCAAAGTTTAGAAAAAACTGGGTTGAGGCTTCCTGACTGCTCTCACGCAAACCGTGGCTGTCTGTACACACCTCTTTGGTGTACTCCTGAGTTGTGCGCATGCTCAGTCATTCGGACTGTCGTTAACGCACCGCAGTTTGGCTCGGCAATTTGGTCAAAGTGTGGTCCAAACGTCGGCAAATTTGGAGGTCGAAAATGTTCCGACGAACTTCAAATTTTGCATGCCCTAAACTCTCTATATTGCGCACTTGTCATAAAAAATTGACAGACTTTCGCCGGGAAATGGCAGAGAAATTTCAAAGTTTAGAAAAAACTGGGTTGAGGCTTCCTGACTGCTCTCACGCAAACCGTGGCTGTCTGTACACACCTCTTTGGGGTACTCCTGAGTTGTGCGCATGCTCAGTCATTCGGACTGTCGTTAACGCACCGCAGTTTGGCTCGGCAATTTGGTCAAAGTGTGGTCCAAACGTCGGCAAATTTGGAGGTCGAAAAATGTTCCGACGAACTTCAAATTTTGCATGCCCTAAACTCTCTATATTGCGCACTTGTCATAAAAAATTGACAGACTTTCGCCGGGAAATGGCAGAGAAATTTCAAAGTTTAGAAAAAAACTGGGTTGAGGCTTCCTGACTGCTCTCACGCAAACCGTGGCTGTCTGTACACACCTCTTTGGGGTACTCCTGAGTTGTGCGCATGCTCAGTCATTCGGACTGTCGTTAACGCACCGCAGTTTGGCTCGGCAATTTGGTCAAAGTGTGGTCCAAACGTCGGCGAATTTGGAGGTCGAAAAATGTTCCGACGAACTTCAAATTTTGCATGTCCTAAACTCTCTATATTGCGCACTTGTCATAAAAAATTGACAGACTGTCGCCGGGAAATGGCAGAGAAATTTCAAAGTTTAGAAAAAACTGGGTTGAGGCTTCCTGACTGCTCTCACGCAAACGGTGGCTGTCTGTACACACCTCTTTGGGGTACTCCTGAGTTGTGCGCATGCTCAGTCATTCGGACTGTCGTTAACGCACCGCAGTTTGGCTTCGGCAATTTGGTCAAAGTGTGGTCCAAACGTCGGCAAATTTGGAGGTCGAAAAATGTTCCGACGAACTTCAAATTTTGCATGCCCTAAACTCTCTATATTGCGCACTTGTCATAAAAAATTGACAGACTTTCGCCAGGAAATGGCAGAGAAATTTCAAAGTTTAGAAAAAAACTGGGTTGAGGCTTCCTGACTGCTCTCACGCAAACCGTGGCTGTCTGTACACACCTCTTTGGGGTACTCCTGAGTTGTGCGCATGCTCAGTCATTCGGACTGTCGTTAACGCACCGCAGTTTGGCTCGGCAATTTGGTCAAAGTGTGGTCCAAACGTCGGCGAATTTGGAGGTCGAAAAATGTTCCGACGAACTTCAAATTTTGCATGCCCTAAACTCTCTATATTGCGCACTTGTCATTAAAAATTGACAGACTCTCGCCGGGAAATGGCAGAGAAATTTCAAAGTTTAGAAAAACTGGGTTGAGGCTTCCTGACTGCTCTCACGCAAACGGTGGCTGTCTGTACACACCTCTTTGGGGTACTCCTGAGTTGTGCGCATGCTCAGTCATTCGGACTGTCGTTAACGCACCGCAGTTTGGCTCGGCAATTTGGTCAAAGTGTGGTCCAAACGTCGGCAAATTTGGAGGTCGAAAAATGTTCCGACGAACTTCAAATTTTGCATGCCCTAAACTCTCTATATTGCGCACTTGTCATAAAAAATTGACAGACTTTCGCCGGGAAATGGCAGAGAAATTTCAAAGTTTAGAAAAAAACTGGGTTGAGGCTTCCTGACTGCTCTCACGCAAACCGTGGCTGTCTGTACACACCTCTTTGGGGTACTCCTGAGTTGTGCGCATGCTCAGTCATTCGGACTGTCGTTAACGCACCGCAGTTTGGCTCGGCAATTTGGTCAAAGTGTGGTCCAAACGTCGGCGAATTTGGAGGTCGAAAAATGTTCAGACGAACTTCAAATTTTGCATGCCCTAAACTCTCTATATTGCGCACTTGTCATAAAAAATTGACAGACTTTCGCCGGGAAATGGCAGAGAAATTTCAAAGTTTAGAAAAAACTGGGTTGAGGCTTCCTGACTGCTCTCACGCAAACGGTGGCTGTCTGTACACACCTCTTTGGGGTACTCCTGAGTTGTGCGCATGCTCAGTCATTCGGACTGTCGTTAACGCACCGCAGTTTGGCTCGGCAATTTGTTCAAAGTGTGGTCCAAACGTCGGCAAATTTGGAGGTCGAAAAATGTTCCGACGAACTTCAAATTTTGCATGCCCTAAACTCTCTATATTGCGCACTTGTCATAAAAAATTGACAGACTTTCGCCGGGAAATGGCAGAGAAATTTCAAAGTTTAGAAAAAACTGGGTTGAGGCTTCCTGACTGCTCTCACGCAAACCGTGGCGGTCTGTACACACCTCTTTGGGGTACTCCTGAGTTGTGCGCATGCTCAGTCATTCGGACTGTCGTTAACGCACCGCAGTTTGGCTCGGCAATTTGGTCAAAGTGTGGTCCAAACGTCGGCAAATTTGGAGGTCGAAAAATGTTCCGACGAACTTCAAATTTTGCATGCCCTAAACTCTCTATATTGCGCACTTGTCATAAAAAATTGACAGACTTTCGCCGGGAAATGGCAGAGAAATTTCAAAGTTTAGAAAAAACTGGGTTGAGGCTTCCTGACTGCTCTCACGCAAACCGTGGCTGTCTGTACACACCTCTTTGGGGTACTCCTGAGTTGTGCGCATGCTCAGTCATTCGGACTGTCGTTAACGCACCGCAGTTTGGCTCGGCAATTTGGTCAAAGTGTGGTCCAAACGTCGGCGAATTTGGAGGTCGAAAAATGTTCCGACGAACTTCAAATTTTGCATGTCCTAAACTCTCTATATTGCGCACTTGTCATAAAAAATTGACAGACTGTCGCCGGGAAATGGCAGAGAAATTTCAAAGTTTAGAAAAAAACTGGGTTGAGGCTTCCTGACTGCTCTCACGCAAACGGTGGCTGTCTGTACACACCTCTTTGGGGTACTCCTGAGTTGTGCGCATGCTCAGTCATTCGGACTGTCGTTAACGCACCGCAGTTTGGCTCGGCAATTTGGTCAAAGTGTGGTCCAAACGTCGGCAAATTTGGAGGTCGAAAAATGTTCCGACGAACTTCAAATTTTGCATGCCCTAAACTCTCTATATTGCGCACTTGTCATAAAAAATTGACAGACTTTCGCCAGGAAATGGCAGAGAAATTTCAAAGTTTAGAAAAAACTGGGTTGAGGCTTCCTGACTGCTCTCACGCAAACCGTGGCTGTCTGTACACACCTCTTTGGGGTACTCCTGAGTTGTGCGCATGCTCAGTCATTCGGACTGTCGTTAACGCACCGCAGTTTGGCTCGGCAATTTGGTCAAAGTGTGGTCCAAACGTCGGCGAATTTGGAGGTCGAAAAATGTTCCGACGAACTTCAAATTTTGCATGCCCTAAACTCTCTATATTGCGCACTTGTCATTAAAAATTGACAGACTCTCGCCGGGAAATGGCAGAGAAATTTCAAAGTTTAGAAAAAACTGGGTTGAGGCTTCCTGACTGCTCTCACGCAAACGGTGGCTGTCTGTACACACCTCTTTGGGGTACTCCTGAGTTGTGCGCATGCTCAGTCATTCGGACTGTCGTTAACGCACCGCAGTTTGGCTCGGCAATTTGGTCAAAGTGTGGTCCAAACGTCGGCAAATTTGGAGGTCGAAAAATGTTCCGACGAACTTCAAATTTTGCATGCCCTAAACTCTCTATATTGCGCACTTGTCATAAAAAAATTGACAGACTTTCGCCGGGAAATGGCAGAGAAATTTCAAAGTTTAGAAAAAACTGGGTTGAGGCTTCCTGACTGCTCTCACGCAAACCGTGGCTGTCTGTACACACCTCTTTGGGGTACTCCTGAGTTGTGCGCATGCTCAGTCATTCGGACTGTCGTTAACGCACCGCAGTTTGGCTCGGCAATTTGGTCAAAGTGTGGTCCAAACGTCGGCGAATTTGGAGGTCGAAAAATGTTCAGACGAACTTCAAATTTTGCATGCCCTAAACTCTCTATATTGCGCACTTGTCATAAAAAATTGACAGACTTTCGCCGGGAAATGGCAGAGAAATTTCAAAGTTTAGAAAAAACTGGGTTGAGGCTTCCTGACTGCTCTCACGCAAACGGTGGCTGTCTGTACACACCTCTTTGGGGTACTCCTGAGTTGTGCGCATGCTCAGTCATTCGGACTGTCGTTAACGCACCGCAGTTTGGCTCGGCAATTTGTTCAAAGTGTGGTCCAAACGTCGGCAAATTTGGAGGTCGAAAAATGTTCCGACGAACTTCAAATTTTGCATGCCCTAAACTCTCTATATTGCGCACTTGTCATAAAAAATTGACAGACTTTCGCCGGGAAATGGCAGAGAAATTTCAAAGTTTAGAAAAAACTGGGTTGAGGCTTCCTGACTGCTCTCACGCAAACCGTGGCGGTCTGTACACACCTCTTTGGGGTACTCCTGAGTTGTGCGCATGCTCAGTCATTCGGACTGTCGTTAACGCACCGCAGTTTGGCTCGGCAATTTGGTCAAAGTGTGGTCCAAACGTCGGCGAATTTGGAGGTCGAAAAATGTTCCGACGAACTTCAAATTTTGCATGCCCTAAACTCTCTATATTGCGCACTTGTCATTAAAAATTGACAGACTTTCGCCGGGAAATGGCAGAGAAATTTCAAAGTTTAGAAAAAACTGGGTTGAGGCTTCCTGACTGCTCTCACGCAAACGGTGGCTGTCTGTACACACCTCTTTGGGGTACTCCTGAGTTGTGCGCATGCTCAGTCATTCGGACTGTCGTTAACGCACCGCAGTTTGGCTCGGCAATTTGGTCAAAGTGTGGTCCAAACGTCGGCAAATTTGGAGGTCGAAAAATGTTCCGACGAACTTCAAATTTTGCATGCCCTAAACTCTCTATATTGCGCACTTGTCATAAAAAATTGACAGACTTTCGCCGGGAAATGGCAGAGAAATTTCAAAGTTTAGAAAAAACTGGGTTGAGGCTTCCTGACTGCTCTCGCGCAAACCGTGGCTGTCTGTACCCACCTCTTTGGGGTACTCCTGAGTTGTGCGCATGCTCAGTCATTCGGACTGTCGTTAACGCACCGCAGTTTGGCTCGGCAATTTGGTCAAAGTGTGGTCCAAACGTCGGCAAATTTGGAGGTCGAAAAATGTTCCGACGAACTTCAAATTTTGCATGCCCTAAACTCTCTATATTGCGCACTTGTCATAAAAAATTGACAGACTTTCGCCGGGAAATGGCAGAGAAATTTCAAAGTTTAGAAAAAACTGGGTTGAGGCTTCCTGACTGCTCTCACGCAAACCGTGGCTGTCTGTACACACCTCTTTGGGGTACTCCTGAGTTGTGCGCATGCTCAGTCATTCGGACTGTCGTTAACGCACCGCAGTTTGGCTCGGCAATTTGGTCAAAGTGTGGTCCAAACGTCGGCAAATTTGGAGGTCGAAAAATGTTCCGACGAACTTCAAATTTTGCATGCCCTAAACTCTCTATATTGCGCACTTGTCATAAAAAAATTGACAGACTTTCGCCGGGAAATGGCAGAGAAATTTCAAAGTTTAGAAAAAACTGGGTTGAGGCTTCCTGACTGCTCTCACGCAAACCGTGGCTGTCTGTACACACCTCTTTGGGGTACTCCTGAGTTGTGCGCATGCTCAGTCATTCGGACTGTCGTTAACGCACCGCAGTTTGGCTCGGCAATTTGGTCAAAGTGTGGTCCAAACGTCGGCAAATTTGGAGGTCGAAAAATGTTCCGACGAACTTCAAATTTTGCATGCCCTAAACTCTCTATATTGCGCACTTGTCATAAAAAATTGACAGACTTTCGCCGGGAAATGGCAGAGAAATTTCAAAGTTTAGAAAAAACTGGGTTGAGGCTTCCTGACTGCTCTCACGCAAACCGTGGCTGTCTGTACACACCTCTTTGGGGTACTCCTGAGTTGTGCGCATGCTCAGTCATTCGGACTGTCGTTAACGCACCGCAGTTTGGCTCGGCAATTTGGTCAAAGTGTGGTCCAAACGTCTGCAAATTTGGAGGTCGAAAAATGTTCCGACGAACTTCAAATTTTGCATGCCCTAAACTCTCTATATTGCGCACTTGTCATAAAAAAATTGACAGACTTTCGCCGGGAAATGGCAGAGAAATTTCAAAGTTTAGAAAAAACTGGGTTGAGGCTTCCTGACTGCTCTCACGCAAACCGTGGCTGTCTGTACACACCTCTTTGGGGTACTCCTGAGTTGTGCGCATGCTCAGTCATTCGGACTGTCGTTAACGCACCGCAGTTTGGCTCGGCAATTTGGTCAAAGTGTGGTCCAAACGTCGGCAAATTTGGAGGTCGAAAAATGTTCCGACGAACTTCAAATTTTGCATGCCCTAAACTCTCTATATTGCGCACTTGTCATAAAAAAATTGACAGACTTTCGCCGGGAAATGGCAGAGAAATTTCAAAGTTTAGAAAAAACTGGGTTGAGGCTTCCTGACTGCTCTCACGCAAACCGTGGCTGTCTGTACACACCTCTTTGGGGTACTCCTGAGTTGTGCGCATGCTCAGTCATTCGGACTGTCGTTAACGCACCGCAGTTTGGCTCGGCAATTTGGTCAAAGTGTGGTCCAAACGTCGGCAAATTTGGAGGTCGAAAAATGTTCCGACGAACTTCAAATTTTGCATGCCCTAAACTCTCTATATTGCGCACTTGTCATAAAAAATTGACAGACTTTCGCCGGGAAATGGCAGAGAAATTTCAAAGTTTAGAAAAAACTGGGTTGAGGCTTCCTGACTGCTCTCACGCAAACCGTGGCTGTCTGTACACACCTCTTTGGGGTACTCCTGAGTTGTGCGCATGCTCAGTCATTCGGACTGTCGTTAACGCACCGCAGTTTGGCTCGGCAATTTGGTCAAAGTGTGGTCCAAACGTCGGCAAATTTGGAGGTCGAAAAATGTTCCGACGAACTTCAAATTTTGCATGCCCTAAACTCTCTATATTGCGCACTTGTCATAAAAAAATTGACAGACTTTCGCCGGGAAATGGCAGAGAAATTTCAAAGTTTAGAAAAAACTGGGTTGAGGCTTCCTGACTGCTCTCACGCAAACCGTGGCTGTCTGTACACACCTCTTTGGGGTACTCCTGAGTTGTGCGCATGCTCAGTCATTCGGACTGTCGTTAACGCACCGCAGTTTGGCTCGGCAATTTGGTCTAAGTGTGGTCCAAACGTCGGCAAATTTGGAGGTCGAAAAATGTTCCGACGAACTTCAAATTTTGCATGCCCTAAACTCTCTATATTGCGCACTTGTCATAAAAAATTGACAGACTTTCGCCTGGAAATGGCAGAGAAATTTCAAAGTTTAAAAAAAAAACTGGGTTGAGGCTTCCTGACTGCTCTCATGCAAACCGTGGCTGTCTGTACACACCTCTTTGGGGTACTCCTGAGTTGTGCGCATGCTCAGTCATTCGGACTATGTCGTTTACGCACCGCAGTTTGGCTCGGCAATTTGGTCAAAGTGTGGTCCAAACGTCGGCAAATTTGGAGGTCGAAAAATGTTCCGACGAACTTCAAATTTTGCATGCCCTAAACTCTCTATATTGCGCACTTGTCATAAAAAATTGACAGACTTTCGCCGGGAAATGGCAGAGAAATTTCAAAGTTTAGAAAAAAACTGGGTTGAGGCTTCCTGACTGCTCTCACGCAAACCGTGGCTGTCTGTACACACCTCTTTGGGGTACTCCTGAGTTGTGCGCATGCTCAGTCATTCGGAGTGTCGTTAACGCACCGCAGTTTGGCTCGGCAATTTGGTCAAAGTGTGGTCCAAACGTCGGCAATTTGGAGGTCGAAAAATGTTCCGACGAACTTCACATTTTGCATGCCCTAAACTCTCTATATTGCGCACTTGTCATAAAAAATTGACAGACTTTCGCCGGGAAATGGCAGAGAAATTTCAAAGTTTAGAAAAAAACTGGGTTGAGGCTTCCTGACTGCTCTCACGCAAACCGTGGCTGTCTGTACACACCTCTTTGGGGTACTCCTGAGTTGTGCGCATGCTCAGTCATTCGGACTGTCGTTAACGCACCGCAGTTTGGCTCGGCAATTTGGTCAAAGTGTGGTCCAAACGTCGGCGAATTTGGAGGTCGAAAAATGTTCAGACGAACTTCAAATTTTGCATGCCCTAAACTCTCTATATTGCGCACTTGTCATAAAAAATTGACAGACTTTCGCCGGGAAATGGCAGAGAAATTTCAAAGTTTAGAAAAAACTGGGTTGAGGCTTCCTGACTGCTCTCACGCAAACGGTGGCTGTCTGTACACACCTCTTTGGGGTACTCCTGAGTTGTGCGCATGCTCAGTCATTCGGACTGTCGTTAACGCACCGCAGTTTGGCTCGGCAATTTGGTCAAAGTGTGGTCCAAACGTCGGCGAATTTGGAGGTCGAAAAATGTTCCGACGAACTTCAAATTTTGCATGCCCTAAACTCTCTATATTGCGCACTTGTCCTAAAAAATTGACAGACTTTCGCCAGGAAATGGCAGAGAAATTTCAAAGTTTAGAAAAAACTGGGTTGAGGCTTCCTGACTGCTCTCACGCAAACCGTGGCTGTCTGTACACACCTCTTTGGGGTACTCCTGAGTTGTGCGCATGCTCAGTCATTCGGACTGTCGTTAACGCACCGCAGTTTGGCTCGGCAATTTGGTCAAAGTGTGGTCCAAACGTCGGCAAATTTGGAGGTCGAAAAATGTTCCGACGAACTTCAAATTTTGCATGCCCTAAACTCTCTATATTGCGCACTTGTCATAAAAAATTGACAGACTTTCGCCGGGAAATGGCAGAGAAATTTCAAAGTTTAGAAAAAACTGGGTTGAGGCTTCCTGACTGCTCTCACGCAAACCGTGGCTGTCTGTACACACCTCTTTGGGAGTCAGGAGTACACCAAAGAGGTGTGTACAGACAGCCACGGTTTGCGTGAGCAGTCAGGAAGCCCCAACCCCTTTTTCCCTAAACTTTGAAATTTCTCTGCCATTTCCCGGCGAAAGTCTGTCAATTTTTTAGGACAAGTGCGCAATATAGAGTGTTTGGAGCATGCAAAATTTGAAGTTCGTCGGATAATTTGTCGACCTCCAAATTTGCCGACGTTTGGACCACACTTTGACCGAATTGCCGTGCCAAACTGGGGTGCGTCAACGACAGTCCGAAGGACTGAGCATGCGCACGAGTCAGGAGTACACCAAAGAGGTGTGTACAGACAGCCACGGTTTGGGTGAGCAGTCAGGAAGCCCCAACCCCTTTTTCCCTAAACTTTGAAATTTCTCTGCCATTTCCCGGCGAAAGTCTGTCAATTTTTTAGGACAAGTGCGCAATATAGAGTATTTGGAGCATGCAAAATTTGAAGTTCGTCGGATAATTTTTCGACCTCAAAATTTGCCGACGTTTGGACCACACTTTGACCGAATTGCCGTGCCAAACTGGGGTGCGTCAACGACAGTCCGAAGGACTGAGCATGCGCACGAGTCAGGAGTACACCAAAGAGGTGTGTACAGACAGCCACGGTTTGCGTGAGCAGTCAGGAAGCCCCAACCCCTTTTTCCCTAAACTTTGAAATTTCTCTGCCATTTCCCGGCGAAAGTCTGTCAATATTTTAGGACAAGTGCGCAATATAGAGTGTTTGGAGCATGCAAAATTTGAAGTTCGTCGGATAATTTTTCGACCTCCAAATTTGCCGACGTTTGGACCACACTTTGACCGAATTGCCGTGCCAAACTGGGGTGCGTCAACGACAGTCCGAAGGACTGAGCATGCGCACGAGTCAGGAGTACACCAAAGAGGTGTGTACAGACAGCCACGGTTTGCGTGAGCAGTCAGGAAGCCCCAACCCCTTTTTCCCTAAACTTTGAAATTTCTCTGCCATTTCCCGGCGAAAGTCTGTCAATTTTTTAGGACAAGTGCGCAATATAGAGTGTTTGGAGCATGCAAAATTTGAAGTTCGTCGGATAATTTGTCGACCTCCAAATTTGCCGACGTTTGGACCACACTTTGACCGAATTGCCGTGCCAAACTGGGGTGCGTCAACGACAGTCCGAAGGACTGAGCATGCGCACGAGTCAGGAGTACACCAAAGAGGTGTGTACAGACAGCCACGGTTTGCGTGAGCAGTCAGGAAGCCCCAACCCCTTTTTCCTAAACTTTGAAATTTCTCTGCCATTTCCCGGCGAAAGTCTGTCAATTTTTTAGGACAAGTGCGCAATATAGAGTATTTGGAGCATGCAAAATTTGAAGTTCGTCGGATAATTTTTCGACCTCAAAATTTGCCGACGTTTGGACCACACTTTGACCGAATTGCCGTGCCAAACTGGGGTGCGTCAACGACAGTCCGAAGGACTGAGCATGCGCACGAGTCAGGAGTACACCAAAGAGGTGTGTACAGACAGCCACGGTTTGCGTGAGCAGTCAGGAAGCCCCAACCCCTTTTTCCCTAAACTTTGAAATTTCTCTGCCATTTCCCGGCGAAAGTCTGTCAATATTTTAGGACAAGTGCGCAATATAGAGTGTTTGGAGCATGCAAAATTTGAAGTTCGTCGGATAATTTTTCGACCTCCAAATTTGCCGACGTTTGGACCACACTTTGACCGAATTGCCGTGCCAAACTGGGGTGCGTCAACGACAGTCCGAAGGACTGAGCATGCGCACGAGTCAGGAGTACACCAAAGAGGTGTGTACAGACAGCCACGGTTTGCGTGAGCAGTCAGGAAGCCCCAACCCCTTTTTCCCTAAACTTTGAAATTTCTCTGCCATTTCCCGGCGAAAGTCTGTCAATTTTTTAGGACAAGTGCGCAATATAGAGTGTTTGGAGCATGCAAAATTTGAAGTTCGTCGGATAATTTTTCGACCTCCAAATTTGCCGACGTTTGGACCACACTTTGACCGAATTGCCGTGCCAAACTGGGGTGCGTCAACGACAGTCTGAAGGACTGAGCATGCGCACGAGTCAAGAGTACACCAAAGAGGTGTGTACAGACAGCCACGGTTTGCGTGAGCAGTCAGGAAGCCCCAACCCCTTTTTCCCTAAACTTTGAAATTTCTCTGCCATTTCCCGGCGAAAGTCTGTCAATTTTTTAGAACAAGTGCGCAATATAGAGTGTTTGGAGCATGCAAAATTTGAAGTTCGTCGGATAAATTTTCGACCTCCAAATTTGCCGACGTTTGGACCACACTTTGACCGAATTGCCGTGCCAAACTGGGGTGCGCCAACGACAGTCCGAAGGACTGAGCATGCGCACGAGTCAGGAGTACATCAAAGAGGTGTGTACAGACGGCCACGGTTTGCGTGAGCAGTCAGAAAGCCCCAACCCCTTTTTCCCTAAACTTTGAAATTTCTCTGCCATTTCCCGGCGAAAGTCTGTCAATTTTTGAGGACAAGTGCGCAATATAGAGTGTTTGGAGCATGCAAAATTTGAAGTTCGTTGGATAATTTTTCGACCTCCAAATTTGCCGACGTTTGGACCACACTTTGACCGAATTGCCGTGCCAAACTGGGGTGCGTCAACGACAGTCCGAAGGACTGAGCATGCGCACGAGTCAGGAGTACACCAAAGAGGTGTGTACAGACAGCCACGGTTTGCGTGAGCAGTCAGGAAGCCCCAACCCCTTTTTCCCTAAACTTTGAAATTTCTCTGCCATTTCCCGGCGAAAGTCTGTCAATTTTTTAGGACAAGTGCGCAATATAGAGTGTTTGGAGCATGCAAAATTTGAAGTTCGTCGGATAATTTGTCGACCTCCAAATTTGCCGACGTTTGGACCACACTTTGACCGAATTGCCGTGCCAAACTGGGGTGCGTCAACGACAGTCCGAAGGACTGAGCATGCGCACGAGTCAGGAGTACACCAAAGAGGTGTGTACAGACAGCCACGGTTTGCGTGAGCAGTCAGGAAGCCCCAACCCCTTTTTCCCTAAACTTTGAAATTTCTCTGCCATTTCCCGGCGAAAGTCTGTCAATTTTTTAGGACAAGTGCGCAATATAGAGTATTTGGAGCATGCAAAATTTGAAGTTCGTCGGATAATTTTTCGACCTCAAAATTTGCCGACGTTTGGACCACACTTTGACCGAATTGCCGTGCCAAACTGGGGTGCGTCAACGACAGTCCGAAGGACTGAGCATGCGCACGAGTCAGGAGTACACCAAAGAGGTGTGTACAGACAGCCACGGTTTGCGTGAGCAGTCAGGAAGCCCCAACCCCTTTTTCCCTAAACTTTGAAATTTCTCTGCCATTTCCCGGCGAAAGTCTGTCAATATTTTAGGACAAGTGCGCAATATAGAGTGTTTGGAGCATGCAAAATTTGAAGTTCGTCGGATAATTTTTCGACCTCCAAATTTGCCGACGTTTGGACCACACTTTGACCGAATTGCCGTGCCAAACTGGGGTGCGTCAACGACAGTCCGAAGGACTGAGCATGCGCACGAGTCAGGAGTACATCAAAGAGGTGTGTACAGACAGCCACGGTTTGCGTGAGCAGTCAGGAAGCCCCAACCCCTTTTTCCCTAAACTTTGAAATTTCTCTGCCATTTCCCGGCGAAAGTCTGTCAATTTTTGAGGACAAGTGCGCAATATAGAGTGTTTGGAGCATGCAAAATTTGAAGTTCGTCGGATAATTTTTCGACCTCCAAATTTGCCGACGTTTGGACCACACTTTGACCGAATTGCCGTGCCAAACTGGGGTGCGTCAACGACGGTCTGAAGGACTGAGCATGCGCACGAGTCAAGAGTACACCAAAGAGGTGTGTACAGACAGCCACGGTTTGCGTGAGCAGTCAGGAAGCCCCAACCCCTTTTTCCCTAAACTTTGAAATTTCTCTGCCATTTCCCGGCGAAAGTCTGTCAATTTTTTAGAACAAGTGCGCAATATAGAGTGTTTGGAGCATGCAAAATTTGAAGTTCGTCGGATAAATTTTCGACCTCCAAATTTGCCGACGTTTGGACCACACTTTGACCGAATTGCCGTGCCAAACTGGGGTGCGTCAACGACAGTCCGAAGGACTGAGCATGCGCACGAGTCAGGAGTACACCAAAGAGGTGTGTACAGACAGCCACGGTTTGCGTGAGCAGTCAGGAAGCCCCAACCCCTTTTTCCCTAAACTTTGAAATTTCTCTGCCATTTCCCGGCGAAAGTCTGTCAATTTTTTAGGACAAGTGCGCAATATAGAGTGTTTGGAGCATGCAAAATTTGAAGTTCGTCGGATAATTTGTCGACCTCCAAATTTGCCGACGTTTGGACCACACTTTGACCGAATTGCCGTGCCAAACTGGGGTGCGTCAACGACAGTCCGAAGGACTGAGCATGCGCACGAGTCAGGAGTACACCAAAGAGGTGTGTACAGACAGCCACGGTTTGCGTGAGCAGTCAGGAAGCCCCAACCCCTTTTTCCCTAAACTTTGAAATTTCTCTGCCATTTCCCGGCGAAAGTCTGTCAATTTTTTAGGACAAGTGCGCAATATAGAGTATTTGGAGCATGCAAAATTTGAAGTTCGTCGGATAATTTTTCAACCTCAAAATTTGCCGACGTTTGGACCACACTTTGACCGAATTGCCGTGCCAAACTGGGGTGCGTCAACGACAGTCCGAAGGACTGAGCATGCGCACGAGTCAGGAGTACACCAAAGAGGTGTGTACAGACAGCCACGGTTTGCGTGAGCAGTCAGGAAGCCCCAACCCCTTTTTCCCTAAACTTTGAAATTTCTCTGCCATTTCCCGGCGAAAGTCTGTCAATATTTTAGGACAAGTGCGCAATACAGAGTGTTTGGAGCATGCAAAATTTGAAGTTCGTCGGATAATTTTTCGACCTCCAAATTTGCCGACGTTTGGACCACACTTTGACCGAATTGCCGTGCCAAACTGGGGTGCGTCAACGACAGTCCGAAGGACTGAGCATGCGCACGAGTCAGGAGTACATCAAAGAGGTGTGTACAGACAGCCACGGTTTGCGTGAGCAGTCAGGAAGCCCCAACCCCTTTTTCCCTAAACTTTGAAATTTCTCTGCCATTTCCCGGCGAAAGTCTGTCAATTTTTGAGGACAAGTGCGCAATATAGAGTGTTTGGAGCATGCAAAATTTGAAGTTCGTCGGATAATTTTTCGACCTCCAAATTTGCCGACGTTTGGACCACACTTTGACCGAATTGCCGTGCCAAACTGGGGTGCGTCAACGACGGTCTGAAGGGACTGAGCATGCGCACGAGTCAAGAGTACACCAAAGAGGTGTGTACAGACAGCCACGGTTTGCGTGAGCAGTCAGGAAGCCCCAACCCCTTTTTCCCTAAACTTTGAAATTTATCTGCCATTTCCCGGCGAAAGTCTGTCAATTTTTTAGAACAAGTGCGCAATATAGAGTGTTTGGAGCATGCAAAATTTGAAGTTCGTCGGATAAATTTTCGACCTCCAAATTTGCCGACGTTTGGACCACACTTTGACCGAATTGCCGTGCCAAACTGGGGTGCGTCAACGACAGTCTGAAGGACTGAGCATGCGCACGAGTCAAGAGTACACCAAAGAGGTGTGTACAGACAGCCACGGTTTGCGTGAGCAGTCAGGAAGCCCCAACCCCTTTTTCTCTAAACTTTGAAATTTCTCTGCCATTTCCCGGCGAAAGTCTGTCAATTTTTTAGAACAAGTGCGCAATATAGAGTGTTTGGAGCATGCAAAATTTGAAGTTCGTCGGATAATTTTTCGACCTCCAAATTTGCCGACGTTTGGACCACACTTTGACCGAATTGCCGTGCCAAACTGGGGTGCGCCAACGACAGTCCGAAGGACTGAGCATGCGCACGAGTCAGGAGTACATCAAAGAGGTGTGTACAGACAGCCACGGTTTGCGTGAGCAGTCAGAAAGCCCCAACCCCTTTTTCCCTAAACTTTGAAATTTCTCTGCCATTTCCCGGCGAAAGTCTGTCAATTTTTGAGGACAAGTGCGCAATATAGAGTGTTTGGAGCATGCAAAATTTGAAGTTCGTCGGATAATTTTTCGACCTCCAAATTTGCCGACGTTTGGACCACACTTTGACCGAATTGCCGTGCCAAACTGGGGTGCGTCAACGACAGTCCGAAGGACTGAGCATGCGCACGAGTCAGGAGTACACCAAAGAGGTGTGTACAGACAGCCACGGTTTGCGTGAGCAGTCAGGAAGCCCCAACCCCTTTTTCCCTAAACTTTGAAATTTCTCTGCCATTTCCCGGCGAAAGTCTGTCAATTTTTTAGAACAAGTGCGCAATATAGAGTGTTTGGAGCATGCAAAATTTGAAGTTCGTCGGATAATTTTTCGACCTCCAAATTTGCCGACGTTTGGACCACACTTTGACCGAATTGCCGTGCCAAACTGGGGTGCGTCAACGACAGTCCGAAGGACTGAGCATGCGCACGAGTCAGGAGTACACCAAAGAGGTGTGTACAGACAGCCACGGTTTGCGTGAGCAGTCAGGAAGCCCCAACCCCTTTTTCCCTAAACTTTGAAATTTCTCTGCCATTTCCCGGCGAAAGTCTGTCAATATTTTAGGACAAGTGCGCAATATAGAGTGTTTGGAGCATGCAAAATTTGAAGTTCGTCGGATAATTTTTCGACCTCCAAATTTGCCGACGTTTGGACCACACTTTGACCGAATTGCCGTGCCAAACTGGGGTGCGTCAACGACAGTCTGAAGGACTGAGCATGCGCACGAGTCAGGAGTACACCAAAGAGGTGTGTACAGACAGCCACGGTTTGCGTGAGCAGTCAGGAAGCCCCAACCCCTTTTTCCCTAAACTTTGAAATTTCTCTGCCATTTCCCGGCGAAAGTCTGTCAATATTTTAGGACAAGTGCGCAATATAGAGTGTTTGGAGCATGCAAAATTTGAAGTTCGTCGGATAATTTTTCGACCTCCAAATTTGCCGACGTTTGGACCACACTTTGACCGAATTGCCGTGCCAAACTGGGGTGCGTCAACGACAGTCCGAAGGACTGAGCATGCGCACGAGTCAGGAGTACACCAAAGAGGTGTGTACAGACAGCCACGGTTTGCGTGAGCAGTCTGGAAGCCCCAACCCCTTTTTCCCTAAACTTTGAAATTTCTCTGCCATTTCCTGGCGAAAGTCTGTCAATATTTTAGGACAAGTGCGCAATATAGAGTGTTTGGAGCATGCAAAATTTGAAGTTCGTCGGATAATTTTTCGACCTCCAAATTTGCCGACGTTTGGACCACACTTTGACCGAATTGCCGTGCCAAACTGGGGTGCGCCAACGACAGTCCGAAGGACTGAGCATGCGCACGAGTCAGGAGTACACCAAATAGGTGTGTACAGACAGCCACGGTTTGCGTGAGCAGTCAGGAAGCCCCAACCCCTTTTTCCCTAAACTTTGAAATTTCTCTGCCATTTCCCGGCGAAAGTCTGTCAATTTTTTAGGACAAGTGCGCAATATAGAGTGTTTGGAGCATGCAAAATTTGAAGTTCGTCGGATAATTTTTCAACCTCAAAATTTGCCGACGTTTGGACCACACTTTGACCGAATTGCCGTGTCAAACTGGGGTGCGTCAACGACAGTCCGAAGGACTGAGCATGCGCACGAGTCAGGAGTACACCAAAGAGGTGTGTACAGACAGCCACGGTTTGCGTGAGCAGTCAGGAAGCCCCAACCCCTTTTTCCCTAAACTTTGAAATTTCTCTGCCATTTCCCGGCGAAAGTCTGCCAATATTTTAGGACAAGTGCGCAATATAGAGTGTTTGGAGCATGCAAAATTTGAAGTTCGTCGGATAATTGTTCGACCTCCAAATTTGCCGACGTTTGGACCACACTTTGACCGAATTGCCGTGCCAAACTGGCGTGCGTCAACGACAGTCCGAAGGACTGAGCATGCGCACGAGTCAGGAGTACATCAAAGAGGTGTGTACAGACAGCCACGGTTTGCGTGAGCAGTCAGGAAGCCCCAACCCCTTTTTCCCTAAACTTTGAAATTTCTCTGCCATTTCCCGGCGAAAGTCTGTCAATATTTTAGGACAAGTGCGCAATATAGAGTGTTTGGAGCATGCAAAATTTGAAGTTCGTCGGATAATTTTTCGACCTCCAAATTTGCCGACGTTTGGACCACACTTTGACCGAATTGCCGTGCCAAACTGGGGTGCGTCAACGACAGTCCGAAGGACTGAGCATGCGCACGAGTCAGGAGTACATCAAAGAGGTGTGTACAGACAGCCACGGTTTGCGTGAGCAGTCAGGAAGCCCCAACCCCTTTTTCCCTAAACTTTGAAATTTCTCTGCCATTTCCCGGCGAAAGTCTGTCAATTTTTTAGAACAAGTGCGCAATATAGAGTGTTTGGAGCATGCAAAATTTGAAGTTCGTCGGATAATTTTTCGACCTCCAAATTTGCCGACGTTTGGACCACACTTTGACCGAATTGCCGTGCCAAACTGGGGTGCGTCAACGACAGTCCGAAGGACTGAGCATGCGCACGAGTCAGGAGTACACCAAAGAGGTGTGTACAGACAGCCACGGTTTGCGTGAGCAGTCAGGAAGCCCCAACCCCTTTTCCCCTAAACTTTGAAATTTCTCTGCCATTTCCCGGCGAAAGTCTGTCAATTTTTTAGAACAAGTGCGCAATATAGAGTGTTTGGAGCATGCAACATTTGAAGTTCGTCGGATAATTTTTCGACCTCCAAATTTGCCGACGTTTGGACCACACTTTGACCGAATTGCCGTGCCAAACTGGGGTGCGTCAACGACAGTCCGAAGGACTGAGCATGCGCACGAGTCAGGAGTACACCAAAGAGGTGTGTACAGACAGCCACGGTTTGCGTGAGCAGTCAGGAAGCCCCAACCCCTTTTTCCCTAAACTTTGAAATTTCTCTGCCATTTCCCGGCGAAAGTCTGTCAATATTTTAGGACAAGTGCGCAATATAGAGTGTTTGGAGCATGCAAAATTTGAAGTTCGTCGGATAATTTTTCGACCTCCAAATTTGCCGACGTTTGGACCACACTTTGACCGAATTGCCGTGCCAAACTGGGGTGCGTCAACGACAGTCTGAAGGACTGAGCATGCGCACGAGTCAAGAGTACACCAAAGAGGTGTGTACAGACAGCCACGGTTTGCGTGAGCAGTCAGGAAGCCCCAACCCCTTTTTCCCTAAACTTTGAAATTTCTCTGCCATTTCCCGGCGAAAGTCTGTCAATTTTTTAGAACAAGTGCGCAATATAGAGTGTTTGGAGCATGCAAAATTTGAAGTTCGTCGGATAATTTTTCGACCTCCAAATTTGCCGACGTTTGGACCACACTTTGACCGAATTGCCGTGCCAAACTGGGGTGCGCCAACGACAGTCCGAAGGACTGAGCATGCGCACGAGTCAGGAGTACATCAAAGATGTGTGTACAGACAGCCACGGTTTGCGTGAGCAGTCAGAAAGCCCCAACCCCTTTTTCCCTAAACTTTGAAATTTCTCTGCCATTTCCCGGCGAAAGTCTGTCAATTTTTGAGGACAAGTGCGCAATATAGAGTGTTTGGAGCATGCAAAATTTGAAGTTCGTCGGAAAATTTTTCGACCTCCAAATTTGCCGACGTTTGGACCACACTTTGACCGAATTGCCGTGCCAAACTGGGGTGCGTCAACGACAGTCCGAAGGACTGAGCATGCGCACGAGTCAGGAGTACATCAAAGAGGTGTGTACAGACAGCCACGGTTTGCGTGAGCAGTCAGGAAGCCCCAACCCCTTTTTCCCTAAACTTTGAAATTTCTCTGCCATTTCCCGGCGAAAGTCTGTCAATATTTTAGGACAAGTGCGCAATATAGAGTGTTTGGAGCATGCAAAATTTAAAGTTCGTCGGATAATTTTTCGACCTCCAAATTTGCCGACGTTTGGACCACACTTTGACCGAATTGCCGTGCCAAACTGGGGTGCGTCAACGACAGTCCGAAGGACTGAGCATGCGCACGAGTCAGGAGTACATCAAAGAGGTGTGTACAGACAGCCACGGTTTGCGTGAGCAGTCAGGAAGCCCCAACCCCTTTTTCCCTAAACTTTGAAATTTCTCTGCCATTTCCCGGCGAAAGTCTGTCAATTTTTTAGAACAAGTGCGCAATATAGAGTGTTTGGAGCATGCAAAATTTGAAGTTCGTCGGAAAATTTTTCGACCTCCAAATTTGCCGACGTTTGGACCACACTTTGACCGAATTGCCGTGCCAAACTGGGGTGCGCCAACGACAGTCCGAAGGACTGAGCATGCGCACGAGTCAGGAGTACACCAAAGAGGTGTGTACAGACAGCCACGGTTTGCGTGAGCAGTCAGGAAGCCCCAACCCCTTTTTCCCTAAACTTTGAAATTTCTCTGCCATTTCCCGGCGAAAGTCTGCCAATATTTTAGGACAAGTGCGCAATATAGAGTGTTTGGAGCATGCAAAATTTGAAGTTCGTCGGATAATTGTTCGACCTCCAAATTTGCCGACGTTTGGACCACACTTTGACCGAATTGCCGTGCCAAACTGGCGTGCGTCAACGACAGTCCGAAGGACTGAGCATGCGCACGAGTCAGGAGTACATCAAAGAGGTGTGTACAGACAGCCACGGTTTGCGTGAGCAGTCAGGAAGCCCCAACCCCTTTTTCCCTAAACTTTGAAATTTCTCTGCCATTTCCCGGCGAAAGTCTGTCAATATTTTAGGACAAGTGCGCAATATAGAGTGTTTGGAGCATGCAAAATTTGAAGTTCGTCGGATAATTTTTCGACCTCCAAATTTGCCGACGTTTGGACCACACTTTGACCGAATTGCCGTGCCAAACTGGGGTGCGTCAACGACAGTCCGAAGGACTGAGCATGCGCACGAGTCAGGAGTACATCAAAGAGGTGTGTACAGACAGCTACGGTTTGCGTGAGCAGTCAGGAAGCCCCAACCCCTTTTTCCCTAAACTTTGAAATTTCTCTGCTATTTCCCGGCGAAAGTCTGTCAATTTTTTTAGAACAAGTGCGCAATATAGAGTGTTTGGAGCATGCAAAATTTGAAGTTCGTCGGAAAATTTTTCGACCTCCAAATTTGCCGACGTTTGGACCACACTTTGACCGAATTGCCGTGCCAAACTGGGGTGCGCAACGACAGTCCGAAGGACTGAGCATGCGCACGAGTCAGGAGTACACCAAAGAGGTGTGTACAGACAGCCACGGTTTGCGTGAGCAGTCAGAAGCCCCCAACCCCTTTTTCCCTAAACTTTGAAATTTCTCTGCCATTTCCCGGCGAAAGTCTGTCAATATTTTAGGACAAGTGCGCAATATAGAGTGTTTGGAGCATGCAAAATTTGAAGTTCGTCGGATAATTTTTCGACCTCCAAATTTGCCGACGTTTGGACCACACTTTGACCGAATTGCCGTGCCAAACTGGGGTGCGTCAACGACAGTCCGAAGGACTGAGCATGCGCACGAGTCAGGAGTACATCAAAGAGGTGTGTACAGACAGCCACGGTTTGCGTGAGCAGTCAGGAAGCCCCAACCCCTTTTTCCCTAAACTTTGAAATTTCTCTGCCATTTCCCGGCGAAAGTCTGTCAATTTTTTAGAACAAGTGCGCAATATAGAGTGTTTGGAGCATGCAAAATTTGAAGTTCGTCGGAAAATTTTCGACCTCCAAATTTGCCGACGTTTGGACCACACTTTGACCGAATTGCCGTGCCAAACTGGGGTGCGCCAACGACAGTCCGAAGGACTGAGCATGCGCACGAGTCAGGAGTACACCAAAGAGGTGTGTACAGACAGCCACGGTTTGCGTGAGCAGTCAGGAAGCCCCAACCCCTTTTTCCCTAAACTTTGAAATTTCTCTGCCATTTCCCGGCGAAAGTCTGCCAATATTTTAGGACAAGTGCGCAATATAGAGTGTTTGGAGCATGCAAAATTTGAAGTTCGTCGGATAATTGTTCGACCTCCAAATTTGCCGACGTTTGGACCACACTTTGACCGAATTGCCGTGCCAAACTGGCGTGCGTCAACGACAGTCCGAAGGACTGAGCATGCGCACGAGTCAGGAGTACATCAAAGAGGTGTGTACAGACAGCCACGGTTTGCGTGAGCAGTCAGGAAGCCCCAACCCCTTTTTCCCTAAACTTTGAAATTTCTCTGCCATTTCCCGCCGAAAGTCTGTCAATATTTTAGGACAAGTGCGCAATATAGAGTGTTTGGAGCATGCAAAATTTGAAGTTCGTCGGATAATTTTTCGACCTCCAAATTTGCCGACGTTTGGACCACACTTTGACCGAATTGCCGTGCCAAACTGGGCTGCGTCAACGACAGTCCGAAGGACTGAGCATGCGCACGAGTCAGGAGTACATCAAAGAGGTGTGTACAGACAGCTACGGTTTGCGTGAGCAGTCAGGAAGCCCCAACCCCTTTTTCCCTAAACTTTGAAATTTCTCTGCTATTTCCCGGCGAAAGTCTGTCAATTTTTTAGAACAAGTGCGCAATATAGAGTGTTTGGAGCATGCAAAATTTGAAGTTCGTCGGAAAATTTTTCGACCTCCAAATTTGCCGACGTTTGGACCACACTTTGACCGAATTGCCGTGCCAAACTGGGGTGCGCCAACGACAGTCCGAAGGACTGAGCATGCGCACGAGTCAGGAGTACACCAAAGAGGTGTGTACAGACAGCCACGGTTTGCGTGAGCAGTCAGGAAGCCCCAACCCCTTTTTCCCTAAACTTTGAAATTTCTCTGCCATTTCCCGGCGAAAGTTTGTCAATTTTTAGGACAAGTGCGCAATATAGAGTGTTTGGAGCATGCAAAATTTGAAGTTCGTTGGATAATTTTTCGACCTCAAATTTGCCGACGTTTGGACCACACTTTGACCGAATTGCCGTGCCAAACTGGGGTGCGTCAACGACAGTCCGAAGGACTGAGCATGCGCACGAGTCAGGAGTACACCAAAGAGGTGTGTACAGACAGCCACGGTTTGCGTGAGCAGTCAGGAAGCCCCAACCCCTTTTTCCCTAAACTTGAAATTTCTCTGCCATTTCCCGGCGAAAGTCTGTCAATATTTTAGGACAAGTGCGCAATATAGAGTGTTTGGAGCATGCAAAATTTGAAGTTCGTCGGATAATTTTTTGACCTCCAAATTTGCCGACGTTTGGACCACACTTTGACCGAATTGCCGTGCCAAACTGGGGTGCGTCAACGACAGTCCGAAGGACTGAGCATGCGCACGAGTCAGGAGTACATCAAAGAGGTGTGTACAGACAGCCACGGTTTGCGTGAGCAGTCAGGAAGCCCCAACCCTTTTTCCCTAAACTTTGAAATTTCTCTGCCATTTCCCGGCGAAAGTCTGTCAATTTTTCAGCACAAGTGCGCAATATAGAGTGTTTGGAGCATGCAAAATTTGAAGTTCGTCGGATAATTTTTCGACCTCCAAATTTGCCGACGTTTGGACCACACTTTGACCGAGTTGCCGTGCCAAACTGGGGTGCGTCAACGACAGTCTGAAGGACTGAGCATGCGCACGAGTCAGGAGTACACCAAAGAGGTGTGTACAGACAGCCACGGTTTGCGTGAGCAGTCAGGAAGCCCCAACCCCTTTTTCCCTAAACTTTGAAATTTCTCTGCCATTTCCCGGCGAAAGTCTGTCAATATTTTAGGACAAGTGCGCAATATAGAGTGTTTGGAGCATGCAAAATTTGAAGTTCGTCGGATAATTTTTCGACCTCCAAATTTGCCGACGTTTGGACCACACTTTGACCGAATTGCCGTGCAAAACTGGGGTGCGTCAACGACAGTCCGAAGGACTGAGCATGCGCACGAGTCAGGAGTACATCAAAGAGGTGTGTACAGACAGCCACGGTTTGCGTGAGCAGTCAGGAAGCCCCAACCCCTTTTTCCCTAAACTTTGAAATTTCTCTGCCATTTTCCGGCGAAAGTCTGTCAATTTTTCAGGACAAGTGCGCAATATAGAGTGTTTGGAGCATGCAAAATTTGAAGTTCGTCGGATAATTTTTCGACCTCCAAATTGCCGACGTTTGGACCACACTTTGACCGAGTTGCCGTGCCAAACTGGGGTGCGTCAACGACAGTCTGAAGGACTGAGCATGCGCACGAGTCAGGAGTACACCAAAGAGGTGTGTACAGACAGCCACGGTTTGCGTGAACAGTCAGGAAGCCCCAACCCCTTTTTCCTAAACTTTGAAATTTCTCTGCCATTTCCCGGCGAAAGTCTGTCAATTTTTTAGAACAAGTGCGCAATATAGAGTGTTTGGAGCATGCAAAATTTGAAGTTCGTCGGATAATTTTTCGACCTCCAAATTTGCCGACGTTTGGACCACACTTTGACCGAATTGCCGTGCCAAACTGGGGTGCGCCAACGACAGTCCGAAGGACTGAGCATGCGCACGAGTCAGGAGTACACCAAAGAGGTGTGTACAGACAGCCACGGTTTGCGTGAGCAGTCAGGAAGCCCAACCCCTTTTTCCCTAAACTTTGAAATTTCTCTGCCATTTCCCGGCGAAAGTCTGCCAATATTTTAGGACAAGTGCGCAATATAGAGTGTTTGGAGCATGCAAAATTTGAAGTTCGTCGGATAATTGTTCGACCTCCAAATTTGCCGACGTTTAGACCACACTTTGACCGAATTGCCGTGCCAAACTGGCGTGCGTCAACGACAGTCCGAAGGACTGAGCATGCGCACGAGTCAGGAGTACATCAAAGAGGTGTGTACAGACAGCCACGGTTTGCGTGAGCAGTCAGGAAGCCCAACCCCTTTTCCCTAAACTTTGAAATTTCTCTGCCATTTCCCGCGAAAGTCTGTCAATATTTTAGGACAAGTGCGCAATATAGAGTGTTTGGAGCATGCAAAATTTGAAGTTCGTCGGATAATTTTTCGACCTCCAAATTTGCCGACGTTTGGACGACACTTTGACCGAATTGCCGTGCCAAACTGGGGTGCGTCAACGACAGTCCGAAGGACTGAGCATGCGCACGAGTCAGGAGTACATCAAAGAGGTGTGTACAGACAGCCACGGTTTGCGTGAGCAGTCAGGAAGCCCCAACCCCTTTTCCCCTAAACTTTGAAATTTCTCTGCCATTTCCCGGCGAAAGTCTGTCAATTTTTAGAACAAGTGCGCAATATAGAGTGTTTGGAGCATGCAAAATTTGAAGTTCGTCGGAAAATTTGTCGACCTCCAAATTTGCCGACGTTTGGACCACACTTTGACCGAATTGCCGTGCCAAACTGGGGTGCGCCAACGACAGTCCGAAGGACTGAGCATGCGCACGAGTCAGGAGTACACCAAAGAGGTGTGTACAGACAGCCACGGTTTGCGTGAGCAGTCAGGAAGCCCAAACCCTTTTTCCTAAACTTTGAAATTTCTCTGCCATTTCCCGGCGAAAGTTTGTCAATTTTTTAGGACAAGTGCGCAATATAGAGTGTTTGGAGCATGCAAAATTTGAAGTTCGTTGGATAATTGTTCGACCTCAAAATTTGCCGACGTTTGGACCACACTTTGACCGAATTGCCGTGCCAAACTGGGGTGCGTCAACGACAGTCCGAAGGACTGAGCATGCGCACGAGTCAGGAGTACACCAAAGAGGTGTGTACAGACAGCCACGGTTTGCGTGAGCAGTCAGGAAGCCCAAACCCTTTTTCCCTAAACTTTGAAATTTCTCTGCCATTTCCCGGCGAAAGTTTGTCAATTTTTTAGGACAAGTGCGCAATATAGAGTGTTTGGAGCATGCAAAATTTGAAGTTCGTTGGATAATTGTTCGACCTCAAAATTTGCCGACGTTTGGACCACACTTTGACCGAATTGCCGTGCCAAACTGGGGTGCGTCAACGACAGTCCGAAGGACTGAGCATGCGCACGAGTCAGGAGTACACCAAAGAGGTGTGTACAGACAGCCACGGTTTGCGTGAGCAGTCAGGAAGCCCAACCCCTTTTTCCCTAAACTTTGAAATTTCTCTGCCATTTCCCGGCGAAAGTCTGTCAATATTTTAGGACAAGTGCGCAATATAGAGTGTTTGGAGCATGCAAAATTTGAAGTTCGTCGGATAATTTTTCGACCTCCAAATTTGCCGACGTTTGGACCACACTTTGACCGAATTGCCGTGCCAAACTGGGGTGCGTCAACGACAGTCCGAAGGACTGAGCATGCGCACGAGTCAGGAGTACATCAAAGAGTTGTGTACAGACAGCCACGGTTTGCGTGAGCAGTCAGGAAGCCCAACCCCTTTTTCCTAAACTTTGAAATTTCTCTGCCATTTCCCGACGAAAGTCTGTCAATTTTTCAGGACAAGTGCGCAATATAGAGTGTTTGGAGCATGCAAAATTTGAAGTTCGTCGGATAATTTTTCGACCTCCAAATTTGCCGACGTTTGGACCACACTTTGACCGAGTTGCCGTGCCAAACTGGGGTGCGTCAACGACAGTCTGAAGGACTGAGCATGCGCACGAGTCAGGAGTACACCAAAGAGGTGTGTACAGACAGCCACGGATTGCGTGAGCAGTCAGGAAGCCCCAACCCCTTTTTCCCTAAACTTTGAAATTTCTCTGCCATTTCCCGGCGAAAGTCTGTCAATATTTTAGGACAAGTGCGCAATATAGAGTGTTTGGAGCATGCAAAATTTGAAGTTCGTCGGATAATTTTTCGACCTCCAAATTTGCCGACGTTTGGACCACACTTTGACCGAATTGCCGTGCCAAACTGGGGTGCGTCAACGACAGTCCGAAGGACTGAGCATGCGCACGAGTCAGGAGTACATCAAAGAGGTGTGTACAGACAGCCACGGTTTGCGTGAGGAGTCAGGAAGCCCAACCCCTTTTTCCCTAAACTTTGAAATTTCTCTGCCATTTTCCGGCGAAAGTCTGTCAATTTTCAGGACAAGTGCGCAATATAGAGTGTTTGGAGCATGCAAAATTTGAAGTTCGTCGGAAAATTTTTCGACCTCCAAATTTGCCGACGTTTGGACCACACTTTGACCGAGTTGCCGTGCCAAACTGGGGTGCGTCAACGACAGTCTGAAGAACTGAGCATGCGCACGAGTCAGGAGTACACCAAAGAGGTGTGTACAGACAGCCACGGTTTGCGTGAACAGTCAGGAAGCCCCAACCCCTTTTTCCCTAAACTTTGAAATTTCTCTGCCATTTCCCGGCGAAAGTCTGTCAATATTTTAGGACAAGTGCGCAATATAGAGTGTTTGGAGCATGCAAAATTTGAAGTTCGTCAGACTAATTTTTCGACCTCCAATTTGCCGACGTTTGGACCACACTTTGACCGAATTGCCGTGCCAAACTGGGGTGCGTCAACGACAGTCCGAAGGACTGAGCATGCGCACGAGTCAGGAGTACACCAAAGAGGTGTGTACAGACAGCCACGGTTTGCGTGAGCAGTCAGGAAGCCCAAACCCTTTTTCCCTAAACTTTGAAATTTCTCTGCCATTTCCCGGCGAAAGTTTGTCAGTTTTTTAGGACAAGTGCGCAATATAGAGTGTTTGGAGCATGCAAAATTTGAAGTTCGTTGGATAATTGTTCGACCTCAAAATTTGCCGACGTTTGGACCACACTTTGACCGAATTGCCGTGCCAAACTGGGGTGCGTCAACGACAGTCCGAAGGACTGAGCATGCGCACGAGTCAGGAGTACACCAAAGAGGTGTGTACAGACAGCCACGGTTTGCGTGAGCAGTCAGGAAGCCCCAACCCCTTTTTCCCTAAACTTTGAAATTTCTCTGCATTTCCCGGCGAAAGTCTATCAATATTTTAGGACAAGTGCGCAATATAGAGTGTTTGGAGCATGCAAAATTTGAAGTTCGTCGGATAATTTTTCGACCTCCAAATTTGCCGACGTTTGGACCACACTTTGACCGAATTGCCGTGCCAAACTGGGGTGCGTCAACGACAGTCCGAAGGACTGAGCATGCGCACGAGTCAGGAGTACATCAAAGAGTTGTGTACAGACAGCCACGGTTTGCGGTGAGCAGTCAGGAAGCCCCAACCCTTTTTCCCTAAACTTTGAATTTCTCTGCCATTTCCCGACGAAAGTCTGTCAATTTTTCAGGACAAGTGCGCAATATAGAGTGTTTGGAGCATGCAAAATTTGAAGTTCGTCGGATAATTTTTCGACCTCCAAATTTGCCGACGTTTGGACCACACTTTGACCGAGTTGCCGTGCCAAACTGGGGTGCGTCAACGACAGTCTGAAGGACTGAGCATGCGCACGAGTCAGGAGTACACCAAAGAGGTGTGTACAGACAGCCACGGATTGCGTGAGCAGTCAGGAAGCCCCAACCCCTTTTTCCCTAAACTTTGAAATTTCTCTGCCATTTCCCGGCGAAAGTCTGTCAATATTTTAGGACAAGTGCGCAATATAGAGTGTTTGGAGCATGCAAAATTTGAAGTTCGTCGGATAATTTTTCGACCTCCAAATTTGCCGACGTTTGGACCACACTTTGACCGAATTGCCGTGCCAAACTGGGGTGCGTCAACGACAGTCCGAAGGACTGAGCATGCGCACGAGTCAGGAGTACATCAAAGAGGTGTGTACAGACAGCCACGGTTTGCGTGAGGAGTCAGGAAGCCCCAACCCCTTTTTCCCTAAACTTTGAAATTTCTCTGCCATTTTCCGGCGAAAGTCTGTCAATTTTTCAGGACAAGTGCGCAATATAGAGTGTTTGGAGCATGCAAAATTTGAAGTTCGTCGGATAATTTTTCGACCTCCAAATTTGCCGACGTTTGGACCACACTTTGACCGAGTTGCCGTGCCAAACTGGGGTGCGTCAACGACAGTCTGAAGAACTGAGCATGCGCACGAGTCAGGAGTACACCAAAGAGGTGTGTACAGACAGCCACGGTTTGCGTGAACAGTCAGGAAGCCCCAACCCCTTTTTCCCTAAACTTTGAAATTTCTCTGCCATTTCCCGGCGAAAGTCTGTCAATATTTTAGGACAAGTGCGCAATATAGAGTGTTTGGAGCATGCAAAATTTGAAGTTCGTCGGATAATTTTTCGACCTCCAAATTTGCCGACGTTTGGACCACACTTTGACCGAATTGCCGTGCCAAACTGGGGTGCGTCAACGACAGTCCGAAGGACTGAGCATGCGCACGAGTCAGGAGTACACCAAAGAGGTGTGTACAGACAGCCACGGTTTGCGTGAGCAGTCAGGAAGCCCCAACCCCTTTTTCCCTAAACTTTGAAATTTCTCTGCCATTTCCTGGCGAAAGTCTGTCAATATTTTAGGACAAGTGCGCAATATAGAGTGTTTGGAGCATGCAAAATTTGAAGTTCGTCGGATAATTTTTCGACCTCCAAATTTGCCGACGTTTGGACCACACTTTGACCGAGTTGCCGTGCCAAACTGGGGTGCGTCAACGACAGTCTGAAGGACTGAGCATGCGCACGAGTCAGGAGTACACCAAAGAGGTGTGTACAGACAGCCACGGTTTGCGTGAACAGTCAGGAAGCCCCAACCCCTTTTTCCCTAAACTTTGAAATTTCTCTGCCATTTCCCGGCGAAAGTCTGTCAATATTTTAGGACAAGTGCGCAATATAGAGTGTTTGGAGCATGCAAAATTTGAAGTTCGTCGGATAATTTTTCGACCTCCAAATTTGCCGACGTTTGGACCACACTTTGACCGAATTGCCGTGCCAAACTGGGGTGCGTCAACGACAGTCCGAAGGACTGAGCATGCGCACGAGTCAGGAGTACACCAAAGAGGTGTGTACAGACAGCCACGGTTTGCGTGAGCAGTCAGGAAGCCTCAACCCCTTTTTCCCTAAACTTTGAAATTTCTCTGCCATTTCCTGGCGAAAGTCTGTCAATATTTTAGGACAAGTGCGCAATATAGAGTGTTTGGAGCATGCAAAATTTGAAGTTCGTCGGATAATTGTTCGACCTCCAAATATGCCGACGTTTGGACCACACTTTGACCGAATTGCCGTGCCAAACTGGGGTGCGCCAACGACAGTCCGAAGGACTGAGCATGCGCACGAGTCAGGAGTACACCAAATAGGTGTGTACAGACAGCCACGGTTTGCGTGTGCCATTTCCCGGCAAAAGTCTGTCATTTTTTTAGGACAAGTGCGCAATATAGAGTGTTTGGAGCATGCAAAATTTGAAGTTCGTCGGATAATTTTTCAACCTCAACATTTGCCGACGTTTGGACCACACTTTGACCGAATTGCCGTGTCAAACTGGGGTGCGTCAACGACAGTCCGAAGGACTGAGCATGCGCACGAGTCAGGAGTACACCAAAGAGGTGTGTACAGACAGCCACGGTTTGCGTGAGCAGTCAGGAAGCCCCAACCCCTTTTTCCCTAAACTTTGAAATTTCTCTGCCATTTCCCGGCGAAAGTCTGTCAATATTTTAGGACAAGTGCGCAATATAGAGTGTTTGGAGCATGCACAATTTGAAGTTCGTCGGATAATTTTTCGACCTCCAAATTTGCCGACGTTTGGACCACACTTTGACCGAGTTGCCGTGCCAAACTGGGGTGCGTCAACGACAGTCTGAAGGACTGAGCATGCGCACGAGTCAGGAGTACACCAAAGAGGTGTGTACAGACAGCCACGGTTTGCGTGAACAGTCAGGAAGCCCCAACCCCTTTTTCCCTAAACTTTGAAATTTCTCTGCCATTTCCCGGCGAAAGTCTGTCAATATTTTAGGACAAGTGCGCAATATAGAGTGTTTGGAGCATGCAAAATTTGAAGTTCGTCGGATAATTTTTCGACCTCCAAATTTGCCGACGTTTGGACCACACTTTGACCGAATTGCCGTGCCAAACTGGGGTGCGTCAACGACAGTCCGAAGGACTGAGCATGCGCACGAGTCAGGAGTACACCAAAGAGGTGTGTACAGACAGCCACGGTTTGCGTGAGCAGTCAGGAAGCCTCAACCCCTTTTTCCCTAAACTTTGAAATTTCTCTGCCATTTCCTGGCGAAAGTCTGTCAATATTTTAGGACAAGTGCGCAATATAGAGTGTTTGGAGCATGCAAAATTTGAAGTTCGTCGGATAATTGTTCGACCTCCAAATATGCCGACGTTTGGACCACACTTTGACCGAATTGCCGTGCCAAACTGGGGTGCGCCAACGACAGTCCGAAGGACTGAGCATGCGCACGAGTCAGGAGTACACCAAATAGGTGTGTACAGACAGCCACGGTTTGCGTGAGCAGTCAGGAAGCCCCAACCCCTTTTTCCCTAAACTTTGAAATTTCTCTGCCATTTCCCGGCGAAAGTATGTCAATTTTTTAGGACAAGTGCGCAATATAGAGTGTTTGGAGCATGCAAAATTTGAAGTTCGTCGGATAATTTTTCAACCTCAAAATTTGCCGACGTTTGGACCACACTTTTACCGAATTGCCGTGTCAAACTGGGGTGCGTCAACGACAGTCCGAAGGACTGAGCATGCGCACGAGTCAGGAGTACACCAAAGAGGTGTGTACAGACAGCCACGGTTTGCGTGAGCAGTCAGGAAGCCCCAACCCCTTTTTCCCTAAACTTTGAAATTTCTCTGCCATTTCCCGGCGAAAGTCTGTCAATATTTTAGGACAAGTGCGCAATATAGAGTGTTTGGAGCATGCACAATTTGAAGTTCGTCGGATAATTTTTCGACCTCCAAATTTGCCGACGTTTGGACCACACTTTGACCGAGTTGCCGTGCCAAACTGGGGTGCGTCAACGACAGTCTGAAGGACTGAGCATGCGCACGAGTCAGGAGTACACCAAAGAGGTGTGTACAGACAGCCACGGTTTGCGTGAACAGTCAGGAAGCCCCAACCCCTTTTTCCCTAAACTTTGAAATTTCTCTGCCATTTCCCGGCGAAAGTCTGTCAATATTTTAGGACAAGTGCGCAATATAGAGTGTTTGGAGCATGCAAAATTTGAAGTTCGTCGGATAATTTTTCGACCTCCAAATTTGCCGACGTTTGGACCACACTTTGACCGAATTGCCGTGCCAAACTGGGGTGCGTCAACGACAGTCCGAAGGACTGAGCATGCGCACGAGTCAGGAGTACACCAAAGAGGTGTGTACAGACAGCCACGGTTTGCGTGAGCAGTCAGGAAGCCTCAACCCCTTTTTCCCTAAACTTTGAAATTTCTCTGCCATTTCCCGGCGAAAGTCTGTCAATATTTTAGGACAAGTGCGCAATATAGAGTGTTTGGAGCATGCAAAATTTGAAGTTCGTCGGATAATTTTTCGACCTCCAAATTTGCCGACGTTTGGACCACACTTTGACCGAATTGCCGTGCCAAACTGGGGTGCGTCAACGACAGTCCGAAGGACTGAGCATGCGCACGAGTCAGGAGTACACCAAAGAGGTGTGTACAGACAGCCACGGTTTGCGTGAGCAGTCAGGAAGCCCCAACCCCTTTTTCCCTAAACTTTGAAATTTCTCTGCCATTTCCTGGCGAAAGTCTGTCAATATTTTAGGACAAGTGCGCAATATAGAGTGTTTGGAGCATGCAAAATTTGAAGTTCGTCGGATAATTTTTCGACCTCCAAATTTGCCGACGTTTGGACCACACTTTGACCGAGTTGCCGTGCCAAACTGGGGTGCGTCAACGACAGTCTGAAGGACTGAGCATGCGCACGAGTCAGGAGTACACCAAAGAGGTGTGTACAGACAGCCACGGTTTGCGTGAACAGTCAGGAAGCCCCAACCCCTTTTTCCCTAAACTTTGAAATTTCTCTGCCATTTCCCGGCGAAAGTCTGTCAATATTTTAGGACAAGTGCGCAATATAGAGTGTTTGGAGCATGCAAAATTTGAAGTTCGTCGGATAATTTTTCGACCTCCAAATTTGCCGACGTTTGGACCACACTTTGACCGAATTGCCGTGCCAAACTGGGGTGCGTCAACGACAGTCCGAAGGACTGAGCATGCGCACGAGTCAGGAGTACACCAAAGAGGTGTGTACAGACAGCCACGGTTTGCGTGAGCAGTCAGGAAGCCTCAACCCCTTTTTCCCTAAACTTTGAAATTTCTCTGCCATTTCCTGGCGAAAGTCTGTCAATATTTTAGGACAAGTGCGCAATATAGAGTGTTTGGAGCATGCAAAATTTGAAGTTCGTCGGATAATTGTTCGACCTCCAAATATGCCGACGTTTGGACCACACTTTGACCGAATTGCCGTGCCAAACTGGGGTGCGCCAACGACAGTCCGAAGGACTGAGCATGCGCACGAGTCAGGAGTACACCAAATAGGTGTGTACAGACAGCCACGGTTTGCGTGTGCCATTTCCCGGCGAAAGTCTGTCAATTTGTTAGGACAAGTGCGCAATATAGAGTGTTTGGAGCATGCAAAATTTGAAGTTCGTCGGATAATTTTTCAACCTCAAAATTTGCCGACGTTTGGACCACACTTTGACCGAATTGCCGTGTCAAACTGGGGTGCGTCAACGACAGTCCGAAGGACTGAGCACGCGCACGAGTCAGGAGTACACCAAAGAGGTGTGTACAGACAGCCACGGTTTGCGTGAGCAGTCAGGAAGCCCCAACCCCTTTTTCCCTAAACTTTGAAATTTCTCTGCCATTTCCCGGCGAAAGTCTGTCAATATTTTAGGACAAGTGCGCAATATAGAGTGTTTGGAGCATGCACAATTTGAAGTTCGTCGGATAATTTTTCGACCTCCAAATTTGCCGACGTTTGGACCACACTTTGACCGAGTTGCCGTGCCAAACTGGGGTGCGTCAACGACAGTCTGAAGGACTGAGCATGCGCACGAGTCAGGAGTACACCAAAGAGGTGTGTACAGACAGCCACGGTTTGCGTGAACAGTCAGGAAGCCCCAACCCCTTTTTCCCTAAACTTTGAAATTTCTCTGCCATTTCCCGGCGAAAGTCTGTCAATATTTTAGGACAAGTGCGCAATATAGAGTGTTTGGAGCATGCAAAATTTGAAGTTCGTCGGATAATTTTTCGACCTCCAAATTTGCCGACGTTTGGACCACACTTTGACCGAATTGCCGTGCCAAACTGGGGTGCGTCAACGACAGTCCGAAGGACTGAGCATGCGCACGAGTCAGGAGTACACCAAAGAGGTGTGTACAGACAGCCACGGTTTGCGTGAGCAGTCAGGAAGTCTCAACCCCTTTTTCCCTAAACTTTGAAATTTCTCTGCCATTTCCTGGCGAAAGTCTGTCAATATTTTAGGACAAGTGCGCAATATAGAGTGTTTGGAGCATGCAAAATTTGAAGTTCGTCGGATAATTGTTCGACCTCCAAATATGCCGACGTTTGGACCACACTTTGACCGAATTGCCGTGCCAAACTGGGGTGCGCCAACGACAGTCCGAAGGACTGAGCATGCGCACGAGTCAGGAGTACACCAAATAGGTGTGTACAGACAGCCACGGTTTGCGTGAGCAGTCAGGAAGCCCCAACCCCTTTTTCCCTAAACTTTGAAATTTCTCTGCCATTTCCCGGCGAAAGTATGTCAATTTTTTAGGACAAGTGCGCAATATAGAGTGTTTGGAGCATGCAAAATTTGAAGTTCGTCGGATAATTTTTCAACCTCAAAATTTGCCGACGTTTGGACCACACTTTGACCGAATTGCCGTGTCAAACTGGGGTGCGTCAACGACAGTCCGAAGGACTGAGCATGCGCACGAGTCAGGAGTACACCAAAGAGGTGTGTACAGACAGCCACGGTTTGCGTGAGCAGTCAGGAAGCCCCAACCCCTTTTTCCCTAAACTTTGAAATTTCTCTGCCATTTCCCGGCGAAAGTCTGTCAATATTTTAGGACAAGTGCGCAATATAGAGTGTTTGGAGCATGCACAATTTGAAGTTCGTCGGATAATTTTTCGACCTCCAAATTTGCCGACGTTTGGACCACACTTTGACCGAGTTGCCGTGCCAAACTGGGGTGCGTCAACGACAGTCTGAAGGACTGAGCATGCGCACGAGTCAGGAGTACACCAAAGAGGTGTGTACAGACAGCCACGGTTTGCGTGAACAGTCAGGAAGCCCCAACCCCTTTTTCCCTAAACTTTGAAATTTCTCTGCCATTTCCCGGCGAAAGTCTGTCAATATTTTAGGACAAGTGCGCAATATAGAGTGTTTGGAGCATGCAAAATTTGAAGTTCGTCGGATAATTTTTCGACCTCCAAATTTGCCGACGTTTGGACCACACTTTGACCGAATTGCCGTGCCAAACTGGGGTGCGTCAACGACAGTCCGAAGGACTGAGCATGCGCACGAGTCAGGAGTACACCAAAGAGGTGTGTACAGACAGCCACGGTTTGCGTGAGCAGTCAGGAAGCCTCAACCCCTTTTTCCCTAAACTTTGAAATTTCTCTGCCATTTCCCGGCGAAAGTCTGTCAATATTTTAGGACAAGTGCGCAATATAGAGTGTTTGGAGCATGCAAAATTTGAAGTTCGTCGGATAATTTTTCGACCTCCAAATTTGCCGACGTTTGGACCACACTTTGACCGAATTGCCGTGCCAAACTGGGGTGCGTCAACGACAGTCCGAAGGACTGAGCATGCGCACGAGTCAGGAGTACACCAAAGAGGTGTGTACAGACAGCCACGGTTTGCGTGAGCAGTCAGGAAGCCTCAACCCCTTTTTCCCTAAACTTTGAAATTTCTCAGCCATTTCCCGGCGAAAGTCTGTCAATATTTTAGGACAAGTGCGCAATATAGAGTGTTTGGAGCATGCAAAATTTGAAGTTCGTCGGATAATTTTTCGACCTCCAAATTTGCCGACGTTTGGACCACACTTTGACCGAATTGCCGTGCCAAACTGGGGTGCGTCAACGACAGTCCGAAGGACTGAGCATACGCACGAGTCAGGAGTACACCAAAGAGGTGTGTACAGACAGCCACGGTTTGCGTGAGCAGTCAGGAAGCCTCAACCCCTTTTTCCCTAAACTTTGAAATTTCTCTGCCATTTCCTGGCGAAAGTCTGTCAATATTTTAGGACAAGTGCGCAATATAGAGTGTTTGGAGCATGCAAAATTTGAAGTTCGTCGGATAATTGTTCGACCTCCAAATATGCCGACGTTTGGACCACACTTTGACCGAATTGCCGTGCCAAACTGGGGTGCGCCAACGACAGTCCGAAGGACTGAGCATGCGCACGAGTCAGGAGTACACCAAATAGGTGTGTACAGACAGCCACGGTTTGCGTGAGCAGTCAGGAAGCCCCAACCCCTTTTTCCCTAAACTTTGAAATTTCTCTGCCATTTCCCGGCGAAAGTCTGTCAATTTTTTAGGACAAGTGCGCAATATAGAGTGTTTGGAGCATGCAAAATTTGAAGTTCGTCGGATAATTTTTCAACCTCAAAATTTGTCGACGTTTGGACCACACTTTGACCGAATTGCCGTGTCAAACTGGGGTGCGTCAACGACAGTCCGAAGGACTGAGCATGCGCACGAGTCAGGAGTACACCAAAGAGGTGTGTACAGACAGCCACGGTTTGCGTGAGCAGTCAGGAAGCCCCAACCCCTTTTTCCCTAAACTTTGAAATTTCTCTGCCATTTCCCGGCGAAAGTCTGTCAATATTTTAGGACAAGTGCGCAATATAGAGTGTTTGGAGCATGCACAATTTGAAGTTCGTCGGATAATTTTTCGACCTCCAAATTTGCCGACGTTTGGACCACACTTTGACCGAGTTGCCGTGCCAAACTGGGGTGCGTCAACGACAGTCTGAAGGACTGAGCATGCGCACGAGTCAGGAGTACACCAAAGAGGTGTGTACAGACAGCCACGGTTTGCGTGAACAGTCAGGAAGCCCCAACCCCTTTTTCCCTAAACTTTGAAATTTCTCTGCCATTTCCTGGCGAAAGTCTGTCAATATTTTAGGACAAGTGCGCAATATAGAGTGTTTGGAGAATGCAAAATTTGAAGTTCGTCGGATAATTGTTCGACCTCCAAATATGCCGACGTTTGGACCACACTTTGACCGAATTGCCGTGCCAAACTGGGGTGCGCCAACGACAGTCCGAAGGACTGAGCATGCGCACGAGTCAGGAGTACACCAAATAGGTGTGTACAGACAGCCACGGTTTGCGTGAGCAGTCAGGAAGCCCCAACCCCTTTTTCCCTAAACTTTGAAATTTCTCTGCCATTTCCCGGCGAAAGTCTGTCAATTTTTTAGGACAAGTGCGCAATATAGAGTGTTTGGAGCATGCAAAATTTGAAGTTCGTCGGATAATTTTTCAACCTCAAAATTTGCCGACGTTTGGACCACACTTTGACCGAATTGCCGTGTCAAACTGGGGTGCGTCAACGACAGTCCGAAGGACTGAGCATGCGCACGAGTCAGGAGTACACCAAAGAGGTGTGTACAGACAGCCACGGTTTGCGTGAGCAGTCAGGAAGCCCCAACCCCTTTTTCCCTAAACTTTGAAATTTCTCTGCCATTTCCCGGCGAAAGTCTGCCAATATTTTAGGACAAGTGCGCAATATAGAGTGTTTGGAGCATGTAAAATTTGAAGTTCGTCGGATAATTTTTCGACCTCCAAATTTGCCGACGTTTGGACCACACTTTGACCGAATTGCCGTGCCAAACTGGGGTGCGTCAACGACAGTCCGAAGGACTGAGCATGCGCACGAGTCAGGAGTACATCAAAGAGGTGTGTACAGACAGCCACGGTTTGCGTGAGCAGTCAGGAAGCCCCAACCCCTTTTTCCCTAAACTTTGAAATTTCTCTGCCATTTCCCGGCGAAAGTCTGTCAATATTTTAGGACAAGTGCGCAATATAGAGTGTTTGGAGCATGCACAATTTGAAGTTCGTCGGATAATTTTTCGACCTCCAAATTTGCCGACGTTTGGACCACACTTTGACCGAGTTGCCGTGCCAAACTGGGGTGCGTCAACGACAGTCTGAAGGACTGAGCATGCGCACGAGTCAGGAGTACACCAAAGAGGTGTGTACAGACAGCCACGGTTTGCGTGAACAGTCAGGAAGCCCCAACCCCTTTTTCCCTAAACTTTGAAATTTCTCTGCCATTTCCCGGCGAAAGTCTGTCAATATTTTAGGACAAGTGCGCAATATAGAGTGTTTGGAGCATGCAAAATTTGAAGTTCGTCGGATAATTTTTCGACCTCCAAATTTGCCGACGTTTGGACCACACTTTGACCGAATTGCCGTGCCAAACTGGGGTGCGTCAACGACAGTCCGAAGGACTGAGCATGCGCACGAGTCAGGAGTACACCAAAGAGGTGTGTACAGACAGCCACGGTTTGCGTGAGCAGTCAGGAAGCCTCAACCCCTTTTTCCCTAAACTTTGAAATTTCTCTGCCATTTCCCGGCGAAAGTCTGTCAATATTTTAGGACAAGTGCGCAATATAGAGTGTTTGGAGCATGCAAAATTTGAAGTTCGTCGGATAATTTTTCGACCTCCAAATTTGTCGACGTTTGGACCACACTTTGACCGAATTGCCGTGCCAAACTGGGGTGCGTCAACGACAGTCCGAAGGACTGAGCATGCGCACGAGTCAGGAGTACACCAAAGAGGTGTGTACAGACAGCCACGGTTTGCGTGAGCAGTCAGGAAGCCTCAACCCCTTTTTCCCTAAACTTTGAAATTTCTCTGCCATTTCCCGGCGAAAGTCTGTCAATATTTTAGGACAAGTGCGCAATATAGAGTGTTTGGAGCATGCAAAATTTGAAGTTCGTCGGATAATTTTTCGACCTCCAAATTTGCCGACGTTTGGACCACACTTTGACCGAATTGCCGTGCCAAACTGGGGTGCGTCAACGACAGTCCGAAGGACTGAGCATACGCACGAGTCAGGAGTACACCAAAGAGGTGTGTACAGACAGCCACGGTTTGCGTGAGCAGTCAGGAAGCCTCAACCCCTTTTTCCCTAAACTTTGAAATTTCTCTGCCATTTCCTGGCGAAAGTCTGTCAATATTTTAGGACAAGTGCGCAATATAGAGTGTTTGGAGCATGCAAAATTTGAAGTTCGTCGGATAATTGTTCGACCTCCAAATATGCCGACGTTTGGACCACACTTTGACCGAATTGCCGTGCCAAACTGGGGTGCGCCAACGACAGTCCGAAGGACTGAGCATGCGCACGAGTCAGGAGTACACCAAATAGGTGTGTACAGACAGCCACGGTTTGCGTGAGCAGTCAGGAAGCCCCAACCCCTTTTTCCCTAAACTTTGAAATTTCTCTGCCATTTCCCGGCGAAAGTCTGTCAATTTTTTAGGACAAGTGCGCAATATAGAGTGTTTGGAGCATGCAAAATTTGAAGTTCGTCGGATAATTTTTCAACCTCAAAATTTGTCGACGTTTGGACCACACTTTGACCGAATTGCCGTGTCAAACTGGGGTGCGTCAACGACAGTCCGAAGGACTGAGCATGCGCACGAGTCAGGAGTACACCAAAGAGGTGTGTACAGACAGCCACGGTTTGCGTGAGCAGTCAGGAAGCCCCAACCCCTTTTTCCCTAAACTTTGAAATTTCTCTGCCATTTCCCGGCGAAAGTCTGTCAATATTTTAGGACAAGTGCGCAATATAGAGTGTTTGGAGCATGCACAATTTGAAGTTCGTCGGATAATTTTTCGACCTCCAAATTTGCCGACGTTTGGACCACACTTTGACCGAGTTGCCGTGCCAAACTGGGGTGCGTCAACGACAGTCTGAAGGACTGAGCATGCGCACGAGTCAGGAGTACACCAAAGAGGTGTGTACAGACAGCCACGGTTTGCGTGAACAGTCAGGAAGCCCCAACCCCTTTTTCCCTAAACTTTGAAATTTCTCTGCCATTTCCTGGCGAAAGTCTGTCAATATTTTAGGACAAGTGCGCAATATAGAGTGTTTGGAGCATGCAAAATTTGAAGTTCGTCGGATAATTGTTCGACCTCCAAATATGCCGACGTTTGGACCACACTTTGACCGAATTGCCGTGCCAAACTGGGGTGCGCCAACGACAGTCCGAAGGACTGAGCATGCGCACGAGTCAGGAGTACACCAAATAGGTGTGTACAGACAGCCACGGTTTGCGTGAGCAGTCAGGAAGCCCCAACCCCTTTTTCCCTAAACTTTGAAATTTCTCTGCCATTTCCCGGCGAAAGTCTGTCAATTTTTTAGGACAAGTGCGCAATATAGAGTGTTTGGAGCATGCAAAATTTGAAGTTCGTCGGATAATTTTTCAACCTCAAAATTTGCCGACGTTTGGACCACACTTTGACCGAATTGCCGTGTCAAACTGGGGTGCGTCAACGACAGTCCGAAGGACTGAGCATGCGCACGAGTCAGGAGTACACCAAAGAGGTGTGTACAGACAGCCACGGTTTGCGTGAGCAGTCAGGAAGCCCCAACCCCTTTTTCCCTAAACTTTAAAATTTCTCTGCCATTTCCCGGCGAAAGTCTGCCAATATTTTAGGACAAGTGCGCAATATAGAGTGTTTGGAGCATGTAAAATTTGAAGTTCGTCGGATAATTTTTCGACCTCCAAATTTGCCGACGTTTGGACCACACTTTGACCGAATTGCCGTGCCAAACTGGGGTGCGTCAACGACAGTCCGAAGGACTGAGCATGCGCACGAGTCAGGAGTACATCAAAGAGGTGTGTACAGACAGCCACGGTTTGCGTGAGCAGTCAGGAAGCCCCAACCCCTTTTTCCCTAAACTTTGAAATTTTTCTGCCATTTCCCGGCGAAAGTCTGTCAATTTTTGAGGACAAGTGCGCAATATAGAGTGTTTGGAGCATGCAAAATTTGAAGTTCGTCGGATAATTTTTCAACCTCCAAATTTGCCGACGTTTGGACCACACTTTGACCGAATTGCCGTGCCAAACTGGGGTGCGTCAACGACAGTCTGAAGGACTGAGCATACGCACGAGTCAGGAGTACACCAAAGAGGTGTGTACAGACAGCCACGGTTTGCGTGAGCAGTCAGGAAGCCCCAACCTCTTTTCCCCTAAACTTTGACATTTCTCTGCCATTTCCCGGCGAAAGTCTGTCAATTTTTTAGGACAAGTGCGCAATATAGAGTGTTTGGAGCATGCAAAATTTGAAGTTCGTTGGATAATTTTTCGACCTCCAAATTTGCCGACGTTTGGACCACACTTTGACCGAATTGCCGTGCCAAACTGGGGTGCGTCAACGACAGTCCGAAGGACTGAGCATGCGCACGAGTCAGGAGTACACCAAAGAGGTGTGTACAGACAGCCACGGTTTGCGTGAGCAGTCAGGAAGCCCCAACTCCTTTTTCCCTAAACTTTGAAATTTCTCTGCCATTTCCCGGCGAAAGTCTGTCAATATTTTAGGACAAGTGCGCAATATAGAGTGTTTGGAGCATGCAAAATTTGAAGTTCGTCGGATAATTTTTCGACCTCCAAATTTGCCGACGTTTGGACCACACTTTGACCGAATTGCCGTGCCAAACTGGGGTGCGTCAACGACAGTCCGAAGGACTCAGCATGCGCACGAGTCAGGAGTACATCAAAGAGGTGTGTACAGACAGCCACGGATTGCGTGAGCAGTCAGGAAGCCCCAACCCCTTTTCCCCTAAACTTTGAAATTTCTCTGCCATTTCCCGGCGAAAGTCTGTCAATTTTTGAGGACAAGTGCGCAATATAGAGTGTTTGGAGCATGCAAAATTTGAAGTTCGTCGGATAATTTTTCGACCTCCAAATTTGCCGACGTTTGGACCACACTTTGACCGAATTGCCGTGCCAAACTGGGGTGCGTCAACGACAGTCTGAAGGACTGAGCATGCGCACGAGTCAGGAGTACACCAAAGAGGTGTGTACAGACAGCCACGGTTTGCGTGAGCAGTCAGGAAGCCCCAACCCCTTTTTCCCTAAACTTTGAAATTTCTCTGCCATTTCCCGGCGAAAGTCTGTCAATTTTTGAGGACAAGTGCGCAATATAGAGTGTTTGGAGCATTCAAAATTTGAAGTTCGTCGGATAATTTTTCGACCTCCAAATTTGCCGACGTTTGGACCACACTTTGACCGAATTGCCGTGCCAAACTGGGGTGCGTCAACGACAGTCCGAAGGACTGAGCATGCGCACGAGTCAGGAGTACATCAAAGAGGTGTGTACAGACAGCCACGGTTTGCGTGAGCAGTCAGGAAGCCCCAACCCCTTTGTCCCTAAACTTTGAAATTTCTCTGCCATTTCCCGGCGAAAGTCTGTCAATTTTTGAGGACAAGTGCGCAATATAGAGTGTTTGGAGCATGCAAAATTTGAAGTTCGTCGGATAATTTTTCGACCTCCAAATTTGCCTACGTTTGGACCACACTTTGACCGAATTGCCGTGCCAAACTGGGGTGCGTCAACGACAGTCTGAAGGACTGAGCATGCGCACGAGTCAGGAGTACACCAAAGAGGTGTGTACAGACAGCCACGGTTTGCGTGAGCAGTCAGGAAGCCCCAACCCCTTTTTCCCTAAACTTTGAAATTTCTCTGCCATTTCCCGGCGAAAGTCTGTCAATTGTTGAGGACAAGTGCGCAATATAGAGTGTTTGGAGCATGCAAAATTTGAAGTTCGTCGGATAATTTTTCGACCTCCAAATTTTCCGACGTTTGGACCACACTTTGACCGAATTGCCGTGCCAAACTGGGGTGCGTCAACGACAGTCCGAAGGACTGAGCATGCGCACGAGTCAGGAGTACATCAAAGAGGTGTGTACAGACAGCCACGGTTTGCGTGAGCAGTCAGGAAGCCCCAACTCCTTTTTCCCTAAACTTTGAAATTTATCTGCCATTTCCCGGCGAAAGTCTGTCAATATTTTAGGACAAGTGCGCAATATAGAGTGTTTGGAGCATGCAAAATTTGAAGTTCGTCGGATAATTTTTCGACCTCCAAATTTGCCGACGTTTGGACCACACTTTTACCGAATTGCCGTGCCAAACTGGGGTGCGTCAACGACAGTCCGAAGGACTGAGCATGCGCACGAGTCAGGAGTACATCAAAGAGGTGTGTACAGACAGCCACGGTTTACGTGAGCAGTCAGGAAGCCCCAACCCCTTTTTCCCTAAACTTTGAAATTTCTCTGCCATTTCCCGGCGAAAGTCTGTCAATTTTTTAGAACAAGTGCGCAATATAGAGTGTTTGGAGCATGCAAAATTTGAAGTTCGTCGGAAAATGTTTCGACCTCCAAATTTGCCGACGTTTGGACCACACTTTGACCGAATTGCCGTGCCAAACTGGGGTGCGCCAACGACAGTCCGAAGGACTGAGCATGCGCACGAGTCAGGAGTACACCAAAGAGGTGTGTACAGACAGCCACGGTTTGCGTGAGCAGTCAGGAAGCCCAAACCCTTTTTCCCTAAACTTTGAAATTTCTCTGCCATTTCCCGGCGAAAGTTTGTCAATTTTTTAGGACAAGTGCGCAATATAGAGTGTTTGGAGCATGCAAAATTTGAAGTTCGTTGGATAATTTTTCGACCTCAAAATTTGCCGACGTTTGGACCACACTTTGACCGAATTGCCGTGCCAAACTGGGGTGCGTCAACGACAGTCCGAAGGACTGAGCATGCGCACGAGTCAGGAGTACACCAAAGAGGTGTGTACAGACAGCCACGGTTTGCGTGAGCAGTCAGGAAGCCCCAACCCCTTTTTCCCTAAACTTTGAAATTTCTCTGCCATTTCCCGGCGAAAGTCTGTCAATATTTTAGGACAAGTGCGCAATATAGAGTGTTTGGAGCATGCAAAATTTGAAGTTCGTCGGATAATTTTTCGACCTCCAAATTTGCCGACGTTTGGACCACACTTTGACCGAATTGCCGTGCCAAACTGGGGTGCGTCAACGACAGTCCGAAGGACTGAGCATGCGCACGAGTCAGGAGTACATCAAAGAGTTGTGTACAGACAGCCACGGTTTGCGTGAGCAGTCAGGAAGCCCCAACCCCTTTTTCCCTAAACTTTGAAATTTCTCTGCCATTTCCCGGCGAAAGTCTGTCAATATTTTAGGACAAGTGCGCAATATAGAGTGTTTGGAGCATGCAAAATTTGAAGTTCGTCGGATAATTTTTCGACCTCCAAATTTGCCGACGTTTGGACCACACTTTGACCGAATTGCCGTGCCAAACTGGGGTGCGTCAACGACAGTCCGAAGGACTGAGCATGCGCACGAGTCAGGAGTACATCAAAGAGGTGTGTACAGACAGCCACGGTTTGCGTGAGCAGTCAGGAAGCCCCAACCCCTTTTTCCCTAAACTTTGAAATTTCTCTGCCATTTTCCGGCGAAAGTCTGTCAATTTTTCAGGACAAGTGCGCAATATAGAGTGTTTGGAGCATGCAAAATTTGAAGTTCGTCGGATAATTTTTCGACCTCCAAATTTGCCGACGTTTGGACCACACTTTGACCGAGTTGCCGTGCCAAACTGGGGTGCGTCAACGACAGTCTGAAGGACTGAGCATGCGCACGAGTCAGGAGTACACCAAAGAGGTGTGTACAGACAGCCACGGTTTGCGTGAACAGTCAGGAAGCCCCAACCCCTTTTTCCCTAAACTTTGAAATTTCTCTGCCATTTCCCGGCGAAAGTCTGTCAATATTTTAGGACAAGTGCGCAATATAGAGTGTTTGGAGCATGCAAAATTTGAAGTTCGTCGGATAATTTTTCGACCTCCAAATTTGCCGACGTTTGGACCACACTTTGACCGAATTGCCGTGCCAAACTGGGGTGCGTCAACGACAGTCCGAAGGACTGAGCATGCGCACGAGTCAGGAGTACACCAAAGAGGTGTGTACAGACAGCCACGGTTTGCGTGAGCAGTCAGGAAGCCCCAACCCCTTTTTCCCTAAACTTTGAAATTTCTCTGCCATTTCCTGGCGAAAGTCTGTCAATATTTTAGGACAAGTGCGCAATATAGAGTGTTTGGAGCATGCAAAATTTGAAGTTCGTCGGATAATTTTTCGACCTCCAAATTTGCCGACGTTTGGACCACACTTTGACCGAATTGCCGTGCCAAACTGGGGTGCGTCAACGACAGTCCGAAGGACTGAGCATGCGCACGAGTCAGGAGTACACCAAAGAGGTGTGTACAGACAGCCACGGTTTGCGTGAGCAGTCAGGAAGCCTCAACCCCTTTTTCCCTAAACTTTGAAATTTCTCTGCCATTTCCTGGCGAAAGTCTGTCAATATTTTAGGACAAGTGCGCAATATAGAGTGTTTGGAGCATGCAAAATTTGAAGTTCGTCGGATAATTGTTCGACCTCCAAATATGCCGACGTTTGGACCACACTTTGACCGAATTGCCGTGCCAAACTGGGGTGCGCCAACGACAGTCCGAAGGACTGAGCATGCGCACGAGTCAGGAGTACACCAAATAGGTGTGTACAGACAGCCACGGTTTGCGTGAGCAGTCAGGAAGCCCCAACCCCTTTTTCCCTAAACTTTAAAATTTCTCTGCCATTTCCCGGCGAAAGTCTGTCAATTTTTTAGGACAAGTGCGCAATATAGAGTGTTTGGAGCATGCAAAATTTGAAGTTCGTCGGATAATTTTTCAACCTCAAAATTTGCCGACGTTTGGACCACACTTTGACCGAATTGCCGTGTCAAACTGGGGTGCGTCAACGACAGTCCGAAGGACTGAGCATGCGCACGAGTCAGGAGTACACCAAAGAGGTGTGTACAGACAGCCACGGTTTGCGTGAGCAGTCAGGAAGCCCCAACCCCTTTTTCCCTAAACTTTGAAATTTCTCTGCCATTTCCCGGCGAAAGTCTGTCAATATTTTAGGACAAGTGCGCAATATAGAGTGTTTGGAGCATGCACAATTTGAAGTTCGTCGGATAATTTTTCGACCTCCAAATTTGCCGACGTTTGGACCACACTTTGACCGAGTTGCCGTGCCAAACTGGGGTGTGTCAACGACAGTCTGAAGGACTGAGCATGCGCACGAGTCAGGAGTACACCAAAGAGGTGTGTACAGACAGCCACGGTTTGCGTGAACAGTCAGGAAGCCCCAACCCCTTTTTCCCTAAACTTTGAAATTTCTCTGCCATTTCCCGGCGAAAGTCTGTCAATATTTTAGGACAAGTGCGCAATATAGAGTGTTTGGAGCATGCAAAATTTGAAGTTCGTCGGATAATTTTTCGACCTCCAAATTTGCCGACGTTTGGACCACACTTTGACCGAATTGCCGTGCCAAACTGGGGTGCGTCAACGACAGTCCGAAGGACTGAGCATGCGCACGAGTCAGGAGTACACCAAAGAGGTGTGTACAGACAGCCACGGTTTGCGTGAGCAGTCAGGAAGCCTCAACCCCTTTTTCCCTAAACTTTGAAATTTCTCTGCCATTTCCTGGCGAAAGTCTGTCAATATTTTAGGACAAGTGCGCAATATAGAGTGTTTGGAGCATGCAAAATTTGAAGTTCGTCGGATAATTGTTCGACCTCCAAATATGCCGACGTTTGGACCACACTTTGACCGAATTGCCGTGCCAAACTGGGGTGCGCCAACGACAGTCCGAAGGACTGAGCATGCGCACGAGTCAGGAGTACACCAAATAGGTGTGTACAGACAGCCACGGTTTGCGTGAGCAGTCAGGAAGCCCCAACCCCTTTTTCCCTAAACTTTGAAATTTCTCTGCCATTTCCCGGAGAAAGTCTGTCAATTTTTTAGGACAAGTGCGCAATATAGAGTGTTTGGAGCATGCAAAATTTGAAGTTCGTCGGATAATTTTTCAACCTCAAAATTTGCCGACGTTTGGACCACACTTTGACCGAATTGCCGTGTCAAACTGGGGTGCGTCAACGACAGTCCGAAGGACTGAGCATGCGCACGAGTCAGGAGTACACCAAAGAGGTGTGTACAGACAGCCACGGTTTGCGTGAGCAGTCAGGAAGCCCCAACCCCTTTTCCCCTAAACTTTGAAATTTCTCTGCCATTTCCCGGCGAAAGTCTGCCAATATTTTAGGACAAGTGCGCAATATAGAGTGTTTGGAGCATGTAAAATTTGAAGTTCGTCGGATAATTTTTCGACCTCCAAATTTGCCGACGTTTGGACCACACTTTGACCGAATTGCCGTGCCAAACTGGGGTGCGTCAACGACAGTCCGAAGGACTGAGCATGCGCACGAGTCAGGAGTACATCAAAGAGGTGTGTACAGACAGCCACGGTTTGCGTGAGCAGTCAGGAAGCCCCAACCCCTTTTCCCTAAACTTTGAAATTTTTCTGCCATTTCCCGGCGAAAGTCTGTCAATTTTTGAGGACAAGTGCGCAATATAGAGTGTTTGGAGCATGCAAAATTTGAAGTTCGTCGGATAATTTTTCGACCTCCAAATTTGCCGACGTTTGGACCACACTTTGACCGAATTGCCGTGCCAAACTGGGGTGCGTCAACGACAGTCTGAAGGACTGAGCATGCGCACGAGTCAGGAGTACACCAAAGAGGTGTGTACAGACAGCCACGGTTTGCGTGAGCAGTCAGGAAGCCCCAACCTCTTTTCCCCTAAACTTTGACATTTCTCTGCCATTTCCCCGCGAAAGTCTGTCAATTTTTTAGGACAAGTGCGCAATATAGAGTGTTTGGAGCATGCAAAATTTGAAGTTCGTCGGATAATTTGTCGACCTCCAAATTTGCCGACGTTTGGTCCACACTTTGACCGAATTGCCGTGCCAAACTGGGGTGCGTCAACGACAGTCCGAAGGACTCAGCATGCGCACGAGTCAGGAGTACATCAAAGAGGTGTGTACAGACAGCCACGGATTGCGTGAGCAGTCAGGAAGCCCCAACCCCTTTTTCCCTAAACTTTGAAATTTCTCTGCCATTTCCCGGCGAAAGTCTGTCAATTTTTGAGGACAATGCGCAATACAGAGTGTTTGGAGCATGCAAAATTTGAAGTTCGTCGGATAATTTTTCGACCTCCAAATTTGCCGACGTTTGGACCACACTTTGACCGAATTGCCGTGCCAAACTGGGGTGCGTCAACGACAGTCTGAAGGACTGAGCATGCGCACGAGTCAGGAGTACACCAAAGAGGTGTGTACAGACAGCCACGGTTTGCGTGAGCAGTCAGGAAGCCCCAACCCCTTTTTCCCTAAACTTTGAAATTTCTCTGCCATTTCCCGGCGAATGTCTGTCAATTTTTGAGGACAAGTGCGCAATATAGAGTGTTTGGAGCATGCAAAATTTGAAGTTCGTCGGATAATTTTTCGACCTCCAAATTTGCCGACGTTTGGACCACACTTTGACCGAATTGCCGTGCCAAACTGGGGTGCGTCAACGACAGTCCGAAGGACTGAGCATGCGCACGAGTCAGGAGTACATCAAAGAGGTGTGTACAGACAGCCACGGTTTGCGTGAGCAGTCAGGAAGCCCCAACCCCTTTGTCCCTAAACTTTGAAATTTCTCTGCCATTTCCCGGCGAAAGTCTGTCAATTTTTGAGGACAAGTGCGCAATATAGAGTGTTTGGAGCATGCAAAATTTGAAGTTCGTCGGATAATTTTTCGACCTCCAAATTTGCCGACGTTTGGACCACACTTTGACCGAATTGCCGTGCCAAACTGGGGTGCGTCAACGACAGTCCGAAGGACTGAGCATGCGCACGAGTCAGGAGTACATCAAAGAGTTGTGTACAGACAGCCACGGTTTGCGTGAGCAGTCAGGAAGCCCCAACCCCTTTTTCCCTAAACTTTGAAATTTCTCTGCCATTTCCCGGCGAAAGTCTGTCAATTTTTCAGGACAAGTGCGCAATATAGAGTGTTTGGAGCATGCAAAATTTGAAGTTCGTCGGATAATTTTTCGACCTCCAAATTTGCCGACGTTTGGACCACACTTTGACCGAGTTGCCGTGCCAAACTGGGGTGCGTCAACGACAGTCTGAAGGACTGAGCATGCGCACGAGTCAGGAGTACACCAAAGAGGTGTGTACAGACAGCCACGGTTTGCGTGAGCAGTCAGGAAGCCCCAACCCCTTTTTCCCTAAACTTTGAAATTTCTCTGCCATTTCCCGGCGAAAGTCTGTCAATTTTTCAGGACAAGTGCGCAATATAGAGTGTTTGGAGCATGCAAAATTTGAAGTTCGTCGGATAATTTTTCGACCTCCAAATTTGCCGACGTTTGGACCACACTTTGACCGAGTTGCCGTGCCAAACTCGGGGTGCGTCCAACGACAGTCTGAAGGACTGAGCATGCGCACGAGTCAGGAGTACACCAAAGAGGTGTGTACAGACAGCCACGGTTTGCGTGAGCAGTCAGAAGCCCCAACCCCTTTTTCCCTAAACTTTGAAATTTCTCTGCCATTTCCCCGGCGAAAGTCTGTCAATATTTTAGGACAAGTGCGCAATATAGAGTGTTTGGAGCATGCATAATTTGAAGTCGTCGGATAATTTTTCGACCTCCAAATTTGCCGACGTTTAGACCACACTTTGACCGAATTGCCGTGCCAAAACTAGGGTGCGTCAACGACAGTCCGAAGGACTGGAGCATGCGCACGAGTCAGGAGTACATCAAAGCGGTGTGTACAGACAGCCACGGTTTGCGTGAGCAGTCAGGAAGCCCCAACCCCTTTTTCCCTAAACTTTGAAATTTCTCTGCCATTTTCCGGCGAAAGTCTGTCAATTTTTCAGGACAAGTGCGCAATATAGAGTGTTTGGAGCATGCAAAATTTGAAGTTCGTCGGATAATTTTTCGACCTCCAAATTTGCCGACGTTTGGACCACACTTTGACCGAGTTGCCGTGCCCAAACTGGGGTGCGTCAACGACAGTCTGAAGGACTGAGCATGCGCACGAGTCAGGAGTACACCAAAGAGGTGTGTACAGACAGCCACGGTTTGCGGTGAACAGTCAGGAAGGCCCCAACCCCTTTTTCCCTAAACTTTGAAATTTCTCTGCCATTTCCCGGCGAAAGTCTGTCAATATTTTAGGACAAGTGCGCAATATAGAGTGTTTGGAGCATGCAAAAATTTGAAGTTCGTCGGATAATTTTTCGACCTCCAAATTTGCCGGACGTTTGGACCACATCTTTGACCGAATTGCCGTGCCAAACTGGGGTGCGTCAACGACAGTCCGAAGGACTGAGCATGCGCACGAGTCCAGGAGTACACCAAAGAGGTGTGTACAGACAGCCACGGTTTGCGTGAGCAGTCAGGAAGCCCCAACCCCTTTTTCCCTAAACTTTGAAATTTCTCTGCCATTTCCTGGGCGAAAGTCTGTCAATATTTTAGGACAAGTGCGCAATATAGAGTGTTTGGAGCATGCAAAATTTGAAGTTCGTCGGATAATTTTTCGACCTCCAAATTTGCCGACGTTTGGACCACACTTTGACCGAATTGCCGTGCCCAAACTGGGGTGCGTCAACGACAGTCCGAAGGACTGAGCATGCGCACGAGTCAGGAGTACACCAAAGAGGTGTGTACAGACAGCCACGGTTTGCGTGAGCAGTCAGGAAGCCTCAACCCCCTTTTTCCCTAAACTTTGAAATTTATCTGCCATTTCCTGGCGAAAGTCTGTCAATATTTTAGGACAAGTGCGCAATATAGAGTGTTGGAGCATGCAAAATTTGAAGTTCGTCGGATAATTGTTCGACCTCCAAATATGCCGACGTTTGGACCACACTTTGACCGAATTGCCGTGCCAAACTGGGGTGCGTCAACGACAGTCCGAAGGACTGAGCATGCGCACGAGTCAGGAGTACACCAAAGAGGTGTGTACAGACAGCCACGGTTTGCGTGAGCAGTCAGGAAGCCTCAACCCCTTTTTCCCTAAACTTTGAAATTTCTCTGCCATTTCCTGGCGAAAGTCTGTCAATATTTTAGGACAAGTGCGCAATATAGAGTGTTTGGAGCATGCAAAATTTGAAGTTCGTCGGATAATTGTTCGACCTCCAAATATGCCGACGTTTGGACCACACTTTGACCGAATTGCCGTGCCAAACTGGGGTGCGCCAACGACAGTCCGAAGGACTGAGCATGCGCACGAAGTCAGGAGTACACCAAATAGGTGGTACAGACAGCCACGGTTTGCGTGAGCAGTCAGGAAGCCCCAACCCCTTCTTTCCCTAAACTTTGAATTTCTCTGCCATTTCCCGGCGAAAGTCTGTCAATTTTTTAGGACAAGTGCGCAATATAGAGTGTTTGGAGCATGCAAAATTTGAGTTCGTCGGATAATTTTTCAACCTCAAAATTTGCCGACGTTTTGGACCACACTTTGACCGAATTGCCGTGTCAAACTGGGGTGCGTCAACGACAGTCCGAAGACTGAGCATGCGCACGAGTCAGGAGTACACCAAAGAGTGTGTACAGACAGCCACGGTTTGCGTGAGCAGTCAGGAAGCCCCAACCCCTTTTTCCCTAAACTTTGAAATTTCTCTGCCCATTTCCCGGCGAAAGTCTGTCAATATTTAGGACAAGTGCGCAATATAGAGTGTTTGGAGCATGCACAATTTGAAGGTTCGTCGGATAATTTTTCGACCTCCAAATTTGCCGACGTTTGGACCACACTTTGACCGAGTTGCAGATGCCAAACTGGGGTGCGTCAACGACAGTCTGGAAGGGACTGAGCATGCGCACGAGTCAGGAGTACACCAAGAGGTGTGTACAGACAGCCACGGTTTGCGTGAACAGTCAGGAAGCCCCAACCCCCTTTTTCCCTAAACTTTGAAATTTCTCTGCCATTTCCCGGCGAAAGTCTGTCAATATTTTAGGACAAAGTGCGCAATATAGAGTGTTTGGAGCATGCAAAATTTGAAGTTCGTCGGATAATTTTTCGACCTCCAAATTTGCCGACGTTTGGACCACACTTTGACCGAATTGCCGTGCCAAACTGGGGTGCGTCAACGACAGTCCGAAGGACTGTGAGCATGCGCACGAGTCAGGAGTACACCAAAGAGGTGTGTACAGACAGCCACGGTTTGCGTGAGCAGTCCAGGAAGCCTCAACCCCTTTTTCCCTAAACTTTTGAATTTCTCTGCCATTTCCTGGCGAAAGTCTGTCAATATTTTAGGACAAGTGCGCAATATAGAGTGTTTGGAGCATGCAAAATTTGAAGTTCGTCGGATAATTGTTCGACCTCCAAATATGCCGACGTTTGGACCACACTTTGACCGAATTGCCGTGCCAAACTGGGGTGCGCCAACGACAGTCCGAAGGACTGAGCATGCGCACGAGTCAGGAGTACACCAAATAGGTGTGTACAGACAGCCACGGTTTGCGTGAGCAGTCAGGAAGCCCCAACCCCTTTTTCCCTAAACTTTGAAATTTCTCTGCCATTTCCGGCGAAAGTCTGTCAATTTTTTAGGACAAGTGCGCAATATAGAGTGTTTGGAGCATGCAAAATTTGAAGTTCGTCGGATAATTTTTCAACCTCAAAATTTGCCGACGTTTGGACCACACTTTGGACCGAATTGCCGTGTCAAACTGGGGTGCGTCAACGACAGTCCGAAGGACTGAGCATGCGCACGAGTCAGGAGTACACCAAAGAGGTGTGTACAGACAGCCACGGTTTGCGTGAGCAGTCAGGAAGCCCCAACCCCTTTTTCCCTAAACTTTGAAATTTCTCTGCCATTTCCCCGGCGAAAGTCTGCCAATATTTTTAGGACAAGTGCGCAATATAGAGTGTTTTGGAGCATGTAAAATTTGAAGTTCGTCGGATAATTTTTCGACCTCCAAATTGCCGACGTTTGGACCACACCTTTGACCGAATTGCCGTGCCAAACTGGGGTGCGTCAACGACAGTCCGAAGGACTGAGCATGCGCACGAGTCAGGAGTACATCAAAGAGGTGTGTACAGACAGCCACGGTTTGCGTGAGCAGTCAGGAAGCCCCAACCCCTTTTTCCCTAAACTTTGAAATTTTTTCTGCCATTTCCGGCGAAAGTCTGTCAATTTTTGAGGACAAGTGCGCAATATAGAGTGTTTGGAGCATGCAAATTTGAAGTTCGTCGGATAATTTTTCGACCTCCAAAATTTGCCCGACGTTTGGACCACACTTTGACCGAATTGCCGTGCCAAACTGGGGTGCGTCAACGACAGTCTGAAGGACTGAGCATGCGCACGAGTCAGGAGTACACCAAAGAGGTGTGTACAGACAGCCACGGTTTGCGTGAGCAGTCAGGAAGCCTCAACCCCTTTTTCCCTAAACTTTTGAAATTTCTCTGCCCCATTTCCTGGCGAAAGTCTGTCAATATTTTAGGACAAGTGCGCAATATAGAGTGTTTGGAGCATGCAAAATTTGAAGTTCGTCGGATAATTGTTCGACCTCCAAATATGCCGACGTTTGGACCACACTTTGACCGAATTGCCGTGCCAAACTGGGGTGCGCCAACGACAGTCCGAAGGACTGAGCATGCGCACGAGTCAGGAGTACACCAAATAGGTGTGTACAGACAGCCACGGTTTGCGTGAGCAGTCAGGAAGCCCCAACCCCTTTTTCCCTAAACTTTGAAATTTCTCTGCCATTTCCCGGCGAAAGTCTGTCAATTTTTTAGGACAAGTGCGCAATATAGAGTGTTTGGAGCATGCAAAATTTGAAGTTCGTCGGATAATTTTTCAACCTCAAAATTTGCCGACGTTTGGACCACACTTTGACCGAATTGCCGTGTCAAACTGGGTGCGTCAACGACAGTCCGAAGGACTGAGCATGCGCACGAGTCAGGAGTACACCAAAGAGGTGTGTACAGACAGCCACGGTTTGCGTGAGCAGTCAGGAAGCCCCAACCCCTTTTTCCCTAAACTTTGAAATTTCTCTGCCATTTCCGGCGAAAGTCTGCCAATATTTTAGGACAAGTGCGCAATATAGAGTGTTTGGAGCATGTAAAATTTGAAGTTCGTCGGATAATTTTTCGACCTCCAAATTTGCCGACGTTTGGACCACACTTTGACCGAATTGCCGTGCCAAACTGGGGTGCGTCAACGACAGTCCGAAGGACTGAGCATGCGCACGAGTCAGGAGTACATCAAAGAGGTGTGTACAGACAGCCACGGTTTGCGTGAGCAGTCAGAAGCCCAACCCCTTTTTCCCTAAACTTTGAAATTTTTCTGCCATTTCCCGGCGAAAGTCTGTCAATTTTTGAGGACAAGTGCGCAATATAGAGTGTTTGGAGCATGCAAAATTTGAAGTTCGTCGGATAATTTTTCGCCCCTCCAAATTTGCCGACGTTTGGACCACACTTTGACCGAATTGCCGTGCCAAACTGGGGTGCGTCAACGACAGTCTGAAGGACTGAGCATGCGCACGAGTCAGGAGTACACCAAAGAGGTGTGTACAGACAGCCACGGGTTTGCGTGAGCAGTCAGGAAGCCCCAACCTCTTTTCCCCTAAACTTTGACATTTCTCTGCCATTTCCCGCGAAAGTCTGTCAATTTTTTAGGACAAGTGCGCAATATAGAGTGTTTGGAGCATGCAAAATTTGAAGTTCGTCGGATAATTTGTCGACCTCCAAATTTGCCGACGTTTGGACCACACTTTGACCGAATTGCCGTGCCAAACTGGGGTGCGTCAACGACAGTCCGAAGGACTCAGCATGCGCACGAGTCAGGAGTACATCAAAGAGGTTTGTACAGACAGCCACGGATTGCGTGAGCAGTCAGGAAGCCCCCAACCCCTTTTTCCCTAAACTTTGAAATTTCTCTGCCATTTCCCGGCGAAAGTCTGTCAATTTTTGAGGGACAAGTGCGCAATACAGAGTGTTTGGAGCATGCAAAATTTGAAGTTCGTCGGATAATTTTCGACCTCCAAATTGCCGACGTTTAGGACCACACTTTGACCGAATTGCGAGCCAAACTGCGGTGCGTTAACGACAGTCCGAATGACTGAGCATGCGCACAACTCAGGAGTACCCCAAAGAGGTGTGTACAGACAGCCACGGTTTGCGCGAGAGTAGTCAGAAAGCCTCAACCCAGTTTTTTCTAAACTTTGAAATTTCTCTGCCATTTCCCGGCGAAAGTCTGTCAATTTTGTATGACAAGTGCGCAATATAGAGAGTTTAGGGCATGCAAAATTTGAAGTTCGTCGGAACATTTTTCGACCTCCAAATTTGCCGACGTTTGGACCACACTTTGACCAAATTGCCGAGCCAAACTGCGGTGCGTTAACGACAGTCCGAATGACTGAGCATGCGCACAACTCAGGAGTACCCCAAAGAGGTGTGTACAGACAGCCACGGTTTGCGCGAGAGCAGTCAGGAAGCCTCAACCTAGTTTTTTCTAAACTCTGAAATTTCTCTGCCATTTCCCGGCGAAAGTCTGTCAATTTTTTATGACAAGTGCGCAATATAGAGAGTTTAGGGCATGCAAAATTTGAAGTTCGTCGGAACATTTTTCGACCTCCAAATTTGCCGACGTTTGGACCACACTTTGACCAAATTGCCGAGCCAAACTGCGGTGCGTTAACGACAGTCCGAATGACTGAGCATGCGCACAACTCAGGAGTACCCCAAAGAGGTGTGTACAGACAGCCACGGTTTGCGCGAGAGCAGTCAGGAAGCCTCAACCTAGTTTTTTCTAAACTCTGAAATTTCTCTGCCATTTCCCGGCGAAAGTCTGTCAATTTTTTATGACAAGTGCGCAATATAGAGAGTTTAGGGCATGCAAAATTTGAAGTTCGTCGGAACATTTTTCGACCTCCAAATTTGCCGACGTTTGGACCACACTTTGACCAAATTGCCGAGCCAAACTGCGGTGCGTTAACGACAGTCCGAATGACTGAGCATGCGCACAACTCAGGAGTACCCCAAAGAGGTGTGTACAGACAGCCACGGTTTGCGCGAGAGCAGTCAGGAAGCCTCAACCCAGTTTTTTCTAAACTTTGAAATTTCTCTGCCATTTCCCGGCGAAAGTCTGTCAATTTTTTATGACAAGTGCGCAATATAGAGAGTTTAGGGCATGCAAAATTTGAAGTTCGTCGGAACATTTTTCGACCTCCAAATTTGCCGACGTTTGGACCACACTTTGACCAAATTGGCGAGCCAAACTGCGGTGCGTTAACGACAGTCCGAATGAGCTGAGCATGCGCACAACTCAGGAGTACCCCAAAGAGGTGTGTACAGACAGCCACGGTTTGCGCGAGAGCAGTCAGGAAGCCTCAACCCAGTTTTTTCTAAACTTTGAAATTTCTCTGCCATTTCCCGGCGAAAGTCTGTCAATTTTGTATGACAAGTGCGCAATATAGAGAGTTTAGGGCATGCAAAATTTGAAGTTCGTCGGAACATTTTTCGACCTCCAAATTTGCCGACGTTTGGACCACACTTTGACCAAATTGCCGAGCCAAACTGCGGTGCGTTAACGACAGTCCGAATGACTGAGCATGCGCACAACTCAGGAGTACCCCAAAGAGGTGTGTACAGACAGCCACGGTTTGCGCGAGAGCAGTCAGGAAGCCTCAACCCAGTTTTTTCTAAACTTTGAAATTTCTCTGCCATTTCCCGGCGAAAGTCTGTCAATTTTTTATGACAAGTGCGCAATATAGAGAGTTTAGGGCATGCAAAATTTGAAGTTCGTCGGAACATTTTTCGACCTCCAAATTTGCCGACGTTTGGACCACACTTTGACCAAATTGCCGAGCCAAACTGCGGTGCGTTAACGACAGTCCGAATGACTGAGCATGCGCACAACTCAGGAGTACCCCAAAGAGGTGTGTACAGACAGCCACGGTTTGCGCGAGAGCAGTCAGAAAGCCTCAACCCAGTTTTTTCTAAACTTTGAAATTTCTCTGCCATTTCCCGGCGAAAGTCTGTCAATTTTGTATGACAAGTGCGCAATATAGAGAGTTTAGGGCATGCAAAATGTGAAGTTCGTCGGAACATTTTTCGACCTCCAAATTTGCCGACGTTTGGACCACACTTTGACCAAATTGGCGAGCCAAACTGCGGTGCGTTAACGACAGTCCGAATGACTGAGCATGCGCACAACTCAGGAGTACCCCAAAGAGGTGTGTACAGACAGCCACGGTTTGCGCGAGAGCAGTCAGGAAGCCTCAACCCAGTTTTTTCTAAACTTTGAAATTTCTCTGCCATTTCCCGGCGAAAGTCTTTCAATTTTGTATGACAAGTGCGCAATATAGAGAGTTTAGGGCATGCAAAATTTGAAGTTCGTCGGAACATTTTTCGACCTCCAAATTTGCCGACGTTTGGACCACACTTTGACCAAATTGCCGAGCCAAACTGCGGTGCGTTAACGACAGTCCGAATGACTGAGCATGCGCACAACTCAGGAGTACCCCAAAGAGGTGTGTACAGACAGCCACGGTTTGCGCGAGAGCAGTCAGGAAGCCTCAACCCAGTTTTTTCTAAACTTTGAAATTTCTCTGCCATTTCCCGGCGAAAGTCTGTCAATTTTTTATGACAAGTGCGCAATATAGAGAGTTTAGGGCATGCAAAATTTGAAGTTCGTCGGAACATTTTTCGACCTCCAAATTTGCCGACGTTTGGACCACACTTTGACCAAATTGCCGAGCCAAACTGCGGTGCGTTAACGACAGTCCGAATGACTGAGCATGCGCACAACTCAGGAGTACCCCAAAGAGGTGTGTACAGACAGCCACGGTTTGCGCGAGAGCAGTCAGGAAGCCTCAACCCAGTTTTTTCTAAACTTTGAAATTTCTCTGCCATTTCCCGGCGAAAGTCTGTCAATTTTGTATGACAAGTGCGCAATATAGAGAGTTTAGGGCATGCAAAATTTGAAGTTCGTCGGAACATTTTTCGACCTCCAAATTTGCCGACGTTTGGACCACACTTTGACCAAATTGCCGAGCCAAACTGCGGTGCGTTAACGACAGTCCGAATGACTGAGCATGCGCACAACTCAGGAGTACCCCAAAGAGGTGTGTACAGACAGCCACGGTTTGCCGACGTTTGGACCACACTTTGACCAAATTGCCGAGCCAAACTGCGGTGCGTTAACGACAGTCCGAATGACGGAGCATGCGCACAACTCAGGAGTACCCCAAAGAGGTGTGTACAGACAGCCACGGTTTGCGCGAGAGCAGTCAGGAAGCCTCAACCCAGTTTTTTCTAAACTTTGAAATTTCTCTGCCATTTCCCGGCGAAAGTCTGTCAATTTTTTATGACAAGTGCGCAATATAGAGAGTTTAGGGCATGCAAAATTTGAAGTTCGTCGGAACATTTTTCGACCTCCAAATTTGCCGACGTTTGGACCACACTTTGACCAAATTGCCGAGCCAAACTGCGGTGCGTTAACGACAGTCCGAATGACTGAGCATGCGCACAACTCAGGAGTACCCCAAAGAGGTGTGTACAGACAGCCACGGTTTGCGCGAGAGCAGTCAGGAAGCCTCAACCCAGTTTTTTCTAAACTTTGAAATTTCTCTGCCATTTCCCGGCGAAAGTCTGTCAATTTTGTATGACAAGTGCGCAATATAGAGAGTTTAGGGCATGCAAAATTTGAAGTTCGTCGGAACATTTTTCGACCTCCAAATTTGCCGACGTTTGGACCACACTTTGACCAAATTGCCGAGCCAAACTGCGGTGCGTTAACGACAGTCCAAATGACTGAGCATGCGCACAACTCAGGAGTACCCCAAAGAGGTGTGTACAGACAGCCACGGTTCGCGCGAGAGCAGTCAGGAAGCCTCAACCCAGTTTTTTCTAAACTTTGAAATTTCTCTGCCATTTCCCGGCGAAAGTCTGTCAATTTTTTATGACAAGTGCGCAATATAGAGAGTTTAGGGCATGCAAAATTTGAAGTTCGTCGGAACATTTTTCGACCTCCAAATTTGCCGACGTTTGGACCACACTTTGACCAAATTGCCGAGCCAAACTGCGGTGCGTTAACGACAGTCCGAATGACTGAGCATGCGCACAACTCAGGAGTACCCCAAAGAGGTGTGTACAGACAGCCACGGTTTGCGCGAGAGCAGTCAGGAAGCCTCAACCCAGTTTTTTCTAAACTTTGAAATTTCTCTGCCATTTCCCGGCGAAAGTCTGTCAATTTTGTATGACAAGTGCGCAATATAGAGAGTTTAGGGCATGCAAAATTTGAAGTTCGTCGGAACATTTTTCGACCTCCAAATTTGCCGACGTTTGGACCACACTTTGACCAAATTGCCGAGCCAAACTGCGGTGCGTTAACGACAGTCCGAATGACTGAGCATGCGCACAACTCAGGAGTACCCCAAAGAGGTGTGTACAGACAGCCACGGTTTGCGCGAGAGCAGTCAGGAAGCCTCAACCCAGTTTTTTCTAAACTTTGAAATTTCTCTGCCATTTCCCGGCGAAAGTCTGTCAATTTTGTATGACAAGTGCGCAATATAGAGAGTTTAGGGCATGCAAAATGTGAAGTTCGTCGGAACATTTTTCGACCTCCAAATTTGCCGACGTTTGGACCACACTTTGACCAAATTGCCGAGCCAAACTGCGGTGCGTTAACGACAGTCCGAATGACTGAGCATGCGCACAACTCAGGAGTACCCCAAAGAGGTGTGTACAGACAGCCACGGTTTGCGCGAGAGCAGTCAGGAAGCCTCAACCCAGTTTTTTCTAAACTTTGAAATTTCTCTGCCATTTCCCGGCGAAAGTCTGTCAATTTTGTATGACAAGTGCGCAATATAGAGAGTTTAGGGCATGCAAAATTTGAAGTTCGTCGGAACATTTTTCGACCTCCAAATTTGCCGACGTTTGGACCACACTTTGACCAAATTGCCGAGCCAAACTGCGGTGCGTTAACGACAGTCCGAATGACTGAGCATGCGCACAACTCAGGAGTACCCCAAAGAGGTGTGTACAGACAGCCACGGTTTGCGCGAGAGCAGTCAGGAAGCCTCAACCCAGTTTTTTCTAAACTTTGAAATTTCTCTGCCATTTCCCGGCGAAAGTCTGTCAATTTTGTATGACAAGTGCGCAATATAGAGAGTTTAGGGCATGCAAAATTTGAAGTTCGTCGGAACATTTTTCGACCTCCAAATTTGCCGACGTTTGGACCACACTTTGACCAAATTGCCGAGCCAAACTGCGGTGCGTTAACGACAGTCCGAATGACTGAGCATGCGCACAACTCAGGAGTACCCCAAAGAGGTGTGTACAGACAGCCACGGTTTGCGCGAGAGTAGTCATGAAGCCTCAACCCAGTTGTTTCTAAACTTTGAAATTTCTCTGCCATTTCCCGGCGAAAGTCTGTCAATTTTTTATGACATGTGCGCAATATAGAGAGTTTAGGGCATGCAAAATTTGAAGTTCGTCGGAACATTTTTCGACCTCCAAATTTGCCGACGTTTGGACCACACTTTGACCAAATTGCCGAGCCAAACTGCGGTGCGTTAACGACAGTCCGAATGACGGAGCATGCGCACAACTCAGGAGTACCCCAAAGAGGTGTGTACAGACAGCCACGGTTTGCGCGAGAGCAGTCAGGAAGCCTCAACCCAGTTTTTTCTAAACTTTGAAATTTCTCTGCCATTTCCCGGCGAAAGTCTGTCAATTTTGTATGACAAGTGCGCAATATAGAGAGTTTAGGGCATGCAAAATTTGAAGTTCGTCGGAACATTTTTCGACCTCCAAATTTGCCGACGTTTGGACCACACTTTGACCAAATTGCCGAGCCAAACTGCGGTGCGTTAACGACAGTCCGAATGACTGAGCATGCGCACAACTCAGGAGTACCCCAAAGAGGTGTGTACAGACAGCCACGGTTTGCGCGAGAGCAGTCAGAAAGCCTCAACCCAGTTTTTTCTAAACTTTGAAATTTCTCTGCCATTTCCCGGCGAAAGTCTGTCAATTTTGTATGACAAGTGCGCAATATAGAGAGTTTAGGGCATGCAAAATTTGAAGTTCGTCGGAACATTTTTCGACCTCCAAATTTGCCGACGTTTGGACCACACTTTGACCAAATTGGCGAGCCAAACTGCGGTGCGTTAACGACAGTCCGAATGACTGAGCATGCGCACAACTCAGGAGTACCCCAAAGAGGTGTGTACAGACAGCCACGGTTTGCGCGAGAGCAGTCAGGAAGCCTCAACCCAGTTTTTTCTAAACTTTGAAATTTCTCTGCCATTTCCCGGCGAAAGTCTGTCAATTTTGTATGACAAGTGCGCAATATAGAGAGTTTAGGGCATGCAAAATTTGAAGTTCGTCGGAACATTTTTCGACCTCCAAATTTGCCGACGTTTGGACCACACTTTGACCAAATTGGCGAGCCAAACTGCGGTGCGTTAACGACAGTCCGAATGACTGAGCATGCGCACAACTCAGGAGTACCCCAAAGAGGTGTGTACAGACAGCCACGGTTTGCGCGAGAGCAGTCAGGAAGCCTCAACCCAGTTTTTTCTAAACTTTGAAATTTCTCTGCCATTTCCCGGCGAAAGTCTGTCAATTTTGTATGACAAGTGCGCAATATAGAGAGTTTAGGGCATGCAAAATTTGAAGTTCGTCGGAACATTTTTCGACCTCCAAATTTGCCGACGTTTGGACCACACTTTGACCAAATTGCCGAGCCAAACTGCGGTGCGTTAACGACAGTCCGAATGACTGAGCATGCGCACAACTCAGGAGTACCCCAAAGAGGTGTGTACAGACAGCCACGGTTTGCGCGAGAGCAGTCAGGAAGCCTCAACCCAGTTTTTTCTAAACTTTGAAATTTCTCTGCCATTTCCCGGCGAAAGTCTGTCAATTTTTTTATGACAAGTGCGCAATATAGAGAGTTTAGGGCATGCAAAATTTGAAGTTCGTCGGAACATTTTTCGACCTCCAAATTTGCCGACGTTTGGACCACACTTTGACCAAATTGCCGAGCCAAACTGCGGTGCGTTAACGACAGTCCGAATGACTGAGCATGCGCACAACTCAGGAGTACCCCAAAGAGGTGTGTACAGACAGCCACGGTTTGCGCGAGAGCAGTCAGGAAGCCTCAACCCAGTTTTTTCTAAACTTTGAAATTTCTCTGCCATTTCCCGGCGAAAGTCTTTCAATTTTGTATGACAAGTGCGCAATATAGAGAGTTTAGGGCATGCAAAATTTGAAGTTCGTCGGAACATTTTTCGACCTCCAAATTTGCCGACGTTTGGACCACACTTTGACCAAATTGCCGAGCCAAACTGCGGTGCGTTAACGACAGTCCGAATGACTGAGCATGCGCACAACTCAGGAGTACCCCAAAGAGGTGTGTACAGACAGCCACGGTTTGCGCGAGAGCAGTCAGGAAGCCTCAACCCAGTTTTTTCTAAACTTTGAAATTTCTCTGCCATTTCCCGGCGAAAGTCTGTCAATTTTTTATGACAAGTGCTCAATATAGAGAGTTTAGGGCATGCAAAATTTGAAGTTCGTCGGAACATTTTTCGACCTCCAAATTTGCCGACGTTTGGACCACACTTTGACCAAATTGCCGAGCCAAACTGCGGTGCGTTAACGACAGTCCGAATGACTGAGCATGCGCACAACTCAGGAGTACCCCAAAGAGGTGTGTACAGACAGCCACGGTTTGCGCGAGAGCAGTCAGGAAGCCTCAACCCAGTTTTTTCTAAACTTTGAAATTTCTCTGCCATTTCCCGGCGAAAGTCTGTCAATTTTGTATGACAAGTGCGCAATATAGAGAGTTTAGGGCATGCAAAATTTGAAGTTCGTCGGAACATTTTTCGACCTCCAAATTTGCCGACGTTTGGACCACACTTTGACCAAATTGCCGAGCCAAACTGCGGTGCGTTAACGACAGTCCGAATGACTGAGCATGCGCACAACTCAGGAGTACCCCAAAGAGGTGTGTACAGACAGCCACGGTTTGCGCGAGAGCAGTCAGGAAGCCTCAACCCAGTTTTTTCTAAACTTTGAAATTTCTCTGCCATTTCCCGGCGAAAGTCTGTCAATTTTGTATGACAAGTGCGCAATATAGAGAGTTTAGGGCATGCACAATTTGAAGTTCGTCGGAACATTTTTCGACCTCCAAATTTGCCGACGTTTGGACCACACTTTGACCAAATTGCCCAGCCAAACTGCGGTGCGTTAACGACAGTCCGAATGACTGAGCATGCGCACAACTCAGGAGTACCCCAAAGAGGTGTGTACAGACAGCCACGGTTTGCCGACGTTTGGACCACACTTTGACCAAATTGCCGAGCCAAACTGCGGTGCGTTAACGACAGTCCGAATGACGGAGCATGCGCACAACTCAGGAGTACCCCAAAGAGGTGTGTACAGACAGCCACGGTTTGCGCGAGAGCAGTCAGGAAGCCTCAACCCAGTTTTTTCTAAACTTTGAAATTTCTCTGCCATTTCCCGGCGAAAGTCTGTCAATTTTTTATGACAAGTGCGCAATATAGAGAGTTTAGGGCATGCAAAATTTGAAGTTCGTCGGAACATTTTTCGACCTCCAAATTTGCCGACGTTTGGACCACACTTTGACCAAATTGCCGAGCCAAACTGCGGTGCGTTAACGACAGTCCGAATGACTGAGCATGCGCACAACTCAGGAGTACCCCAAAGAGGTGTGTACAGACAGCCACGGTTTGCGCGAGAGCAGTCAGGAAGCCTCAACCCATTTTTTTCTAAACTTTGAAATTTCTCTGCCATTTCCCGGCGAAAGTCTGTCAATTTTGTATGACAAGTGCGCAATATAGAGAGTTTAGGGCATGCAAAATTTGAAGTTCGTCGGAACATTTTTCGACCTCCAAATTTGCCGACGTTTGGACCACACTTTGACCAAATTGCCGAGCCAAACTGCGGTGCGTTAACGACAGTCCGAATGACTGAGCATGCGCACAACTCAGGAGTACCCCAAAGAGGTGTGTACAGACAGCCACGGTTTGCGCGAGAGCAGTCAGGAAGCCTCAACCCAGTTTTTTCTAAACTTTGAAATTTCTCTGCCATTTCCCGGCGAAAGTCTGTCAATTTTGTATGACAAGTGCGCAATATAGAGAGTTTAGGGCATGCAAAATTTGAAGTTCGTCGGAACATTTTTCGACCTCCAAATTTGCCGACGTTTGGACCACACTTTGACCAAATTGCCGAGCCAAACTGCGGTGCGTTAACGACAGTCCGAATGACTGAGCATGCGCACAACTCAGGAGTACCCCAAAGAGGTGTGTACAGACAGCCACGGTTTGCGCGAGAGCAGTCAGGAAGCCTCAACCCAGTTTTTTCTAAACTTTGAAATTTCTCTGCCATTTCCCGGCGAAAGTCTGTCAATTTTGTATGACAAGTGCGCAATATAGAGAGTTTAGGGCATGCAAAATTTGAAGTTCGTCGGAACATTTTTCGACCTCCAAATTTGCCGACGTTTGGACCACACTTTGACCAAATTGCCGAGCCAAACTGCGGTGCGTTAACGACAGTCCGAATGACTGAGCATGCGCACAACTCAGGAGTACCCCAAAGAGGTGTGTACAGACAGCCACGGTTTGCGCGAGAGCAGTCAGGAAGCCTCAACCCAGTTTTTTCTAAACTTTGAAATTTCTCTGCCATTTCCCGGCGAAAGTCTGTCAATTTTGTATGACAAGTGCGCAATATAGAGAGTTTAGGGCATGCAAAATTTGAAGTTCGTCGGAACATTTTTCGACCTCCAAATTTGCCGACGTTTGGACCACACTTTGACCAAATTGCCGAGCCAAACTGCGGTGCGTTAACGACAGTCCGAATGACTGAGCATGCGCACAACTCAGGAGTACCCCAAAGAGGTGTGTACAGACAGCCACGGTTTGCGCGAGAGCAGTCAGGAAGCCTCAACCCAGTTTTTTCTAAACTTTGAAATTTCTCTGCCATTTCCCGGCGAAAGTCTGTCAATTTTGTATGACAAGTGCGCAATATAGAGAGTTTAGGGCATGCAAAATTTGAAGTTCGTCGGAACATTTTTCGACCTCCAAATTTGCCGACGTTTGGACCACACTTTGACCAAATTGCCGAGCCAAACTGCGGTGCGTTAACGACAGTCCGAATGACTGAGCATGCGCACAACTCAGGAGTACCCCAAAGAGGTGTGTACAGACAGCCACGGTTTGCGCGAGAGCAGTCAGGAAGCCTCAACCCAGTTTTTTCTAAACTTTGAAATTTCTCTGCCATTTCCCGGCGAAAGTCTGTCAATTTGTTATGACAAGTGCGCAATATAGAGAGTTTAGGGCATGCAAAATTTGAAGTTCGTCGGAACATTTTTCGACCTCCAAATTTGCCGACGTTTGGACCACACTTTGACCAAATTGCCGAGCCAAACTGCGGTGCGTTAACGACAGTCCGAATGACTGAGCATGCGCACAACTCAGGAGTACCCCAAAGAGGTGTGTACAGACAGCCACGGTTTGCGCGAGAGCAGTCAGGAAGCCTCAACCCAGTTTTTTCTAAACTTTGAAATTTCTCTGCCATTTCCCGGCGAAAGTCTGTCATTTTTTTATGACAAGTGCGCAATATAGAGAGTTTAGGTCATGCAAAATTTGAAGTTCGTCGGAACATTTTTCGACCTCCAAATTTGCCGACGTTTGGACCACACTTTGACCAAATTGCCGAGCCAAACTGCGGTGCGTTAACGACAGTCCGAATGACTGAGCATGCGCACAACTCAGGAGTACCCCAAAGAGGTGTGTACAGACAGCCACGGTTTGCGCGAGAGTAGTCAGGAAGCCTCAACCCAGTTGTTTCTAAACTTTGAAATTTCTCTGCCATTTCCCGGCGAAAGTCTGTCAATTTTTTATGACATGTGCGCAATATAGAGAGTTTAGGGCATGCAAAATTTGAAGTTCGTCGGAACATTTTTCGACCTCCAAATTTGCCGACGTTTGGACCACACTTTGACCAAATTGCCGAGCCAAACTGCGGTGCGTTAACGACAGTCCGAATGACGGAGCATGCGCACAACTCAGGAGTACCCCAAAGAGGTGTGTACAGACAGCCACGGTTTGCGCGAGAGCAGTCAGGAAGCCTCAACCCAGTTTTTTCTAAACTTTGAAATTTCTCTGCCATTTCCCGGCGAAAGTCTGTCAATTTTTTATGACAAGTGCGCAATATAGAGAGTTTAGGGCATGCAAAATTTGAAGTTCGTCGGAACATTTTTCGACCTCCAAATTTGCCGACGTTTGGACCACACTTTGACCAAATTGCCGAGCCAAACTGCGGTGCGTTAACGACAGTCCGAATGACTGAGCATGCGCACAACTCAGGAGTACCCCAAAGAGGTGTGTACAGACAGCCACGGTTTGCGCGAGAGCAGTCAGGAAGCCTCAACCCAGTTTTTTCTAAACTTTGAAATTTCTCTGCCATTTCCAGGCGAAAGTCTGTCAATTTTTTATGACAAGTGCGCAATATATAGAGTTTAGGGCATGCAAAATTTGAAGTTCGTCGGAACATTTTTCGACCTCCAAATTTGCCGACGTTTGGACCACACTTTGACCAAATTGCCGAGCCGAACTGCGGTGCGTTAACGACAGTCCGAATGACTGAGCATGCGCACAACTCAGGAGTACCCCAAAGAGGTGTGTAAAGACAGCCACGGTTTGCGCGAGAGCAGTCAGGAAGCCTCAACCCAGTTTTTTCTAAACTTTGAAATTTCTCTGCCATTTCCCGGCGAAAGTCTGTCAATTTTTTATGACAAGTGCGCAATATAGAGAGTTTAGGGCATGCAAAATTTGAAGTTCTTTGGAACATTTTTCGACCTCCAAATTTGCCGACGTTTGGACCACACTTTGACCAAATTGCCGAGCCAAACTGCGGTGCGTTAACGACAGTCCGAATGACTGAGCATGCGCACAACTCAGGAGTACCCCAAAGGGGTGTGTACAGACAGCCACGGTTTGCGCGAGAGCAGTCAGGAAGCCTCAACCCAGTTTTTTCTAAACTTTGAAATTTCTCTGCCATTTCCAGGCGAAAGTCTGTCAATTTTGTATGACAAGTGCGCAATATAGAGAGTTTAGGGCATGCAAAATTTGAAGTTCGTCGGAACATTTTTCGACCTCCAAATTTGCCGACGTTTGGACCACACTTTGACCAAATTGCCGAGCCAAACTGCGGTGCGTTAACGACAGTCCGAATGACTGAGCATGCGCACAACTCAGGAGTACCCCAAAGAGGTGTGTACAGACAGCTACGGTTTGCGCGAGAGCAGTCAGGAAACCTCAACCCAGTTTTTTCTAAACTTTGAAATTTCTCTGCCATTTCCCGGCGAAAGTCTGTCAATTTTTTATGACAAGTGCGCAATATAGAGAGTTTAGGGCATGCAAAATTTGAAGTTCGTCGGAACATTTTTCGACCTTCAAATTTGCCGACGTTTGGACCACACTTTGACCAAATTGCCGAGCCAAACTGCGGTGCGTTAACGACAGTCCGAATGACTGAGCATGCGCACAACTCAGGAGTACCCCAAAGAGGTGTGTACAGACAGCCACGGTTTGCGCGAGAGCAGTCAGGAAGCCTCAACCCAGTTTTTTCTAAACTTTGAAATTTCTCTGCCATTTCCCGGCGAAAGTCTGTCAATTTTTTATGACAAGTGCGCAATATAGAGAGTTTAGGGCATGCAAAATTTGAAGTTCGTCGGAACATTTTTCGACCTCCAAATTTGCCGACGTTTGGACCACACTTTGACCAAATTGCCGAGCCAAACTGCGGTGCGTTAACGACAGTCCGAATGACTGAGCATGCGCACAACTCAGGAGTACCCCAAAGAGGTGTGTACAGACAGCCACGGTTTGCGCGAGAGCAGTCAGGAAGCCTCAACCCAGTTGTTTCTAAACTTTGAAATTTCTCTGCCATTTCCCGGCGAAAGTCTGTCAATTTTTTATGACATGTGCGCAATATAGAGAGTTTAGGGCATGCAAAATTTGAAGTTCGTCGGAACATTTTTCGACCTCCAAATTTGCCGACGTTTGGACCACACTTTGACCAAATTGCCGAGCCAAACTGCGGTGCGTTAACGACAGTCCGAATGACGGAGCATGCGCACAACTCAGGAGTACCCCAAAGAGGTGTGTACAGACAGCCACGGTTTGCGCGAGAGCAGTCAGGAAGCCTCAACCCAGTTTTTTCTAAACTTTGAAATTTCTCTGCCATTTCCAGGCGAAAGTCTGTCAATTTTTTATGACAAGTGCGCAATATATAGAGTTTAGGGCATGCAAAATTTGAAGTTCGTCGGAACATTTTTCGACCTCCAAATTTGCCGACGTTTGGACCACACTTTGACCAAATTGCCGAGCCAAACTGCGGTGCGTTAACGACAGTCCGAATGACTGAGCATGCGCACAACTCAGGAGTACCCCAAAGAGGTGTGTACAGACAGCCACGGTTTGCGCGAGAGCAGTCAGGAAGCCTCAACCCAGTTTTTTCTAAACTTTGAAATTTCTCTGCCATTTCCCGGCGAAAGTCTGTCAATTTGTTATGACAAGTGCGCAATATAGAGAGTTTAGGGCATGCAAAATTTGAAGTTCGTCGGAACATTTTTCGACCTCCAAATTTGCCGACGTTTGGACCACACTTTGACCAAATTGCCGAGCCAAACTGCGGTGCGTTAACGACAGTCCGAATGACTGAGCATGCGCACAACTCAGGAGTACCCCAAAGAGGTGTGTACAGACAGCTACGGTTTGCGCGAGAGCAGTCAGGAAACCTCAACCCAGTTTTTTCTAAACTTTGAAATTTCTCTGCCATTTCCAGGCGAAAGTCTGTCAATTTTTTATGACAAGTGCGCAATATAGAGAGTTTAGGGCATGCAAAATTTGAAGTTCGTCGGAACATTTTTCGACCTCCAAATTTGCCGACGTTTGGACCACACTTTGACCAAATTGCCGAGCCAAACTGCGGTGCGTTAACGACAGTCCGAATGACTGAGCATGCGCACAACTCAGGAGTACCCCAAAGAGGTGTGTACAGACAGCCACGGTTTGCGCGAGAGCAGTCAGGAAGCCTCAACCCAGTTTTTTCTAAACTTTGAAATTTCTCTGCCATTTCCCGGCGAAAGTCTGTCAATTTTTTATGACAAGTGCGCAATATAGAGAGTTTAGGGCATGCAAAATTTGAAGTTCGTCGGAACATTTTTCGACCTCCAAATTTGCCGACGTTTGGACCACACTTTGACCAAATTGCCGAGCCAAACTGCGGTGCGTTAACGACAGTCCGAATGACTGAGCATGCGCACAACTCAGGAGTACCCCAAAGAGGTGTGTACAGACAGCCACGGTTTGCGCGAGAGCAGTCAGGAAGCCTCAACCCAGTTTTTTCTAAACTTTGAAATTTCTCTGCCATTTCCCGGCGAAAGTCTGTCAATTTTTTATGACAAGTGCGCAATATAGAGAGTTTAGGGCATGCAAAATTTGAAGTTCGTCGGAACATTTTTCGACCTCCAAATTTGCCGACGTTTGGACCACACTTTGACCAAATTGCCGAGCCAAACTGCGGTGCGTTAACGACAGTCCGAATGACTGAGCATGCGCACAACTCAGGAGTACCCCAAAGAGGTGTGTACAGACAGCCACGGTTTGCGCGAGAGCAGTCAGGAAGCCTCAACCCAGTTGTTTCTAAACTTTGAAATTTCTCTGCCATTTCCCGGCGAAAGTCTGTCAATTTTTTATGACATGTGCGCACTATAGAGAGTTTAGGGCATGCAAAATTTGAAGTTCGTCGGAACATTTTTCGACCTCCAAATTTGCCGACGTTTGGACCACACTTTGACCAAATTGCCGAGCCAAACTGCGGTGCGTTAACGACAGTCCGAATGACGGAGCATGCGCACAACTCAGGAGTACCCCAAAGAGGTGTGTACAGACAGCCACGGTTTGCGCGAGAGCAGTCAGGAAGCCTCAACCCAGTTTTTTCTAAACTTTGAAATTTCTCTGCCATTTCCCGGCGAAAGTCTGTCCATTTTTTATGACAAGTGCGCAATATAGAGAGTTTAGGGCATGCAAAATTTGAAGTTCGTCGGAACATTTTTCGACCTCCAAATTTGCCGACGTTTGGACCACACTTTGACCAAATTGCCGAGCCAAACTGCGGTGCGTTAACGACAGTCCGAATGACTGAGCATGCGCACAACTCAGGAGTACCCCAAAGAGGTGTGTACAGACAGCCACGGTTTGCGCGAGAGCAGTCAGGAAGCCTCAACCCAGTTTTTTCTAAACTTTGAAATTTCTCTGCCATTTCCCGGCGAAAGTCTGTCAATTTTTTATGACAAGTGCGCAATATAGAGAGTTTAGGGCATGCAAAATTTGAAGTTCGTCGGAACATTTTTCGACCTCCAAATTTGCCGACGTTTGGACCACACTTTGACCAAATTGCCGAGCCAAACTGCGGTGCGTTAACGACAGTCCGAATGACTGAGCATGCGCACAACTCAGGAGTACCCCAAAGAGGTGTGTACAGACAGCCACGGTTTGCGCGAGAGCAGTCAGGAAGCCTCAACCCAGTTGTTTCTAAACTTTGAAATTTCTCTGCCATTTCCCGGCGAAAGTCTGTCAATTTTTTATGACATGTGCGCAATATAGAGAGTTTAGGGCATGCAAAATTTGAAGTTCGTCGGAACATTTTTCGACCTCCAAATTTGCCGACGTTTGGACCACACTTTGACCAAATTGCCGAGCCAAACTGCGGTGCGTTAACGACAGTCCGAATGACGGAGCATGCGCACAACTCAGGAGTACCCCAAAGAGGTGTGTACAGACAGCCACGGTTTGCGCGAGAGCAGTCAGGAAGCCTCAACCCAGTTTTTTCTAAACTTTGAAATTTCTCTGCCATTTCCCGGCGAAAGTCTGTCAATTTTTTATGACAAGTGCGCAATATAGAGAGTTTAGGGCATGCAAAATTTGAAGTTCGTCGGAACATTTTTCGACCTCCAAATTTGCCGACGTTTGGACCACACTTTGACCAAATTGCCGAGCCAAACTGCGGTGCGTTAACGACAGTCCGAATGACTGAGCATGCGCACAACTCAGGAGTACCCCAAAGAGGTGTGTACAGACAGCCACGGTTTGCGCGAGAGCAGTCAGGAAGCCTCAACCCAGTTTTTTCTAAACTTTGAAATTTCTCTGCCATTTCCAGGCGAAAGTCTGTCAATTTTTTATGACAAGTGCGCAATATATAGAGTTTAGGGCATGCAAAATTTGAAGTTCGTCGGAACATTTTTCGACCTCCAAATTTGCCGACGTTTGGACCACACTTTGACCAAATTGCCGAGCCGAACTGCGGTGCGTTAACGACAGTCCGAATGACTGAGCATGCGCACAACTCAGGAGTACCCCAAAGAGGTGTGTAAAGACAGCCACGGTTTGCGCGAGAGCAGTCAGGAAGCCTCAACCCAGTTTTTTTCTAAACTTTGAAATTTCTCTGCCATTTCCCGGCGAAAGTCTGTCAATTTTTTATGACAAGTGCGCAATATAGAGAGTTTAGGGCATGCAAAATTTGAAGTTCTTTGGAACATTTTTCGACCTCCAAATTTGCCGACGTTTGGACCACACTTTGACCAAATTGCCGAGCCAAACTGCGGTGCGTTAACGACAGTCCGAATGACTGAGCATGCGCACAACTCAGGAGTACCCCAAAGGGGTGTGTACAGACAGCCACGGTTTGCGCGAGAGCAGTCAGGAAGCCTCAACCCAGTTTTTTCTAAACTTTGAAATTTCTCTGCCATTTCCAGGCGAAAGTCTGTCAATTTTGTATGACAAGTGCGCAATATAGAGAGTTTAGGGCATGCAAAATTTGAAGTTCGTCGGAACATTTTTCGACCTCCAAATTTGCCGACGTTTGGACCACACTTTGACCAAATTGCCGAGCCAAACTGCGGTGCGTTAACGACAGTCCGAATGACTGAGCATGCGCACAACTCAGGAGTACCCCAAAGAGGTGTGTACAGACAACCACGGTTTGCGCGAGAGCAGTCAGGAAGCCTCAACCCAGTTTTTTTCAAAACTTTGAAATTGACCAAATTGCCGAGCCAAACTGCGGTGCGTTAACGACAGTCCGAATGACTGAGCATGCGCACAACTCAGGAGTACCCCAAAGAGGTGTGTACAGACAGCCACGGTTTGCGCGAGAGCAGTCAGGAAGCCTCAACCCAGTTTTTTCTAAACTTTGAAATTTCTCTGCCATTTCCCGGCGAAAGTCTGTCAATTGTTTATGACAAGTGCGCAATATAGAGAGTTTAGGGCATGCAAAATTTGAAGTTCGTCGGAACATTTTTCGACCTCCAAATTTGCCGACGTTTGGACCACACTTTGACCAAATTGCCGAGCCAAACTGCGGTGCGTTAACGACAGTCCGAATGACTGAGCATGCGCACAACTCAGGAGTACCCCAAAGAGGTGTGTACAGACAGCCACGGTTTGCGCGAGAGCAGTCAGGAAGCCTCAACCCAGTTTTTTTCTAAACTTTGAAATTTCTCTGCCATTTCCCGGCGAAAGTCTGTCAATTTTTTATGACAAGTGCGCAATATAGAGAGTTTAGGGCATGCAAAATTTGAAGTTCGTCGGAACATTTTTCGACCTCCAAATTTGCCGACGTTTGGACCACACTTTGACCAAATTGCCGAGCCAAACTGCGGTGCGTTAACGACAGTCCGAATGACTGAGCATGCGCACAACTCAGGAGTACCCCAAAGAGGTGTGTACAGACAGCCACGGTTTGCGCGAGAGCAGTCAGGAAGCCTCAACCCAGTTTTTTCTAAACTTTGAAATTTCTCTGCCATTTCCCGGCGAAAGTCTGTCAATTTTTTATGACAAGTGCGCAATATAGAGAGTTTAGGGCATGCAAAATTTGAAGTTCGTCGGAACATTTTCCGACCTCCAAATTTGCCGACGTTTGGACCACACTTTGACCAAATCGCCGAGCCAAACTGCGGTGCGTTAACGACAGTCCGAATGACTGAGCATGCGCACAACTCAGGAGTACCCCAAAGAGGTGTGTACAGACAGCCACGGTTTGCGCGAGAGCAGTCAGGAAGCCTCAACCCAGTTTTTTCTAAACTTTGAAATTTCTCTGCCATTTCCCGGCGAAAGTCTGTCAATTTGTTATGACAAGTGCGCAATATAGAGAGTTTAGGGCATGCAAAATTTGAAGTTCGTCGGAACATTTTTCGACCTCCAAATTTGCCGACGTTTGGACCACACTTTGACCAAATTGCCGAGCCAAACTGCGGTGCGTTAACGACAGTCCGAATGACTGAGCATGCGCACAACTCAGGAGTACCCCAAAGAGGTGTGTACAGACAGCCACGGTTTGCGCGAGAGCAGTCAGGAAGCCTCAACCCAGTTTTTTTCTAAACTTTGAAATTTCTCTGCCATTTCCCGGCGAAAGTCTGTCAATTTTTTATGACAAGTGCGCAATATAGAGAGTTTAGGGCATGCAAAATTTGAAGTTCGTCGGAACATTTTTCGACCTCCAAATTTGCCGACGTTTGGACCACACTTTGACCAAATTGCCGAGCCAAACTGCGGTGCGTTAACGACAGTCCGAATGACTGAGCATGCGCACAACTCAGGAGTACCCCAAAGAGGTGTGTACAGACAGCCACGGTTTGCGCGAGAGCAGTCAGGAAGCCTCAACCCAGTTTTTTCTAAACTTTGAAATTTCTCTGCCATTTCCCGGCGAAAGTCTGTCAATTTTTTATGACAAGTGCGCAATATAGAGAGTTTAGGGCATGCAAAATTTGAAGTTCGTCGGAACATTTTCCGACCTCCAAATTTGCCGACGTTTGGACCACACTTTGACCAAATCGCCGAGCCAAACTGCGGTGCGTTAACGACAGTCCGAATGACTGAGCATGCGCACAACTCAGGAGTACCCCAAAGAGGTGTGTACAGACAGCCACGGTTTGCGCGAGAGCAGTCAGGAAGCCTCAACCCAGTTTTTTCTAAACTTTGAAATTTCTCTGCCATTTCCCGGCGAAAGTCTGTCAATTTGTTATGACAAGTGCGCAATATAGAGAGTTTAGGGCATGCAAAATTTGAAGTTCGTCGGAACATTTTTCGACCTCCAAATTTGCCGACGTTTGGACCACACTTTGACCAAATTGCCGAGCCAAACTGCGGTGCGTTAACGACAGTCCGAATGACTGAGCATGCGCACAACTCAGGAGTACCCCAAAGAGGTGTGTACAGACAGCCACGGTTTGCGCGAGAGCAGTCAGGAAACCTTAACCCAGTTTTTTCTAAACTTTGAAATTTCTCTGCCATTTCCCGGCGAAAGTCTGTCAATTTTTTATGACAAGTGCGCAATATAGAGAGTTTAGGGCATGCAAAATTTGAAGTTCGTCGGAACATTTTTCGACCTCCAAATTTGCCGACGTTTGGACCACACTTTGACCAAATTGCCGAGCCAAACTGCGGTGCGTTAACGACAGTCCGAATGACTGAGCATGCGCACAACTCAGGAGTACCCCAAAGAGGTGTGTACAGACAGCCACGGTTTGCGCGAGAGCAGTCAGGAAGCCTCAACCCAGTTTTTTCTAAACTTTGAAATTTCTCTGCCATTTCCCGGCGAAAGTCTGTCAATTGTTTATGACAAGTGCGCAATATAGAGAGTTTAGGGCATGCAAAATTTGAAGTTCGTCGGAACATTTTTCGACCTCCAAATTTGCCGACGTTTGGACCACACTTTGACCAAATTGCCGAGCCAAACTGCGGTGCGTTAACGACAGTCCGAATGACTGAGCATGCGCACAACTCAGGAGTACCCCAAAGAGGTGTGTAAAGACAGCCACGGTTTGCGCGAGAGCAGTCAGGAAGCCTCAACCCAGTTTTTTCTAAACTTTGAAATTTCTCTGCCATTTCCCGGCGAATGTCTGACAATTTTTTATGACAAGTGCGCAATATAGAGAGTTTAGGGCATGCAAAATTTGAAGTTCGTCGGAACATTTTTCGACCTCCAAATTTGCCGACGTTTGGACCACACTTTGACCAAATTGCCGAGCCAAACTGCGGTGCGTTAACGACAGTCCGAATGACTGAGCATGCGCACAACTCAGGAGTACCCCAAAGAGGTGTGTACAGACAGCCACGGTTTGCGCGAGAGCAGTCAGGAAGCCTCAACCCAGTTTTTTCTAAACTTTGAAATTTCTCTGCCATTTCCCGGCGAAAGTCTGTCAATTGTTTATGACAAGTGCGCAATATAGAGAGTTTAGGGCATGCAAAATTTGAAGTTCGTCGGAACATTTTTCGACCTCCAAATTTGCCGACGTTTGGACCACACTTTGACCAAATTGCCGAGCCAAACTGCGGTGCGTTAACGACAGTCCGAATGACTGAGCATGCGCACAACTCAGGAGTACCCCAAAGAGGTGTGTAAAGACAGCCACGGTTTGCGCGAGAGCAGTCAGGAAGCCTCAACCCAGTTTTTTCTAAACTTTGAAATTTCTCTGCCATTTCCCGGCGAAAGTCTGTCAATTTTTTATGACAAGTGCGCAATATAGAGAGTTTAGGGCATGCAAAATTTGAAGTTCGTCGGAACATTTTTCGAACCTCCAAATTTGCCGACGTTTGGACCACACTTTGACCAAATTGCCGAGCCAAACTGCGGTGCGTTAACGACAGTCCGAATGACTGAGCATGCGCACAACTCAGGAGTACCCCAAAGAGGTGTGTACATACAGCCACGGTTTGCGCGAGAGCAGTCAGGAAGCCTCAACCCAGTTTTTTCTAAACTTTGAAATTTCTCTGCCATTTCCCGGCGAAAGTCTGTCAATTGTTTATGACAAGTGCGCAATATAGAGAGTTTAGGGCATGCAAAATTTGAAGTTCGTCGGAACATTTTCCGACCTCCAAATTTGCCGACGTTTGGACCACACTTTGACCAAATCGCCGAGCCAAACTGCGGTGCGTTAACGACAGTCCGAATGACTGAGCATGCGCACAACTCAGGAGTACCCCAAAGAGGTGTGTACAGACAGCCACGGTTTGCGCGAGAGCAGTCAGGAAGCCTCAACCCAGTTTTTTCTAAACTTTGAAATTTCTCTGCCATTTCCCGGCGAAAGTCTGTCAATTTGTTATGACAAGTGCGCAATATAGAGAGTTTAGGGCATGCAAAATTTGAAGTTCGTCGGAACATTTTTCGACCTCCAAATTTGCCGACGTTTGGACCACACTTTGACCAAATTGCCGAGCCAAACTGCGGTGCGTTAACGACAGTCCGAATGACTGAGCATGCGCACAACTCAGGAGTACCCCAAAGAGGTGTGTACAGACAGCCACGGTTTGCGCGAGAGCAGTCAGGAAACCTCAACCCAGTTTTTTCTAAACTTTGAAATTTCTCTGCCATTTCCCGGCGAAAGTCTGTCAATTTTTTATGACAAGTGCGCAATATAGAGAGTTTAGGGCATGCAAAATTTGAAGTTCGTCGGAACATTTTTCGACCTCCAAATTTGCCGACGTTTGGACCACACTTTGACCAAATTGCCGAGCCAAACTGCGGTGCGTTAACGACAGTCCGAATGACTGAGCATGCGCACAACTCAGGAGTACCCCAAAGAGGTGTGTACAGACAGCCACGGTTTGCGCGAGAGCAGTCAGGAAGCCTCAACCCAGTTTTTTCTAAACTTTGAAATTTCTCTGCCATTTCCCGGCGAAAGTCTGTCAATTGTTTATGACAAGTGCGCAATATAGAGAGTTTAGGGCATGCAAAATTTGAAGTTCGTCGGAACATTTTTCGACCTCCAAATTTGCCGACGTTTGGACCACACTTTGACCAAATTGCCGAGCCAAACTGCGGTGCGTTAACGACAGTCCGAATGACTGAGCATGCGCACAACTCAGGAGTACCCCAAAGAGGTGTGTACAGACAACCACGGTTTGCGCGAGAGCAGTCAGGAAGCCTCAACCCAGTTTTTTTCTAAACTTTGAAATTGACCAAATTGCCGAGCCAAACTGCGGTGCGTTAACGACAGTCCGAATGACTGAGCATGCGCACAACTCAGGAGTACCCCAAAGAGGTGTGTACAGACAGCCACGGTTTGCGCGAGAGCAGTCAGGAAGCCTCAACCCAGTTTTTTCTAAACTTTGAAATTTCTCTGCCATTTCCCGGCGAAAGTCTGTCAATTGTTTATGACAAGTGCGCAATATAGAGAGTTTAGGGCATGCAAAATTTGAAGTTCGTCGGAACATTTTTCGACCTCCAAATTTGCCGACGTTTGGACCACACTTTGACCAAATTGCCGAGCCAAACTGCGGTGCGTTAACGACAGTCCGAATGACTGAGCATGCGCACAACTCAGGAGTACCCCAAAGAGGTGTGTACAGACAGCCACGGTTTGCGCGAGAGCAGTCAGGAAGCCTCAACCCAGTTTTTTCTAAACTTTGAAATTTCTCTGCCATTTCCCGGCGAAAGTCTGTCAATTGTTTATGACAAGTGCGCAATATAGAGAGTTTAGGGCATGCAAAATTTGAAGTTCGTCGGAACATTTTTCGACCTCCAAATTTGCCGACGTTTGGACCACACTTTGACCAAATTGCCGAGCCAAACTGCGGTGCGTTAACGACAGTCCGAATGACTGAGCATGCGCACAACTCAGGAGTACCCCAAAGAGGTGTGTAAAGACAGCCACGGTTTGCGCGAGAGCAGTCAGGAAGCCTCAACCCAGTTTTTTCTAAACTTTGAAATTTCTCTGCCATTTCCCGGCGAAAGTCTGTCAATTTTTTATGACAAGTGCGCAATATAGAGAGTTTAGGGCATGCAAAATTTGAAGTTCGTCGGAACATTTTTCGAACCTCCAAATTTGCCGACGTTTGGACCACACTTTGACCAAATTGCCGAGCCAAACTGCGGTGCGTTAACGACAGTCCGAATGACTGAGCATGCGCACAACTCAGGAGTACCCCAAAGAGGTGTGTACATACAGCCACGGTTTGCGCGAGAGCAGTCAGGAAGCCTTAACCCAGTTTTTTCTAAACTTTGAAATTTCTCTGCCATTTCCCGGCGAAAGTCTGTCAATTGTTTATGACAAGTGCGCAATATAGAGAGTTTAGGGCATGCAAAATTTGAAGTTCGTCGGAACATTTTCCGACCTCCAAATTTGCCGACGTTTGGACCACACTTTGACCAAATCGCCGAGCCAAACTGCGGTGCGTTAACGACAGTCCGAATGACTGAGCATGCGCACAACTCAGGAGTACCCCAAAGAGGTGTGTACAGACAGCCACGGTTTGCGCGAGAGCAGTCAGGAAGCCTCAACCCAGTTTTTTCTAAACTTTGAAATTTCTCTGCCATTTCCCGGCGAAAGTCTGTCAATTTGTTATGACAAGTGCGCAATATAGAGAGTTTAGGGCATGCAAAATTTGAAGTTCGTCGGAACATTTTTCGACCTCCAAATTTGCCGACGTTTGGACCACACTTTGACCAAATTGCCGAGCCAAACTGCGGTGCGTTAACGACAGTCCGAATGACTGAGCATGCGCACAACTCAGGAGTACCCCAAAGAGGTGTGTACAGACAGCCACGGTTTGCGCGAGAGCAGTCAGGAAACCTCAACCCAGTTTTTTCTAAACTTTGAAATTTCTCTGCCATTTCCCGGCGAAAGTCTGTCAATTTTTTATGACAAGTGCGCAATATAGAGAGTTTAGGGCATGCAAAATTTGAAGTTCGTCGGAACATTTTTCGACCTCCAAATTTGCCGACGTTTGGACCACACTTTGACCAAATTGCCGAGCCAAACTGCGGTGCGTTAACGACAGTCCGAATGACTGAGCATGCGCACAACTCAGGAGTACCCCAAAGAGGTGTGTACAGACAGCCACGGTTTGCGCGAGAGCAGTCAGGAAGCCTCAACCCAGTTTTTTCTAAACTTTGAAATTTCTCTGCCATTTCCCGGCGAAAGTCTGTCAATTGTTTATGACAAGTGCGCAATATAGAGAGTTTAGGGCATGCAAAATTTGAAGTTCGTCGGAACATTTTTCGACCTCCAAATTTGCCGACGTTTGGACCACACTTTGACCAAATTGCCGAGCCAAACTGCGGTGCGTTAACGACAGTCCGAATGACTGAGCATGCGCACAACTCAGGAGTACCCCAAAGAGGTGTGTACAGACAGCCACGGTTTGCGCGAGAGCAGTCAGGAAGCCTCAACCCAGTTTTTTCTAAACTTTGAAATTTCTCTGCCATTTCGCGGCGAAAGTCTGTCAATTGTTTATGACAAGTGCGCAATATAGAGAGTTTAGGGCATGCAAAATTTGAAGTTCGTCGGAACATTTTCCGACCTCCAAATTTGCCGACGTTTGGACCACACTTTGACCAAATCGCCGAGCCAAACTGCGGTGCGTTAACGACAGTCCGAATGACTGAGCATGCGCACAACTCAGGAGTACCCCAAAGAGGTGTGTACAGACAGCCACGGTTTGCGCGAGAGCAGTCAGGAAGCCTCAACCCAGTTTTTTCTAAACTTTGAAATTTCTCTGCCATTTCCCGGCGAAAGTCTGTCAATTTGTTATGACAAGTGCGCAATATAGAGAGTTTAGGGCATGCAATATTTGAAGTTCGTCGGAACATTTTTCGACCTCCAAATTTGCCGACGTTTGGACCACACTTTGACCAAATTGCCGAGCCAAACTGCGGTGCGTTAACGACAGTCCGAATGACTGAGCATGCGCACAACTCAGGAGTACCCCAAAGAGGTGTGTACAGACAGCCACGGTTTGCGCGAGAGCAGTCAGGAAGCCTCAACCCAGTTTTTTCTAAACTTTGAAATTTCTCTGCCATTTCGCGGCGAAAGTCTGTCAATTGTTTATGACAAGTGCGCAATATAGAGAGTTTAGGGCATGCAAAATTTGAAGTTCGTCGGAACATTTTCCGACCTCCAAATTTGCCGACGTTTGGACCACACTTTGACCAAATCGCCGAGCCAAACTGCGGTGCGTTAACGACAGTCCGAATGACTGAGCATGCGCACAACTCAGGAGTACCCCAAAGAGGTGTGTACAGACAGCCACGGTTTGCGCGAGAGCAGTCAGGAAGCCTCAACCCAGTTTTTTCTAAACTTTGAAATTTCTCTGCCATTTCCCGGCGAAAGTCTGTCAATTTGTTATGACAAGTGCGCAATATAGAGAGTTTAGGGCATGCAATATTTGAAGTTCGTCGGAACATTTTTCGACCTCCAAATTTGCCGACGTTTGGACCACACTTTGACCAAATTGCCGAGCCAAACTGCGGTGCGTTAACGACAGTCCGAATGACTGAGCATGCGCACAACTCAGGAGTACCCCAAAGAGGTGTGTAAAGACAGCCACGGTTTGCGCGAGAGCAGTCAGGAAGCCTCAACCCAGTTTTTTCTAAACTTTGAAATTTCTCTGCCATTTCCCGGCGAAAGTCTGTCAATTTTTTATGACAAGTGCGCAATATAGAGAGTTTAGGGCATGCAAAATTTGAAGTTCGTCGGAACATTTTTCGACCTCCAAATTTGCCGACGTTTGGACCACACTTTGACCAAATTGCCGAGCCAAACTGCGGTGCGTTAACGACAGTCCGAATGACTGAGCATGCGCACAACTCAGGAGTACCCCAAAGAGGTGTGTACAGACAGCCACGGTTTGCGCGAGAGCAGTCAGGAAGCCTCAACCCAGTTTTTTCTAAACTTTGAAATTTCTCTGCCATTTCGCGGCGAAAGTCTGTCAATTGTTTATGACAAGTGCGCAATATAGAGAGTTTAGGGCATGCAAAATTTGAAGTTCGTCGGAACATTTTCCGACCTCCAAATTTGCCGACGTTTGGACCACACTTTGACCAAATCGCCGAGCCAAACTGCGGTGCGTTAACGACAGTCCGAATGACTGAGCATGCGCACAACTCAGGAGTACCCCAAAGAGGTGTGTACAGACAGCCACGGTTTGCGCGAGAGCAGTCAGGAAGCCTCAACCCAGTTTTTTCTAAACTTTGAAATTTCTCTGCCATTTCCCGGCGAAAGTCTGTCAATTTGTTATGACAAGTGCGCAATATAGAGAGTTTAGGGCATGCAATATTTGAAGTTCGTCGGAACATTTTTCGACCTCCAAATTTGCCGACGTTTGGACCACACTTTGACCAAATTGCCGAGCCAAACTGCGGTGCGTTAACGACAGTCCGAATGACTGAGCATGCGCACAACTCAGGAGTACCCCAAAGAGGTGTGTACAGACAGCCACGGTTTGCGCGAGAGCAGTCAGGAAACCTCAACCCAGTTTTTTCTAAACTTTGAAATTTCTCTGCCATTTCCCGGCGAAAGTCTGTCAATTTTTTATGACAAGTGCGCAATATAGAGAGTTTAGGGCATGCAAAATTTGAAGTTCGTCGGAACATTTTTCGACCTCCAAATTTGCCGACGTTTGGACCACACTTTGACCAAATTGCCGAGCCAAACTGCGGTGCGTTAACGACAGTCCGAATGACTGAGCATGCGCACAACTCAGGAGTACCCCAAAGAGGTGTGTACAGACAGCCACGGTTTGCGCGAGAGCAGTCAGGAAGCCTCAACCCAGTTTTTTCTAAACTTTGAAATTTCTCTGCCATTTCCCGGCGAAAGTCTGTCAATTGTTTATGACAAGTGCGCAATATAGAGAGTTTAGGGCATGCAAAATTTGAAGTTCGTCGGAACATTTTTCGACCTCCAAATTTGCCGACGTTTGGACCACACTTTGACCAAATTGCCGAGCCAAACTGCGGTGCGTTAACGACAGTCCGAATGACTGAGCATGCGCACAACTCAGGAGTACCCCAAAGAGGTGTGTACAGACAACCACGGTTTGCGCGAGAGCAGTCAGGAAGCCTCAACCCAGTTTTTTTCTAAACTTTGAAATTGACCAAATTGCCGAGCCAAACTGCGGTGCGTTAACGACAGTCCGAATGACTGAGCATGCGCACAACTCAGGAGTACCCCAAAGAGGTGTGTACAGACAGCCACGGTTTGCGCGAGAGCAGTCAGGAAGCCTCAACCCAGTTTTTTCTAAACTTTGAAATTTCTCTGCCATTTCCCGGCGAAAGTCTGTCAATTGTTTATGACAAGTGCGCAATATAGAGAGTTTAGGGCATGCAAAATTTGAAGTTCGTCGGAACATTTTTCGACCTCCAAATTTGCCGACGTTTGGACCACACTTTGACCAAATTGCCGAGCCAAACTGCGGTGCGTTAACGACAGTCCGAATGACTGAGCATGCGCACAACTCAGGAGTACCCCAAAGAGGTGTGTAAAGACAGCCACGGTTTGCGCGAGAGCAGTCAGGAAGCCTCAACCCAGTTTTTTCTAAACTTTGAAATTTCTCTGCCATTTCCCGGCGAATGTCTGACAATTTTTTATGACAAGTGCGCAATATAGAGAGTTTAGGGCATGCAAAATTTGAAGTTCGTCGGAACATTTTTCGACCTCCAAATTTGCCGACGTTTGGACCACACTTTGACCAAATTGCCGAGCCAAACTGCGGTGCGTTAACGACAGTCCGAATGACTGAGCATGCGCACAACTCAGGAGTACCCCAAAGAGGTGTGTACAGACAGCCACGGTTTGCGCGAGAGCAGTCAGGAAGCCTCAACCCAGTTTTTTCTAAACTTTGAAATTTCTCTGCCATTTCCCGGCGAAAGTCTGTCAATTTTTTATGACAAGTGCGCAATATAGAGAGTTTAGGGCATGCAAAATTTGAAGTTCGTCGGAACATTTTCCGACCTCCAAATTTGCCGACGTTTGGACCACACTTTGACCAAAACGCC